>JBBMOI010000011.1:8415000-8475000 GCA_038088405.1 Porites divaricata
TATAATTTGAATTTCCCCAAAAAAACAGCACTTGCAAATCAGCCCGATATTAAAATCCCCCAGCCCTGGGCTATTGGACACGACTTTCTTTGCACATTGCTCACCAATGTAGCACCACATTAATTTTTGTTAGAAATTAACCTCACCATTCATATACTGTCTAGTAAACTTAAGAGTAATGATCACCATACAAAAGTTGCAAATGTAGAGAAAACCATTTACTAACCTCAAGGGCTTTTTTATGAGTTCCTCCAAGATCCTAACGAGATGCAGCAAGATATAAATAAAACAGTAACTAATAGATAAAGTAACATTTACACTGCATTACATGTATAACACCCGCAAACAGAGGCTTCGATGTCTACTTTTTTGTATTGAGGGATAATAGGGCGAGGGCATGATCTCAGGCTAACTTTATATAAGACAGGACCTTTGGTTTAAGTGATAAGGTCATTTCTGTTCTTGTTCATGTTGTTTTTTTGTGTTTTTAACAAATGCCTTCATTTGTGCACATATTTTAGAGATGAGATGTTTGCTTAACTTTTTGGGCAAGAGAGGTGAATCAAAACTGTACTAGGTCAAAATTCCCACATCTATAATAATTATAAGATGAAAGATGCATCTTTACAAGACACTGTACTGTTATCTAAAAAATGCATTCTTTTCCCTTACCTGAACATAACTTGACATAAACTTGTCTTTATCAAAGATTCCTCTTTTATTATAGCACTGGGTCAATAGATCTCTGTAAGTAATTGGAATTGTACTAAATTTTTTAACCAACTTTTGGTTTAAAACTTGGCTTTTTTGATTGACTGACTACCTGTAAATGAGTGACAAATCATTGATCAGAATTACCTGTCATGACTGGCTGGCTGACTGCCTCATTGATAACTTGTAGTACTAACTTGTCTTTTTTCCTTCCTTTTCCTTTGGCTGTCTGACCAATTGACTCACTCATGCACACTGATGAACAGAATGACTAACCAGGCTGGCTTGACTGCTGGCTGTTTGACAGACCAACGAACTGCCTAATCATTTACAGCTTGAGAGCAAGCTCTCCTTTTCAAGTGGTGAGCTAAATGATCTTTATGTAACGCACAAGTGAGATGGGGCAGATGATTACCTCAAGTGAAAATTAGCCTTACAGGTGTACTAACAGCCTACAGTATGTCAGTTAACAACTATGACAGGCTCTGACTTACTACCAGACTGACTGCCCATCCAGCTACCCTCCCCCCCCCCCCCCTTACGGTTATTGTTACTATACTCTGTAACTAAATAAATAATCTTTTCAAAATACTACTCACTCAATGTAACCCGCGTCAATGTGGCTGTACTCAAGTTCTTCAGTATTTGAGACATCAGTAGGGTCAATAAACAACAAGACTTCCTTCATCTGATCAACAGAAAGGTTCTGCACATACTCTTTAGTGACAAAGCCTTTACCATCAGGATCTAAGTAATCAACTAGCTGCAATTACAAGATAAAAATTAAGAATAATAATGCACATACAGTGTATCATCATAGCCAGATTCTGCATGCAGTAAAAGGGTTTCTAACATCAATGGGTAGCTTTGTGCAAGGCAACGTCATGCAATGAAACTGACTGACAATAGATGATTCACAAAACCAATAGTGACAGTAAGTCACTCTCTTGAACTATGTTGACCTATGTTGCCAATAACCAATTGAGCAGAATTTTCTGAAAAAGCTGACAATATATATTTTGTACCCAGAATCATTGCATAAAGCTATTTCTAATAAAGGTACAATAATTATTTTAATAATAATTTATTATTATAATTATTGTATGAAAGCACTGATCGTTATTTAAAGAAGGGAAGAGTATTGTGTATCTGTTACTAACAGGTCAGATTTGATTGCTGGTTCATTTTGATTTAAACTAGGTTGATTCTAAATTTCCTTTGTCTCCCAGCCCAAGAGGACAAAGAGAAATGAGAATCAACCTTAAGGTTAAAAATTTTTAACCTGAAATCAATTATTAATCGACCTTTAACATATTCATGCATCCATAGGAATCCCAAGTTAGAAAATTATTGATTCACTGATACTGGATAAGCTGTAGCTTAATTTTTTTATCTCAGACAATTTTTGTTCTTCTGGTTTTTGGGTATGGTAATGTATGCTATGAAGTTGAAACAAAAGAAAAATATAAATTACCTGAGATAAGAAATTAACTACAACAGATACTCGATAAAAAGGCACTTGGATTATCCTCATTTTTGCACCTGTCATGCATGCAATATTAATATTATTTTCTTAGTTTAAACAATAACTAAAATTGGGTGCAACAGCCATTTTCATGTGATTGAGAACACTGCCCTTACTCTTTGACTGATTTTCGTAACATTATGGTCATGTTAAATTCTTTTAATACAGTATGTAATGTTGCAAGGTGTCATGACTCCTATCCACTTCTCCCTGGTCAATGAGAAAAATTTTAATCAATATGGTTTTGATGAATTACCTGTTTTTGTCTTTCCTCTTCATCTTCCCTCATCACATCTCGTTTAACATCACTTTCACTATTAAGGTACTTTGCTACAAAATCATTCAACCATATTTTTCCCTCACTGTCAGCCAGCATCAAGAGAAATCTCTTCACAATGTGGATATCCATGTGGCCTTGACTAAGACTGCCATGCCCAGAAAAGCGCCATAGCACCATCACTTGATTCATTGGTGTGAAGTCAATCTTTGCTTGGTCACAGCCTTGGTTTGTAAAATGCTTCACTTGTGAAAACCAAATTGAAACAGCAGAATTCATGTGCCCCCAAGAGCGAACTTGATGCCAGTAACCTACAAGGAAAACAAATAAAATTTTGTTTCCTTTAATTATCCATTAGTCCCTGAAACCTTTCCACAAGCATTTCTCCACTGAAATACTACAGTCACATCTCCACTGAAATTTAATTTTTAAATTATTAGCCCCTGGTGTTTCGTGTTTGCTTCTGGGTGACTAGAAATTTTTTATAGATTTCATTATGCTGGGCACCCTAGATACTTTTTGTAAATATTGTGAAGAATAGAGTTAACCCACTTTTGAATTTTGATTCTCATTATAAAAGATCAAAAATATGAAGATGATACTCTTGATATGATAGCATGATTACAGTTGCTTGCTGCACCCTTAATTTCCAATAATACAAGGGATCAAGTTATGTCCTGAAAATATGATGAAATTATATAAACTTCTAAAGCAAACTGAGTGAAAGCTTAAGGTAGAAGTAATACTCTTGCATTAATTTAGTTAATGAGTAGACAAGTGCCTTGAAGATGACAAAAGACTGTTCACTGATAGGATCGTAATACTGCATTATTTTATTGAATTAAGCTCACCTCCAGGCATGAAGATGCAGTCACCTTTATTCATTGTTACTTTAGAGTAATGCACCTCAGTAATTAATGGAAACAATTCAAGGTCAACAGAATCAACATTAATTTCTGAATATCCTCCCCACTCAAATGCAGAATCTTCTGACATGTAAACAAGATTTGTCTGGTCTGGATGAACTAGTAGCCAATCTTTGGTACCATTAAATACACAATGTATATTACTGTATGGATCCTGATGAAGCTTTGTTTGGCCTCCCCGAGCTGAAAGAAAAAGGTGAACCTCTTGGAGGGCTTCAACAAAAGAACCGCATCTGCAAGGTAAAGAGAATTAAAGTTCAATAACTTTTAAATATATTGAGTGACCTTCAGCTTACTTGCAATGTAGCCGGACATGTCACTCAAAACTAACGGTGGTGTAGACTCAAAAAACCAAAACATTTTCTTGACTTTTTCACAGCCATAAATGCATCAACCACATACACGGTCAAGCAGGAGATGCATAAACTCACACAAATTTTACATATTTTGGAACCCCATGCAACTGCATGTGTTTAACCAACTGCTTCACTTCAGTCGAAAGTGGATGCCTGCAGGGATACCCAGGGGCTTCCACTGTGGCAAGCCATCCCCTAGAGAGAATACTGCCCCCATGGCTTGCAAATACCCGCAACCCAGCCATGAGCCCCCATTCCAGGCACCCGTCACACTAATGAAACAGTGGAAGGAAGAAAAATAAGGGATGGGAGGGGGGGGGAAGATGCTCAAATGAACCGCTCCACAGACCATTGCACAAATGCTCAATGAAGAACTCGCAGATCCTAGTAGTGTACAAAGCTAGGTACCACGTACCATGTGGGCCTACACTTATGGGATTGACCGCTGGATGCCCACTAAGCTCATGGGTCGCTTGACCGCTAAGCTTCAATGGACCACTTGACTGCTTGACTTGTGATCCACTAAACTTGACGACAGCTTAACTGCTAAGCTTGTGAACCGCTTGACCACTAAGCTTATGAATCGCTTGACCACTAAGCTGGTAAGCTTGTGGACTGCTTGACTGCTAAGCTCGTGGTGGTTAATTTAGTTAAATTACTTTTAACCAAATAAACAGTTTGATTTACCAGTATGTCATATGATATCAGCATGCAATTTGTGTCATTGAGATGCACATGTCCCTAGCAGCAAGAAGCAAGACAAGATGGCTGTATATTTACAGGCTTATTTAGGTATGGTTGGAACATGGTGAAAGTTACCTTAAACATGCTGGAATTCCTATGTCTCTTTCCATGGGCTGAGGAACCTGTGAGATCACATAAGCATCTCTTGTCTGGTAGTTTTGAATAAAATGTCTGATGGTGTCACGACCTAGAATTCCTGTTTCTCCAGATGGTATTCTGTCATTACTTTCAGCTCGTGATTCAAGCCGCACAGTCAGATTTCCATATTCAGAAATAAGAAATTCTTCTGTCCATAATTCGTATGCCCTAGGACAACATTCAACATAAAAATGAAAAATTCAATTCACACACTAACCCCTTCCAGCATAATGGTGTTGTTACAAATTTCAAAAATTATTATCTTGCCTCTAGCCTATTCAAAACTGCTCTTGCCATAATTTTTGGCAATGTACCCAAATCTTTTTAAACAGGGTTGAAACAATTGAAGGGGTATTAAATTATTGACTCCCACAATAGAATTCATTATTAATTTTGCAGTTAACTGGAAGTCACTAGTAAGTTTTTTCAGACACCCCTAAAAATATAATAGCACAATCAGCCCTTTAAAAGTTGATATCAGGCAACACGAATATTCATCTTTAAAGCGGCCTTTTTTTAATAAATGTATTTAATAACATTAAAGAGGCTAATTTCTTACTGTATCATTGCCATAAACATGAAAATATTCATGCCATATATTCACAGAATAGCCTCATCAAGTAATGAAAACAATTGCCTTAAAGTATGAAGTTGTAGCTGTTAAACCCCCTTTGAAAACAAAACAGCTGTCTTACAACCAACACCATTTTCACAATCAGATATCTGCATGAATAGTAATTATACTTATAGCTCTTAAAACTTGCCTGAGGGAAAATCCTTTATTTTTTCCAAACAAGAAAAAAATTGATAAATCCAAAAAAAAAGGAATTGTTTTATAAAGCGTGATATAAGCTAAGCTTATTCATTTTCTATTTATAAGCTAGCTTACAAAAAAACTTCATAGCGCAGAAATCGGAATAACATACTTCTGACTACTTTAAATACTTTTTAAAATAAGTAATGCTAACTACTCGAGCTAATAATAAATGCAATCTTAGAAGTTCATATTGATAAGCCTTACTTACCAAAATGAACAATGCATTAAAACTCGAAAACTTTAGGCACACTAGCCGAAAATATTAACTTTGTAGAACTGAGACTCTTGGAAACGTTACAGGAAAACAAATAAACTCTTATATAATTATACCTGGAATGTTTTGCTGCCCCTCTTAACACAACAGGTCTGTTTTTCGAGACGTATTCTTCCCAAAACGCTATCGGATGCGGTACAGTTTGAAGCTCTTCTGTGACAACATCGGGTTGTCGATGAGCGCCGAATGGTTTCTGGTGCCCATCAAAACAAACAGACGGGCTCTTGAATATCAAATAAAAGCAAAATGCACAACTCAGTAAACGTCTTCTCAGCATTTCACCTGCTCCGGTTTCAAAAGGTCAATATTTTGGCTTGATCAGGCAGGTGCAATTAAAAAGCTGCCGAAGTCGGCTGGAAGTCGAGCAGTGGTGATGTGAAGATTGGGTTGACTGTGCCGTTCTAACCCAGGTTTTGTCGGAGCTACCATCCAAAATGGCTTCCAGACGGTCGAAGGTTATCTCTGTGTTTTTACTTCTTTTCCACTTTTCTGGCATAGATTGTGTCACTCCGTACGCCGATATTGTGCAGTATAAAGAGGAGTACACCTTGCCGGATTTACCCTACAGTTATGATGCTCTTGAACCGTTTATTGACGAAGCGACAATGCGTGTTCACCATTTGGGTCATCATGCGGCCTACACAAAGAAACTGAATGCGGCCTTGAAAAGCTTTCGTGAATCGGTATGTGAAAAAGAATAACGTGTTGTCGCATTATATGTTTTGTTGAAAGGTCTTGTTTGAACGTTTATGATGCAGATGAAAATATTTTTTTTCCTTCTGGAGTATCTGCACCGCATTTAGCCCACCCCCCCCCCCCCCCCTCCCATCCACCTGTACACACTCTCCCCTACTGAGTACTAAAGTGTGACGTCATAAAAATGAAATTTCTGAAATTATGGGATTTGTCAGGATATTCTGAAAGAACAATGCCCAAGAGGCCTACTTGCCAAAAATGAGCATTTCGGGGCAAATTGTCTCTGAGATTGTAGCCCAGTTATGCTTAGAAAACTCCATACAAACCCAACATAAGTATGTTAGCAACAAAGACACTGCCCTGAAGCAGTATTTAATGTGTGGTGATCAATCAAGACCAAGCAAACCTTCCTTTAAAATGTCCTGCTTTAGAGCTCAAAAGAAAGCCTCCCACCCAAACAGACACTTTTTTTGTATTTGATCATCTCACATTCTTAACACCCTAAAAACATCTGTCTAAGAGGCTACGATGGAAAATTGCTATTGTGAAATGTTTTAAATTTCTGATAATATATAATATTGTAATAGTGCAGAGTCTATGTTGCAAATAACTGTTAGAAATAAATTTTCAGGGCACTAAGTCATCAGTAGCTTCAAAATCCATCATAGGAATGTTACATTTTGCCAGCTTTATACCATATGACTGGAGGGAAAAAATAAAAAACAATGGTGGAGGGTAAGTCATTGATAGTCTGTTTTATACAGTAGAACCTCAATAACTCAAACTTGGACAACTTGAAATTCCCCACTAACTTGAACTAGATTTTATCCTTTCCCTTGATCAAAATTTCACTGAAATTAACCCCGATAATTCAAATTCCCTGCTAACTCGAACCGTTTTTCATTTCCTGTCAGAGTTCGAGTTACCAGGGTTCTACTGTATGTGGATTTTAAAAATAGGTCAGGTAACCAAGGACTGTCAGGAATTTTTCCGAATAATAAAACTGAGCAGTCCATTTTTCAGTCCCGCAGGCAAGCTTAAATTTCTGCATCTCCCATGCATGGCCATTGCACCTTGTTTTGCTTGTAATTCACCCTCACATTTTCTCAAATGAAAAGTACTGTAAAGTTTCGAAGATAAGCCCCTCCAAATTCATATAAGCCCCCCAATCTCGTAATGTAAAAAATCCTCTGTTAAATTGCCCCTGGGGGGCTTGTACTTAGCAATTGTCCTTAAGTACAAAGTAAAACAAAGCAAAACCAGTAAATTTCCTTCCAACTATAAGGCTGGGTAAGTTGATTTTGAAACACAAATTTCCCTCCTTAGATAAGCCCCTCTGAAAATAAGTCCCTCAAAAAAGGGCCTTTGAAAAATATAAGCCCCGGGGCTTATTTTTGGAGTTTTACGGTATGCTCACAGGCTTTTTTTGTTTAGTCTTGTAGTAATGTTGGTTTCCTGGTAAACTGGGATCAATTATTAAGCCGCAATACTCAATCCATAATCTTTTATCCTTGTACATGTAGGAAACCTAGTTATGTATCAGTAAAAGTGCATGATTCATGCAGCATATCTGGAGTTAGATAAACATGGCTAACTGCTGAAAAATATGCTAGCCATTACATCGCTTTTGTAGCAGCAGTTGGTTTGTTTTGGGGTACAGAAGGGGATGGGTCAGGAGGAGAGCTTAACCAGCCACTTACAAATTAATGACATCGTCTTTTCTGTAAGACAAGCCTGTGTTCAACTGACACCTCAGCCTACTGAGTTCAGTTGACCAATAATTACGGTAGTCAATTCTTTTGATAGGTAAGATGGGAAGTTAAAATAGTGACATAAATTAAAGTCAACCATGATCTCTTTGACGGACGCCTGTGGGACCGGCACTAAGGGTCCATCCATCTTATAGAATGTCAAATCACGGGAGTAATGCACCTATCAATGGGGGTGGGCAACCCACAGGAAATTTGAAACAGGTTTTAAAAAGTCAATTTCCCCACCCTTAGGTCTCCAAGTCCAATATGTGTCAAATTCCTTTCCCTGGAGTGAACTAAAGGGCATTTTCAAAGATGGCAGCTGAGTCAACTTTCCCACCCTGGGGATGAGTTAACCCTTACCACCTCCCCCCCCCCCCCCCCATAAATAGGTGCATAAAGAGTAATAGAGGTGTCCATTAAAAGAGCTGACTGTATATAATTTTTTCTTTTCAGATATGTTAATCATGCTTTATATTGGTCAATCATGTCTCCCAACCCAAATGATGAAGAGAGAAGACCCTCTGGCAGATTAGCTCAGCTGATTGATGAAACTTTTGGCAGTTTCTCTAACTTTCAGCAATCTTTTGAGAATAATGCTCTTAACATTTTTGGGTCAGGATACACATGGCTATGCTTTGACAGAGAACATCAGGGCCTTAAAATCCTTGGCACATCAAATCAAGACAGCCCTTTTATGATGGAAGGGCGGTACCCCATCCTGGTGATTGATGTCTGGGAACATGCCTATTATCTGAAACACCAAAATCGCAGAGCACAGTATGTGCAGGGATTCTGGAAGGTCATCAACTGGGACGCTGTGAGCCAACTGCTGGAATTTTGGCCAAAACAAGCTAGGCATGATGAACTATAAATGTCACCGAGATGGTTAATTTTTTATTCAGAAACCAGCGGCCAGCCTTTGAACTGCTATGATGATTGTCCCAAAATGTAAAACCTATGTCAACAATACCCTGTGTGGCAGACATTGAAAGGGGGGAGGGGGAGGGGGAACCTTTCACACTTTTCCTCCCCTCCCTCTCCCCTCACCTTTTTTATCCTGCCATGCAGGCTACATTTGTTTAACAGAATTTGAAGTTACTACTCAATGCCATGAATTGGGGGTACTAACTGTAAGAGAGTGACCTTGATTCCAATTTAATTTACGGGACAAATTGCCATTAACTACCTTAATATAAGGGTCGTGCAATCGTGTTACAAGTGTGAAGAAATATCATTAATACCAGCTAATATCTGGGGCAGGGTTCTCCCACTGAAAATGATACATTTGACGGTATAGGTCCTGGAAACAGGTATGACCTTCTTACATGCTCCTTCTTAACAAGAATTGTTTTGTGATGGTTCTTGTTGTTTTGTTTGTTTTTGTTTTGTTTTGTTTTGTTTTTTTTTTTCACAAACAAGGATTTTAAAATCGGTTTATAAAACGTTTGCGTCACATGCATTTTAAACCCCTTTTGGTGGCCAGGGTTCTGTCTCTCCACATTTCCGGGAATTAGCGGGCACAGAACGCTTTTTTACATTTATGATCGAGATTTTAATAGTTTTGTAGATAATATGATAAAACTATGATAAAACTATAAGTTTACAAATTTTAATAGCTAGGTCCAGCGCTTTTAATTCTATATCCAATCGATTAGTAAGTGTAATTTACGAGTTTAGCTGTTGTTTTCAAGCTATGAAACATGGCTACACTTGCAAGTCACACACATGGAAAATGAAAAGTGCTTTTATTTAAAGCTTACACAGTCTTGCAGCGTTTTATAGAACACGTTCTTGAATTGTGGAAGGAATCCCTCCAATGTCCCTGGAGATGAAATTCTCGTTCTAAAAAAAAGGCCAATGGTTAAAGTAAAGTTAACAACTTGAGTCAACTCACAAAAAACAAAAAATGCGAGAAAGACCAGAAAAGTTAAGGAGGACATTTATATGAGGATATTTTGAAAGAACCAGTTTCTCGAAAGTGCCGATAATAAACGGGCTGTTCCCTGGTTCTCTCTCTTACCCGTGCTCTCTCTCGATCTCTCGCTCCATAGGGACGGGTAGGAAACGAGGTTGATTCAGGGCTCGAAAAGTAACTGGAACTTTTAAGAAAATGGCCTGGTTACATAAAGAACTTTCCTTTTAATTTACGTTCTTCTCATTCTTCTGAAGAATTTTCTGTCTCACTTTGTGTTTGTTATTTTTCGTTTATCCGTGTTCCGAGTTACCGTTTATAATTCAAGAAACTTCCTTGAAACAAAGGAATTCGAAATGCTGCAGAAAATTCATCTGCAGTGACTTAATCTTAAGTCTCTTAATCAGCCGAGAAGTCCATTTTTAAGCTTTACTCACATGTAGGGCCGACCGCTAAGAGAAGGAAACTAAAAGATTTTAAATGATCTTGATGATTTCACTTGGTCACTTAAAAGTAACACTTTCCTTCCTGACAGTATAAATTTTTTAAGCCACTCAGTCCAGTCTTGCTGACTTAGTTGTAAACATGCCAGAAAATATATCAGTTACTTTGGAAAGAGCTATTTACAGTAAACTGAGCGATATAGAGTGCTGGTACTAGCTTTTTGTTTTCCAAACTTCGCCTTAAATTCAAAAAGATTTTGTGACTGCATTATAATTAGTTGACCGTATAATTTTCGCCATGTAAAAATGGGCCTATTCATCCTTTCCAAAACGAAGGGTACGTTTTCAGCCAAAATCCTCAACTGTAAAAATTAGTTTTTAACTTAAATTATTTTTATTGCACAAAAAAAATACACTTTCCGCTTAATTATAATTTAGTGAGCTATCAAATGATTTTGCGAAAAAAAAGCTAGCTTTACATAAAACAGTGAAGTCCTTTGTCTCTAGGAAACGCTTTTCCTCGCGTTATGAATGTTTAAGTTTGCCAACACTGCCGCTGAATTTTAATTTCATGTCCACGTTTGCCCTTTTTAGCTGGGCATCGCTCTACGTGGAAGATATTCATATTCGTTCATTATAGACTACCAGTAAAGCTTCATTTCATTTAGCTTTCGTATCGCCAGCGTGCAAAGTGTCGCTCGCTAAAAGCTTTTTTCCACACAAAGGATAGATCAAACCGAAAATGTCCTCCTTTTTCTTCCGCGGTTTTGCATTTTTCCTTGTTTGCGCTTTTGTTCAAGCCGGAGAACAAGACAGAGATCATTTATCCGTGGGAATTATGATCAAACCAGAGAACTGTCCGAGGGAAACGAAAGATGGAGACCTGTTAACAGTGAGGTTCAATAATACTCTTATTGATCAAACGCCAGTTCTACCGACGAGGTGAGTTATCAAAAGGATATTCCTTCATGGCTACTGAACAAATCAGGAAAATGGTCTTTTAAGTTTTAGCTTAGAGTTTTGTTTACCTCGATGAGAGAATTCAATTTACTTTATATATGCTATTTTGAATTATTTAGCTGGCTTAATCCCGGCTCTAAATTAAGTAAGCTTACTTTCCTTTTTACACTCAGTCCGTTCAACCTTAAAATTTGCTTTCTTTCCTGCAAAATCTAGCAAACTAAGTAATTGATATGATTTTTATCTGTACTCTACAAAAGCTTTATGCAGTTAGTAATTGTATTTAAAGCATTTTAAAACTATAGGTCTTTAACTTTTATTTTTTTTCGTTTTAACAAATTCTATGAGCGACAAAAGAGCAAATAGAATTGGGGCTAACCTTCTCAAATTGAAAAGATTTGAAACTGCGTCAGCGTATAATTGTCCTCTATTTTAGATTTATCTTTTAATACACCACCTCAAATAAAGCCTAAGAAACAGCTGCACAGTATCATGAAGGAGATATTCAAGTTTTCTTTGCAGAAAATATCTCACGAGTGGTCAGTGAGTTTTAGAAGACTGCAATTCGCTTCGTATACCACGTGCACTTTGACACTAAATCTTTCCGTTTTGGTATGATTATGGAGAAAATACGCAGTTTTGTCCAGTTTTGTTGAGCAAGGTTAATGAAGCTCGGACACGGTTCCCACCCACGCCTCGTGCTTCTGAAACCACGGCTGTTATAGAACAGTTTATTTGCAAAGATTTTTTTTTCAGCTATATTCCCGAAACGAGATCATCGTCTTTAAGGTCCCTCTCGCTTAGAACCTGATTGTGGTACTGTCTGGATTTGCATTCAGGGGAGGGGATGGTTGAACATTTATCCGTTTTTTACTGTGACAGTCAAAAACGGATAAATGCTCAACCATCCCCTCCCCCTGATCAAATTCTCACGAGTTACCTCGTCAATGTCATTAGAGACCTTAAGCAACATGAACGTTGACGTCAAAATGGCAACCGGAAGTTGATATTGTCTCTCTTTCAGTGGCTCACTCGACAAATTCGTATAGCGGGAGTCAAAACAAAGACATTCAGATTCACTGTATGAGACAGAAGCTTTCCATTTAAAAGCGAGACATCGAACTTCTGGTTGCTATTCATGACGTCTGGGACGTCAGCGTTCTCCTTGCTTCAGCTTGCTATTATAGACTGCCAGCAATCCTTTTTCAGTTAGTCGAGTCAAGGCTCTGCAGGACTGGAGAGAGCGAAATTGCCAAGAGGGGAACTGAAAAGAGAGAGAGGCCCCACCCCAGTTTCCCCTCGGCTGGCCTTGTTTTTTCGTTCCCTTCGCTCGATTTCCTCGCTCGTACGACCATCTTGAGGGACTGTTTGCAGTCTAATAAAATCAAAGGGTTCTAAATCTAGATCCACCATAATTTTAATTTAAAAATTAATTTAATTTAATTTAAAAATTTTCTAAATCCTTTTTTCACAGTGAATTCGAGTTCATTCTTGGTGAAGGACAAGTAATCGCCGGTTGGGACCTGGGTCTGCGCGACATGTGTGTCGGTGAGCTCCGAGAACTCGTTGTTCCGCATCAGTACGGATATGGGGAATTCCCAGTGGGAGATAAAATTCCTCCTAGAGCGCTCCTTGTGTTTTATGTGGAGCTGCTTAGAATAGGCGATCCGAGTGAGGACATGGCTAAACCCAACATGTTTAGAGAAATTGATGTCAACGGAGATGGTATGATTTCACACTCAGAGGTAGGACGAAAATCAACCATCGACTGCAGCTTAATTAACCCTTTAAACCCTAAGACCAAAATTTGAATTCTCATTTGTTGCCCCTATACATTTCCTACAGAAGTGCTTGGGAGAAGTTGATAAAATATCAAGCAAATTCATCTTGTGTGACCATGTCCGTAATTCTCATGACCACTCTGTTTTACAAAGCATTAAAAACCAGGTAGATGGTAAGATTGGCATATAACTGGGCTGAGACTAATAAGTGGAAAGGGGGGAGGGGTTAGGAGCGACAGTTTACAGGTGTCATAATCTCTTATCTTGTTCGACCGTTTTAGCTTCACTTACTTTCCCGCGAATTGATCTGACTAAAATTCAGTTGGGTGGTTGAGTATTACAGCACTGATAAGACGATTATTGTGGAGAATCTGATAGGTTGATCTCACATTCAGAGTTTATGGCCCGGGTCAAAGGCTGAAAAATTTGATTGTTTCCCAATATCTCTCGTTAGTGATATCCAGAACGAAATGAAATTTTCCCCAAATGTGAATCGTGAGGTGTTCTTGTGCCTTACCGCATAATTATGGTCACTAAGAGCCATATATAATGGCTCTTGTGGTCACGTAACATGTCACGTTAGTAAGTAAAGCAATAAGGTCCTTCTGTGTCCTAAATCTCCATTCATTTCCATCCTCTTCGCCAAATTTAGACGATAAATCACTTTTCCTTGATAATCCTTTTACACCCAGGCCTTAAATTACTTGAGATTGAATTGTTCCCACGTCATGCAGTTGTAAAACTCACAAGAACGGTTTTGCACTTGCGCTTGGCCCCGCCCTGAAAATGAGAGTAATCAGTGCCGGATCCAGACCTTGAGATGGGGGTGACGGGCGGGGAGGGGGGTGCCCGGTCTCCGATGCCATTCGGGCCTCCGTTTGTTCTAAAAATAGGGGGAGCAGAGGGGAGCCCTGGGCCTCCATCATGGATCCACCACTGGTAATGGCTTAATACTATTTTTTTATATCACAGGTTGCAGGTTATCTCAGACGAGAGGGACTTTCAAATGGTGAAGGAGATGAAAGCCATGACAACCTCATGCAGGAAATCTTCCATGAAGAAGACAAAGATAAAGATGGCTACATTTCACACGACGAATTCCAGGGATTAAAACATGGAGAGCTATAAAACAGTTTAACCTCATTATATTAATTTATAGGCATCCTGTAATTTACATCAATAGAAAGAAAAACAAATTTGAATTACACAGTAGGCATCATGTTTGTTTCATTTTCCTTAGGGTGCTTGAATTTAAGGTAGTAAGTTTTTTTTTTTTACAATTTTTGCACCTTATCTCTAAAGTATGGAATTTTATTGCAATAGCTAAATGAATTTTAATGAAGATATCTACGCTTGTTTGAAATAAAGTTATCAAAATGTATAAAATAATAATAATAGAACGTTGTTACATGGTCGTAACATCACCACCACAGTATGAAGTCTGCTACGAGCCGTTTTTAGTGTCGTCACGCAACGCTCCCTCCCCACAAACGGAGAGGCGTCCCGGGTGAAATTGGCCTGGTCTCTCCGCTCAGGTTGGATTTACAAATGACAGTAATATTCGATCTAAAAATTTTCCTCTCAAAATTATTCAGCTTCACTGTGGCTTTTCAGCATCATTAACTTGATGAATGCGACCCGAAACTGTCTTAACCTTATACAATAAATAAACGGATTGATAAAAGAGTTAAAAGCCGCTAAACTAAGAACAACCATAAAAATGGAACTCAATGAACGCAAGCTAACAATGCTTTTTAGGGGCTCCTTGAGACTTAAGAAAATAATAATCGGTAAGTAACTTATCATTATTAGAATAATAATCATCACTGTTAATTTAAAAGCTCGCTTTTGAGATAAAAAGTTCTCTCTGCTCGCTATATCGACTTGCTGGGCTGCTATTTCTTTTTCATGACGATGAACCTCACGGTAAACTATCACGTTGCAGATTACAGTGATCGTAATAAGTGAAACTATGAGAGTGTGAATAATATATGTTACCAGTTCCTCGTCAATGAGCAACGACATGCGTAAAATTATAGTCAATGTCCATGTAAGAGCTGACGCAATCAGTACACGAGCCTTGGTGATGGTTTGAATGTAAGTATAGGGACGCATGATGGCGACGTACCGATCCACTGTTATTAAAGTCAGGTGAACAATGGAAGACAAGCAAAAGAAGTGGAAGAAAAATCTTGAGGCAATTTGTATTGAACATGCACTGGCTGTGGTTTCCCCTTGTATGATATTCCATATCTGAGCAATAAAAAAAGGCTGGACGACAAATCCGACCATCACGTCAGTCAAGGCTAAGCAAGCCAATGCCATGTTAGACATGCTTTGCATGCGTGCTTTAGTCTTCACAGCGATCATCACCAACAGATTCAACACAATGGTAAAAGGGCAAGTCGTGGTGTGGATTACGATCAAGGCGACGAGAATAGCATAAGATAAATCGGACAAACGATCTGGCTTACCACCAATGAAACTGTAGAGCACACAGTTCCCGCGGAACTCGTTTTGAATCTTGTGACTCGAGTTCATATTTTCGGCCGGGCTTCTGCTCTGTCTTGGACGTATTAATTCTAAGAAATCTTGTCTTACTCTTACTGATTTAAGTTTTGTTTGTAGTCAAATTTTGACATCTGCAAGAGTCATTCTTGTGAACAAAATTTAATCTCGCATATGCTCAAAACATTTTTAATACATGTATAACAATATTATTTTTTGTTCGAGTCTCTTTTTACATCACAAGTAACCGAAAGAGATTAAAGAGAGAAAAAAGAATTCATTTTGTCTCTAGTCTGTAAAAAAAGCGAAACAGGATATTTTGCCTTTTTTAATACCCAGACTGATATTTCAACTGAAAGGTTTAGACAGCGGCAAGCTGATTGAAGTACTGATTAGCACTATTATAGTTCATAGGAAATAAAAATCAAACTGAATTATTCACATGAGACAAACGTATTATTTTCTTATGATTTTGCAGTAACTGTGTTTCTGTCTTGTTTGCCACTCGAAAGAAAACGTTTCGAGTATTTGAATTCCCTCTAAGAAGAAAAACTTTAGGGTGAACAGGTAACGAGGAAAAGTTTTCGATGCTAGTAACGGCTTTATGTTGTTCGATGTGAGAGTGTTTACGAAACATGTACCCCAAGCTCTCTCGTCACTTTTGCTTGTCTTCAGCTTGCATAGAACGAATACAACAGTATGACTAAAAATAACTTACTGGAAATTTCCTTAAACCGAAAAAAAAGCGAAGACCGCACATAAAAAATGAAACGTGGAGGCAAGGAGGTCTGGATTTTTTGTCAAATTTATCCCTAATTTTATGATCGCTAAAATTTTTGTTTACGACAGATTTTCGCTCATGACGAGTTTGGGGTTGCTTTGTTTACAGGTTTCATTTAACATGCGAATAGTAAAATAAATCCTTAAAATAAGGCCCGGTTCAGACGCCGAACTTTTCATGAGCCGAACCTAATTCGAATTAAGGCCGACCCAAATCATTTAGACCGGCTGAATTGATTCAGACGCCGATCTTAATTCCAGCCGAAATAAATTCAAAAGGAGAAAAATGCTCATTTCGGTCAAACTACTTACAAACTACGTTATAATAATTTATGCATTAGGTTCGGTACATGAAAAGTTCGGCGTCTGAATCAAAGCCGTTCCAAAGTCGCTCCAAAGCCGAAATTCCCGGCCGGGCCAGGCGAAAAGAACGGCTGAGCCGTTCCAAATTGAAACAGGCGTTCCTAATTGATTCAGACGCCGAACTTTTCATGTACTTAATTCAATGTATTAGGTTCGGCTCATGAAAAGATCGGCGTCTGAACCGGGCCTAAATTCATTCGAACCCATTTTCTTTGGAGGCAATGACTTGGAGGGGAGAGATATATCAAAGTATATCAAGGTGATTTCTGTATGAGGGGAACTACGTTCAAAGTACTCAGGTGTATTAAGGAGTGGGTCAATTAAGGCATGTGTGAAAACGAAGGGGGTGGTCTATCTTCTACAGTATTCAAGATAATGAAACGAAACGTTGTCAAGGTCTTACACTCGACAAGATGAATCAAGTTGACAAGAAGTTGTCACCAATTAGTCACGTGTCCCTAAATGATATCAAGTTTCCTTATTTTCCTTTAGGTTAAGCGCACACTAACTTAACACAAAGTGATATGCGAAATGATGCTTGAATGGTTTCATGTGCACCAAATTCTACACGAAACCAATTGGAATGGATGTCCAGGTCACGTGACCAAGAAAATGTGACATAGTTTTGTCACGCAATAGCCGTTAAAAGTTGATGTCACCAAGATGGACTTCGATTCCAATTACATTTGAGAAGAGGCCTTACATACTAAAAACAACAATGCAAAAAAATTTCTGTAAAGTTAATTTTTCCTAGTGTGCAGAAGCCCTAAAAGAACAAACCGGAAGTTAAGCCGTAAGTGGTCACGTGATAGGTTACTATGGAAACACTTTTGTGAATAAAGCTCCCTTGACAAGTTTTAAGTCGTGGCCTAGTTTCTTGTTGATTGGACGTTTACTTTCGGATATAGACCACCCCCCGTATTTTCTTTACAGAATAACGTGTGACCCTCTCCTTAACTTACCTGAGTACTAAAGAGGACTAAAAAGAAATGTGTTTGAAGGTTGAAGTCAGCAAAAAAAGTGTTGTTGCTTTGTCTTATATATCGGGTATGACCAAACAAAAAATAAACAAGAAAGATTTAATGCATAAAGAGAGAGCGGAAAATTTAAACGAAGAAATAATTTATTTAAGGTGGAAATCCCTTCAGTAAGAGATGAATGTTATTTGTCCAAAACCTACATCCTGGAAACAAAAACCTTCTGGGAAATGATCGGTCAGAACAGGTGCTCTGAAATTTCGGGATAATATAGCGTTGGTACACTTCCCATAGCCGTATAGCCGTACAATGAAACTGTTTTTGCGATAGACAAGTGAAGTTCCTTATTTTTTTTAAAATGCCGTTAATCATTGTTGGATAAAACAAGTTACACATGAGGAACATTACATGACTTTAATCTGTGACTCTTTCGTTGCTTGTTAACTCTCAGATACAGATAATTTTGACGTCCTTGAAATTTGTAACAAAGAAGAGCAAAGCAAACATTTACAAGGACATGGTCCGAACGGGTAATTTTTCCGTCATAAAACTGAAATATGTTTTAAGCTTAACGTCTGAAAAAAAAAGTAGTTCTGTATCTTTACACAAATATTTCATATACATCGCGTACGATCAAACAAAAAGAGACATGAAACTTGTTAATGCATAAAGATAGAGAAATTAAAACCCCTTAAACAATTAAGTTAAGAGGCAAATTACTTTAAAAAGGCGAACGTCATTTGAAAATTGAAAACCTTTTGGGAAATGATCGACCAGAACAGGTGCTATTTCAGCATAGCAAATCCAGCCTGTTATAAAACAAAATTGGGTATAATATATTGTTGCAAATATTTACTTTGCCGTTTAATTTAATCGCTACTTTAGGATATTAGGGACTTAAAGCAAGGACGACGACGACGGCGAATGCAGGCGGCTTTTCCTGGAGCTGAATTCTTAAGGATTTTATTCAAGTTCAAAAAGAGGAAGGAAAATTCGTCGTGGTATGTCCACCTCCTCCACAAAACGGCAAATTAGGAGTTTTCACGTCGTAGTCGTGCAGAGGACGTCAAAGAAATGTACTAAAAAGCGTGATGCACGTGCTGAGCTGTTGTTTTGATCATTAAACCTATTGTTTTTTGAAGTCGTCGTTGTGGTCGTCGTCGTAGTTGCTTAAGCTCCCTATTATCTATAGCCAAACCAAAAAAAAAAGGAAAAAGTTTTTTTCATTATTTATGCATATTTTTTAAATGGTCAAGATAACTTTGCAATAAAAGAACAAAAAAGGGTATTGGGTCAATTGAAAGATGTTTTATTTGCACAAGAAAGCCACTCTTAAATGTGCTGCATGTCAAATGACTATTGCTAAAACGAGGAATGGGGAATGGGGAATGGGGGAATAGGGAGTGGGAAATTGAAAAATGTGAAATCGTGGGCAGTGTTCAGCTTTCGGATTCATTTGTTGTTTAAAACGACGCAACGGTCAATGGCGTATTGAGGTTGAATTATTATTTTCCTTTTTTTTTTTTCAAGCGCCTTCCATTTGACAGTTGAATCATTAGAAAATAATACTTTATGGTACTTAAGGCTGTCGTCTAGACTCATCGATGATTGATGGAAAGCGATTTGCCGATTCCTTATAATTATAAATATACCCATAAATAAAAGCTGTTTGCATTTGCGGAATATTTTTTAACATGCGAATAGTAATATAAGTCCATGTAAGAAACCCATTCCAATCCATTTTTTTCAAATCAATGACTACACATGTACTGAAAGGAACACATATACAGCTATTTCGAGAAAGGTTGTCGGAAAAAATGTGCACGCGACAATCCCGAAAGGTAATATGGGATATAATCGATACACTGTTCCTGGCGACTGTAGCTGTCGAACCTACTTTTGTTGCTTTCAGTTAGCACTCGTAAACGCATTTTCATGGCCTTTCGTGCCAATTCTTTCAAATTTCTCTGAAGAACACTTTTTCCGACAACCTTTCTCGAAATAGCTGTATCAAAATACTTAGAAGTGACTTCTGTATAAATAGAATTACTTTAAAAGTACCAAAGAGTCCTAAAATTGAAATATGTTCTATATATCGCGTACGATCAAACAAAAATAGACGTGAAACTTATTTTAAATGCATGAAGATAGAGAAATTAAAACCAAGAAACAATTCAGTTAAGCAGGAATTCGAAATCCTTTAAAAAGGCGAACGTCATTTGAAAACGAAATCCTTTTGGGAAATGATCGACCAGAAGACCAGAAAAAGGTGCTATTTCAGCATAGCAAACTCAGCTTGTTATAAAACATTTACTTTACAGTTCAACTGAATCGCTACTTTTAATAGGATATTGTCTGTAGCCAAACAAATGAAAAGTAAAACGTTTTTGCGATAATTTTTGCATATTTTTTGAAATGGTGAAGATAACTTCGCAATAAAAGAGTAAAAAAAGGATATTGGGTCAATTGAAAGATGTTTTATTTGCACAAGAAAGCCACTCCTAAATGTGCCGCATGGCAAATGGATATTGCTAAAATGAGGAATGGGGAATGGGGAATGGGGAATGGAAACTTGAAAAATGTGAAAGCGTAGTCAGTGTTCATACCATAACACTCATCTCTCGGATTCAGTTGTTGTTTAAAGCGAAGCAACGCCTCAACGGGGTAATGAGGCTGAGTATTATTTGCCTTTTTTAAAATTGAATGATTAGAAAAAAATACTTTATGGTACTTATCAGAAGTGGATGCTTCTGCACTTATTAAGAAGGCCATCGTCCAGACTCATCACCGATTAGCCGATTCCTTATAACATACCCATAAATAAAAGCCGTTTGCTTTTCTGATAGTTGTATAGTTCAAAAACATGTTATGCCTATTCTTAAATGTATTAAAAAAGTAAAGTTAAGGTAAAAGGAATCCAAAAATCGTCAAAATATCAACACCTGTAAAGGAGATTCCGCTCGGCTACCCATCCAAGTATTTTCCGCGCCCGACAGCGCTTAACCCTGAGAAACGAACACGTCTGCACTCGCAGAAGAAGCAAAAACAAAAAACCTCAAACTGCTATTATACAGCATGATTTCACCGTTACAGAAATTAAAAGTAACATAGTTTTAACTCAGTGAAAAGCGTACTTGATTGCATTATTAATCCATGCCATTTCGTGTCGTTTTAAAGACATCTCTTTCAAAGAAGCCGCGCCCTATGTTTCGCTGTTTTTCTTGCCATTGTAACTGTCCTGTAAATCACCCCCTCTTTCTTCGTCATAGTGTGCCACATAGCCGTTCTGCAACACAAGCGTTGCGTGACGACACAAAAAAACGGCTGTGTAGCTGAGACTATCTTGTTTAATAGAAGAAGGAAGTAGGCTTCTTCGAAGTCGTTTCGAGATGTCACGCAATGGCGGTTGTTAGCTCGGCCGCGGCCGTCGTTGTCGCATGGGAGCTTAGCAACGAAGACGGCGACGACAACGAGAACGGCAATAAACCAATAGGTTTAGATTGGCAAAATAACAACCTTGCACGCGGATCACACTTTTTTGTACATTCCTTTGCCGACTACGACGTGAAAATGTCTATATAGTTTCACGTTTTGTCGAGGACAGGAACACAAAACAACACTAATTTTCTTTTTTTATTCCTGAACTTTGACACAACCTTTAAGAATTCTGCTTCAAAGAAATTTGCCAACATTTGACGAATTAAACGAGATGAAATAAGCGCGATAGAGTTTGAGGCAGCGCAAAATCACTTTTTTTTCTGAGATTTTTTACGTTTATTAAGCTATTGCATAAAGTAATAATTACTGGTTCATTCAATTATATTCATGGTCATTGTTTTTTTAAAAACCTATAGCCATTTTTCATAAACATCGTTCCCTTTAGTATAATGCGAAAAAGAATTATTCAGTTCACATTAATCAGTGTCACTTTCAAACATGGTATAGTTCAAAATGACAGGTAACTAGAACGCGCCTCATTTGGGAGCCGTGAAATTGCCCTTAACTCTGTGATTCGTCATGTCAACTGCAACTCTAACGTACATGGTATCTTCCCTGATGTATCCACCGTCTTGAAGTCCAGCGTGGGAAATGAAAGTTGGACAACCGGATGCTATGTTCATGTCTGACTTTGCCCTTTTAAAACTTGAACTGTTAGCATCGGGACGAAACGAATCACAAGCGTCTTGGACTCTGTCCTGGTCAATAAGTTTAAAGAAGACTTTTTGACTGAAAGGCCAGGGTAACAAAGCGTCCTATTCACCTCTCATGATAACAAAAAATATTGACATGTGCGTTCCTTTACCCATTCCATCACCATTAGGGTGGAGACGAGCGCACACTTTGTAACCAAATCGTCCAACGTAGAAAGGAGGGCTATAAATAGATGGCGTTTTACCAGAAACAGCTTCTTGAAATCTTTGGCTAAAATGGTCGATTTCCAAAGATAAATCCCATCGTAAGAAGTAGCCTCCAGCATTCTAACCTGAAGATCTTGTTCAGATAGCTGAATTTCATGTAACGCTGGTTGATGCTCAGTTCTATCCAAGCGTCGCTCGCAGGAACGATGTGAGGAGCAAGACAGGCTCTGGAGCCCGAGGTCATTTCATTTGGCTACGTGGAGAAACTCTCAAACTCTCCAACTCACTTTGTAAGCATTGCACTTTCCTTTCGTGTTCTCTTACAGAATGTAGAATCTCCTCCATTTGAGACAAAACAACAGGTTCATTTTCTCCGCGTTTGAGTGCTTCTAGATCATGATCGAGTTTCTCGAAGTCTTTTTGTTGATCACTTATCGATTTTTCTATTTGTGATAGTTTGGTTTACTGTGTTTGTCTGTTGATCTTGCAGCAACAAGTTCTTCCGTTTGGTTTTGAAGGTGACGCTCTAGAATGTTTTTCTCGTTAATCAGACCGGAAACTTGTTCCTCCAGTCCTTTCTGTTTAAGGGTTTACTCACATATGGAATAGTTCATCATTTCCAGATGGTCGGCCATGCTATCCTTGATGTGCTGGTCAAGGTTTTCTTTTGTTCCCTTCGTTAGAGTAACAAAATTCAAATTTAGTCTTTGCGCATATTACAACAAAGAAATATTAAAAGAAAGAGAAAGATAAGGATATAAGAACCGAGTAAGCGCGAGGTCAACTAAGGCAAAAGTGGCATGCGTAGCCCCAATGAACCTTGGGAGAGTTTTGTATTTGTGACTTCGGGCAACTTTTACAACCGATTATTTAACAATTATTCCTCGAGCCCGAATGGGCTCTGAGTCAATAGCCCATAAGGCCGAAGGCCGAATTGGCTATTGACTCAGAGGCCATGAGGACGAGAGGAATAATTGTTTTAGTAAAATCCAGCTAGTTGGTAAAAAATATCGAGAATGAAAGAATTTTAGCTAGTTAAAGCTACTCTTTAATCCTTTTTTGCCGCCAAAAAGCCCGCGCTTTTCGCTACTAGTGGGCTACAACATATAGCCTACTAGTAGCGCAACCAATCAGAACGCAGCATTGATAATAGACCACTAGTTGAATTTTACTAATCACTATTATATCTGTGATGGACGAGGTTATGGAGGTTATGACCGCCACAAGCTCATATTCATCCCTCTCTCTACAAGGACCATTTCCTACAAACAGTGGGTGCTTACCATTTGACAGAAAATTTCGGAAATTCCGGATGGAAGGTAAATGGTAAGGTCACTTTTCGGAATTTCCAACCGAAAATTGAGGAGTACGTTTTGAGGTAGTCCTTTCATTCCGGTTGGTACGAACCAAACGGAATGTTGCTTACCATTTACCAATTTCTCGGCTCCAGACTCACGCTACACAAATTCGCCCCTTTTTTGGATTCAAACCGTAACGGATGTGGCATTTCTGCAGGAAATTGGTAAATCGCTTACCATTATACTTTTCACACTCCAACCGGATTTTTCTGTCAAATGGTAAGCACCCAGTGTCCTACCCTATATAGCTACCAACACAACCCATAACTAATCGCTAGGACTAGGGTTTCTAAGAAGCAAAGCGCGTCCACAAAATTAACTGCACCCGTTTGCATCGAAGGCTGTATTTAATGACTGAGAGGGAATAAAGACGACATTACATTGGGAAACCGCTTTTTAGATTAAGTAAGCTTTTTGTAACTTTAACCAGAGCAAAATGCTATAGCAAACAGGAAAGCAGTTTCTCGACCTCATTATGCTTGCTCTAAAAGTCAAGCCGAAAATAATACTTACTCTATAATTGCAACCTTGACAACTGAAAGGGCACAAATGTTCGGCCTTAGGACAAAGTGTAGTCACGTGTTTCTCCATCATGTCACGCGGTATGTTGTCTTGACCATATTTCAATGTGCATTCGATGGGAAATTTAAGACAGACTTCTTGGTGACTCTGAAAGGGAAATAGCCATGATGATTAAAAGTGTATTGCAATAATGACTGACTGGCTAAAGTCCAGTTATGGAGTGTATTGCGCTACCATCATAAGCCCATTTATCTATGGTAAGTATTTCACATTTCCAATCAGTATCCGGGATCATTTATTCAGTAATCGGTCAGTATAAAACACGGACTGCGGACAGCACAGGGACACCCAACGTCAATTTTCGGAAAATATCTGTTCGGAAGACGATTTGAGGTCTAGAATTTTCGGAACATTTGTTGTAAAATTTCTTGATTGCCTACCTCTCCTAGGATTTTCGAACATTTATAAAATGGTATAATTGCCCATTTTTAACGGATTTTTACCCTAAAAAGGTCACCCAGAATTTTCTGGCTGAAATTTTCGAAAAGGTAAGTTTTGATCTCTATAATTTTCGGATCACTAGACTTTCAGCTAGGAAATCTATATCCCAACAGATGAAAAAGTCTTAGGGGATAAATATATGCCTATATCTACCGTTTAAATACTAAAATACGTTTAACAATAATATGTTTAAGTGTTTTTGAACCATATTCTCGTTGGGTGCCCCTGACTGCGGACTGGGTATAAAACACAGACTACCGGTAGGTATAAAATGTGGACGCCGGACTATGTAAATAAAAACAGCTTTAGAAAGGTAAAACTGAGAGAAACGGAAAGCGGACTAGCAAAAACAGTAGTCCCAGCTTTAACATTGCTTTGGCTGTTCACGTAGTCTATTCTCCCCACAGACAAGGAAGGTTATGCCGGTACTCAAGGCAACTGAAATTAAACTCAATTTACTGTTTTAAACCCATAAGAAGCATCGAATAAAAAACAATAGTATTGGTGTTAGTCAGATCAGTAAAATTCGAATAGATGCCACAATTCTGTTTCAAATAAAACCTTGGGAATCATGATGAGGACTGAATGAAGAACTCAGTGTAGGGACATTCCGCGATGCAGAAAAGCAGTATTTAGGGGGGACGGATTACTCACATACGTGAATAATGACCAAAATGAATGATCCAACGTTATATTCTAAGCGATGATTATGACGACATGATTTACACCCTGCTCCTGAACCCCGGAGGGGAGCACTACTGGGAATTCTTGGTGGGGGTGTGCCGTCCGGTTCTCCGAATCCTGACCTCATTTCGGACCAAAAAATGTCATTTTCCACACCCGTTTTCAGACCAGCTCTCTAAAGTCCAAACCCATTTTCATAGCCTTCCATGCCGACGTTCTTAGGGGTTCGTCACGCGTAACTGCCCCACAAACAGAAACGCGTGACGAGCCTCTAAGAGCGCCTGCGTGGGAGGCTAACCTGTTCCAGACTCTCAGATAGTTGGAGAGACTCCTCAGTACTTTTTAAGAACTTTGCCGGACATTCAAGATCTGTTAGAGCCATTAGAGAATGCAATATCTCATATGCTAATTCCTGCGATTACTGAGGGTAAGTGTAATCAGCTGGATAGGAATATTCTAGCGCTGCCAGTTCGCTTGGGTGGCCTGGGCCTGGGAAACCCGTCCCTTGAAGCAAAGCGCGAATATGCTTCGTCTGTCAAAGTAACACAGCTCCTTGTTGAACAAATTGTATCTCAGTCACATCAGTTACCTGAAGATTCCCTCACAAAACTAGCACAACAGGAAATAAGAAGTGAAAGATCAAAGGAACTCGAACACAGGGCAGAGCGCATTAAGGAGATGGCACCAAGAAAGACTCAGCAAGCATTAGATCTTGCGGCAGAAAAAGGATCATCAGCATGGCTTACAGAGCTTCCCCTCTAGGATTTGGACTTTAACCTGAATAACAGGGAATTCCGTGATGCTGTTAAACTACGCTACGACTGGCCAGTGGGGAACCCTTTACGGTTGATCACTCTATAATTTGCAAACTAGGAGGTTTTATTACTTAACGCCACAACGAGCTAAGAGATCTTGACGCTGAATTTCTGAGTATAGTGTGTAGCGATGTGGAGATCGAATCAGTACTTCAAGACATCTCCGGCGAACATTTAAAAAGAGGATTTAACAAAGCTCAGGATGCGAGGTGAGATATCCACGCCCGTGGTTTCTGGGAGCGACATCGATCAGCATTCTTGGATGTGAGGGTCAGTCACCCTAATGCTGTATCGTAAGGGACTTAGAGCCAGAACAAATTCAGTTATCGTATCCATGAGAACGAGAAAAAGCGTCTCTACTCAAAAAGAGTCCTGGACATCGAGCATGGAACATTTACACCTTTGGTCTTCACCACAACTGGCGGAATGGGAAAGGAGTGCTTGATGTATCATAGTCGTTTAGCACAGGTGATTGTCATCAAAAAAAGGGGAGCAGTATGCCAAAACCATCTCATGGATCAGAACCAGAACATCATTGACACTCTTGAGATCTGAGTTGGTCTCACAGTCTTAGAGGCTCCAGGACAAGAGTGCCATGTGACATTAAGAATGTTGATATTGACGTCGAAGTTGTTGGAGGAGCCATTCAATCGGACTATTGATGTGTTTCCTTACTTTTAAATGGCAAATATTCGTCATTAACACATTGTGAACGCTATTTAATTTTCCTCTTTTTTCACACAATGGCAAAAGGGAAGGTCGTGGCGTGGATTACGATCAAGGCAACGAGAACAGCATAGGGTAAATCGGACAAATGATCTGGCTTACCACCAATAAAACTATATATAACACAGTGCACAGGAAGATCGTTTTGAAAGTTCATCTTCTTAGCTTCTGCTCCGTCTTGAACGCCTAACTCTTCGAAATGTCTTATTCTTTCTGGTTTTATTTTTGTTTGTAGTCATTTTTTGAAATTTTCAAGAGTGTCATGTGAATAAATTTTTAGTTCGTATATGCTCAAAACTATCTTTAACGGAACAATTTCAATCACTGATTTTGTTTGAGTCTCTTTTTGCACTACAAGCAAAATGGACAGACTAAATAGTGAAAAATTCATTTTCCTTTGAAAAACAAATGCAAATAGCATATTATTTTGGTTTTTCTCTGGACCTTTTTATTTCGAAAAGGTTTAGAAAACAGCAGACTTACTGGAGAACTAATTAGCAATAATTCATGGAGGATAAAATTGAAAAATCATTAAGGCCGTGATGTGACAAACGAATCTTATTCTCATGTTCAGCTACGGTGTGGCACGAAAACTTTGTGGAAGTCTATTTTAATTTGCATATTGGCGATTTTTTGTGTTTTGCGGGAACTAATTTTTGCGATTAGGACAGATTGGTTTTTGAGCTATTTTGAAAAAATAGCTCATATGTCAGTGGTGTAAGCGTATGTATCTTTGAGGCTTTGTGGCTTTGTATCTTTGTATGTTGGGATGTTTGTTGCAAGAGCCAATAAGGTTGAAGGTACTATGAGTTGATGCTTAGGAACCAATGAGATCTTGGCATCTATTTAAACATGGCATTGGTAAAGGTCGAACAAGGGCACTTTGAGACCGCCATCTTGATCCTTCACAATTTTTTCGTCTTTTATTACGGGTACAGGTGTTTGGACGCATTACATAAAATATCTTCATGATTCAAATGCTATGAACAGTGATGCAGCTGTTTAAGGGTTCATATTTAAGTGCAGTTGCCGCTTCGGGGCATTGCTGACCTAATTCAGCTATCGGTACAACGCACGTCAGTATGAGTTCTGTTTCACCTGCTACAACCGGGTAGAGTATAAAAGATCATATATTTTCAAATCTGTTCCAATGAGGCAATAATTGATATTTAGATATAGACTTTAATTCGAAAGTATGCGCCCTATAAAATGTGGTTTTAGAAGTTTAAAAGGCAGCTTTTTTTTAAAGCTGTATCGAGTATTGTTAATTACGTAAACAAGCTTTAAAAATATTATTCTCTCGCTTGCAAAGTTCAACCAACCTTGACGTTGCATGAAACATAATTTAATTGCAGATGTTGTAATAAAGCCGAGGTGATTTCTTACAATCGTTTGAGAAAATTTTGTAGTAAAACAATTTGCCTGTTTTTTACTCACGAATTGTGAAAGGGCCAAAGACCAACATCTTCACATGCAAATTGTGTGCATGAGTTATTTTTATAATTCTGTTTACTAGATTACTGTGTGATAACTCGAATTCCCTCACGTACGAACGACGAAAGGGGGCAAAGTCCAACACTTTCACGTGCCAGCTGTGTGATTGTACATCTCATGCAGATTGGCTTTTCATAATGATAAATAGTAACTTGGACGTATGAAGACCTGTTTCCTTTTGTAACCAAATCCTCAAAAAAGGCTCTTGTCTTCTGAAAAGCAATAGCTTTTAAAACGTGAAGAAATAAGTTGTCGGAGTTGAAGACTGTTTCACTGAGTAGAATGGCACGTGAAAACCTCGTGAACTACGATGATGCAACCGTCTACCACATTGATGAAAATCCTGGTATTTCGTAGCTATTCAGTATCCGATGAGTCACATTTTGGCTTAAGAAACTCCGAGGAAACCTTAGAGTTTTCCTTCTAATCAACGTTTCGTGAGTAGAAATTTATTTCACTTTAACGATTTGTTTAACTTGCACCAGATGTAACAGGGAAAGACAGAAGAAAGTGAATATATAGCTTGAGGATCGATTCAGCTGAGCGTTTCGAGTTTTCATTTATGTATCGCAATACGCAATTTCGCACAAAAACCCAGTAACGCGCGAATGACACGAGAATAGTCCACTTTCGAATATCAACATTCTAACATGACTCCAAGGCATTCTGGTTATTTTTCTATACTTGGTTTGATTTTCTTTGTATTCTAGTCTCTTCTGGGAATTGCGAGCCAAGGAGTTGTGAAATATTTGCAGTTTTGACCTTAAAGCCTAGGAGTCATGTTAGAATTTTAATATATCGAACGTGGACTATTTCTGGCCTTGTCACTCCCTCGCGCGTTATCTCTCGTATCGCCCACTCGCTCGAGATAAAGATTGTCCGCAAGCTAAAATAAATGTGAAGAACAAACGAGAATTTGGAAAAGAGATTAAACTATTGCTGGTTTTCAGTGTCACGCCATTCAAAATAGGTCAAAATCAAAATCAAAACCATTCGACTGATAAAGTCCAGAATCTTGGAAATGAAAGGAGGTAAATATACAAAGACCCTTGCCAAGATTTGGGTCGAAGGAATAATTCGAATACGAGATATCCGGGGAAATGTTTTACCCAAATTTATAGAGCTTTGTATGGAGACGCCATGCTGGAGCTCATCCGGATGAGCTCCAACATGGCGGACGGAAACTAACAGAAACATCTGTTACCGAGTTTTGCTACAAAAGCGTGAATTTACTCCTAAAGAAACTCATAAACATTAAAGTAATACTTTTTTCTAATACTTGAACTGCTTAGATAGCAAAATTCCGCGAAAAAAGTATCTTTTTTAACCTAAATGACAGCTCTCTCGGCCGTCATGTAATTGCTGCGTCACGCAAAAGCTTGGAAATTCAAGCGTACTCTATCACAAAACCAAGAACCCTTCTGAAGCGAAAATTTGTTTGAAAATTAGTTTTCAGCTGCTCTAATACACCATGAAAGTAAAATCTCAGTAGGATCGATAGTTTTGTAGTTTGAATTTTGGTGACGTCATGTGAAAACCAACAATACTGACCCAGTTACTCGACCACTCGTCAAAAGGCCGAAACCACAAATGCTCTGCTGCTGACCATTAGTATCGCAGCTCTAGAAAAGGCAGTGCGCGCGCAAAAGAAATTAACAAGTAAGGCTAATTGTTTATGACATCACTAAATTTTAAAAGCTCACTTTTGGAAGAAGAAAAACGTGACTGAAATTTAACGGAGATTTTTTAGAGCCGTGAAGTGATTTTTTCTGAGGATGGCACAGATGTATGTGTACAGCTATGGGCAGCTAGTGGCAATTGTGAACCAACAAGCAGCTACCATAGCGCAACACGCTGCAGTGATTAACAACCTACAATCAGAGCGACAGTGGCTGGAAGAGGATAATCATATCCAGAGAGAGGAGTTGGAAAAATCTCAAAAGAATCTCAAGGATGTCGAAACATCGAGAAATTTAAAAGAGAATACATTAAAGAAAGAGTTAGCGCGTCTTAAGTCATCGCAAGACGATATCAAGTGGAGGCATAAGAACGCCGTTAGAGAACTGAATGATTTCAAGAAAAGAAATCTCAAGCTGAAAGCCCAGTGCACTTCATTGTTAGATAAGCTTGATCAGAGCACGCAGGAGCTTCAGCAGAAGAACGAAGAACTTGACCTAGCAAAACAGGAACTCGATTTAGGCTACAGCGTGGGCGAGTGGATGTATCAGCACCTTAGATATTATTACTGGGGGTACGTTGAACTGCTTAAGTACTTCCAGTGGCCCGGACCATCGCCTGGAGGAGCGACCATCACAGAGCTCGACGCTAATAATCGACCAGTGGAAGGAAAGACGGTTGCAGTGCTACCTCACAGTTATAGCGTAGCACAGGGAGTCCTGGTATCACCAAAACCACCCAATTCAGAAAGAGTCACAACTGTTTTAGACGGCGCCAACAAAATAACTGCCGCTGTGAACATGGTGAAGGAAAAGGATTTCCCAACAAGTTTGATAGCGGAGAGTGTCATCGAGCTAGTCCCAAGTACCATCGTCTGTCCCAAAACAGTTTTCGTGATAAGACTTGCTCCCTCCCAAGGTCAAAACCTAATCGAGTTCCTGTCGCCGCTTATTAATAACACCAACAGCTGGTCTATCCCTGAAGCTCCTGAGGTTGCTCAATTATCAGCTGTCTACAGTGAAGTGCCCATAAGACCGGGCAACCATCTTCAGCAGCTCGCCATTTGTGCACCAGAGTGGGTGAATGCACCCACCAAAATACCTAGACTGGCTGTAAAAGGAGCCGGCCGTGCACCTCGGGCACAGAAGAAAAAGCGTTCAAATGCCACCACGCTCACGAACATCACCTCTCACAACAAGGCGTTTGAATCTTCGTCTCTCAAAATTAAAGAGAAACACGAGAGAGGAAATGACGAACGAAAAGCTGAACATTGCCAGCCGTTCACTTCTTCTTCCGAGCCTGATCGGCTCTCCCTCGCGAAAAATCGTCAATCTGTAGACTCCAGCGATGGGGAAAAGGAAGTTTTAACTCGTAAAGAGGAAAGGAGACCGACTGGAGAGAAAAAACCAAAGACTTTGGTGAGTTGGCTCAAAAAGTACAGATATTAAATGAAGCATGATCATTGCAGGTATATACGCAACTTTTGCAGTTGCGCAAAGAAAGCCTGAATTTTATCAGGCTTTCTTTGCGCAACTGCAAAAGTTGCGTATATAACTGTGATGATCATCCTTCATTTAATTCTTTACTCCGCAGCTCAACTATATGATTTTCATATATTCATTACTTCAAATTTAAGATACTCTGCAAAACTGAATTGGCCTAAAATGGTTTCAGTAGTTCAACGTATTAAAATCCTCGGAGTGTGGCAATGATAGCCGGCCTCACCACTGTGTATAATTGCCAGTAGTTTACTTATCAATCAATGGGGGGTGGGGACAGGTTTGTTAAGCAGATGCGTGTCATTTCTACAAGCATTACAAAGCAAATATCGTCCTTTAAGTGATATTCGGATATTTCTTGGCCTAAAAAAGTACCTAATCAGTGTAGCGTAGCTCTTCGTCGTTTTTGAAGATAGCGTTTTAACTGTGTATTTTCGTACTTAACAATCTCCTTTGGTTCTATACTTTGTCTTTACAGAAACAAAGAGTGACCAGATTTATCTGCTGGCTACGACGCAGTTGTTGCTGCAGATCGAGAACAGAGGAGTGAATAAAACTTACTAAATAAATTCTATTTTTTCTATATATATATTTTTTTATTTCTTACCGTGATTGATTCAGAATTTTATAAAGGCTGGTTTTCATTTGAAAGAAGGAGACGGAGTCTTAATCAGAAGCGTACAGCTTGTGTTCAAGTGAACACAGCGTTCCTCGATTCTGTTTACGACTCCGTAGCTTACGTTCCGCTTATGATCTAGTGAAAACCAGATTATCGGAGTCGGAAGAAGAAGCGAAAGAACTAAACCAATTATAATGCGCAGGAACGTGCATTGTGATTCGTTTATCCTTCCGCCTCTGCTTACGACTCCGACAATCTGGTTTTCACTAGATCATAAGCGGAACGTAAGCAACGGAGTCGTAAGCGGAGTCGGAAGAAATGGAATGGTTTTGATTCTTCTGACTCCGATTTTTGATTTTCACTGGGTAATAAGCACTTTTTACGACTGAGCTTTAAATACGACTTCAACTCCGACTCCGTCGCTGGTAAAAACCGCCTTTAGAAGACAAAAAAAGACAAATACAAACACACAAAAATAGATAGAATCAAAAGAAAAAATAATAAAATTTAAAAAAACTTTAAATAATAGAATTGTAAAAAATAGTTCAATAGCTTTCCGTCCTTTTTTTTGGCAGTTTTTTTATCTTTCATAAATATTGTCCTTTTAAAACTCTGACAAAATAATGCAGTCGAATTTAGTTACCTTTGTCTCACTCATGAGTCAAATTAAGAGAAAAAACAGCTGTTAATTTGTCACTTGTTTAAGGTTTAACTTACATTAGAAAACGATCAATACCGTATTTATTCGAATAAGCGCCAACCTCTAATATGCACCCATCCTAGAGGCAGAAAAAGTTAATAATCGCCCAGCGTCGAATAAGCGTCCATCCCCGTCGGACATCGAGGAGGCAGCACCAGAGAATTCACTTAATGAGTTGAGTGGGCTTGAAATTGAAAATAAACCTAATAAGAGACTTCCCCAAGACGGAGTTTTTTTCAAAGTATTTTAGAGAAACCTTGCATTTGCTACATCTTCGCGTTTTGCTATTACCATTTATTTTTTTGTTGCAGAATAAACATACTACACTTGCTGAAAATAAATAAGCGCCCACCTCGAATAAGCGCCCAATCTCAAGGTCTAAAAGTTTAATAAGCGTCCAAGGCGGTTAATCGAATAAATACGGTACGTACGAACCAAACTCCAACTGCTTCTCCAACGCATTCTTGGAGATCCAGACGTAGCTAATTGCATTGTTACAAGCTAGAGAGAATAATGCAATTTTTTTTTGATAGTTAGTAGATGTTCTTATGAACCATGCTTGTAATAGTTTAGCTAGCGAATGTTTCGTCTTGATTGGCAGCGTCAGCTTTGCAGGCAAATTTCTTGGACGAATCGGGGGCTTGAATTGTTGTTCTACAGGTTTATGGCCTCATTTTTATATTTCCGTCCTTTAAAGACTTGTTTTGTAATTAGTTTAAAGTATTTAATAGATCCTTACCTCTAATATCTACACTAGCAGTCGCCAAGTATGCATGGCAATTTCTCAGTTTCAAACTTAACATACAAGGATAATAAGGAGAACCATATTTTTGATTAACCCAAGTAACTGATGGGATAGTCACTTGGAATCGGTTGAAGTTTATAACCTTCCATGTATGATTACTTAAGATGTATTTCCAAAAAAAAAAGATGCGGATACCTTTCAAGGAAACTTCTGCGTAAAATAAGTTAACGTTAACTGGTCAGAAATGATGTCGCAGTTACATTTCTTTTACTATGAAGCGGCCGATTTGAAAAGGTTGAAAACATCGTAAACGACATGTAAAAGTTTGTAAAATTACTTATAATTAGAAATTTACCATAATAAAACAATCAATCTGTTAACAAGTGAAAATAATGATACTTTCATTAATAAAATACACACTACAATAGATTCACCTCCTAGCCTTGTTTGCTTTTGAGAATCAGTTTTAGGAATTCACCATTCCATAGATATCGATAGTCTTGTATTTCTCTTGGGATAACCGTAATACCCAGGAGAATTTGGAAACAATGCTTATGCAACATTTTGGGGGACAAACAAGGTGCATTATGATTTAGAATAGACCTTGTCACGGTTTTGGAGGCCCTCTTGACGAGTAAGCAACCGTGTGAGAAATTACCAGAAAGTACCAGTGACAGGGGTTCTATCTACTGTAGGATTTATCGTTTGGAGGAGAAGTTCTGAGTGGCCGAAGGGCAGGGGTTTCCTAGGAGGGAGAGGGTGGGTTTCGGGAGCATTCCCCCCCCGAAATGTTTTGAAATGAATTTGCCCTGAGATGCAATCTGGTGCATTTGTAGACGCCATTTTGTTCTTAATCTGATAGGGGCGCCAGCGATCAGCACAGATACCTACTATAGGGCATATGCGATATGGAATATGTTGCTGTATTCAATAGTTATCTAGAATACAGTTTAGATGACCCATGCACTAATTTTGTCTTTTCAGAAATTCAAGCATGCATGTCTTTCATGCTGCAGCATCCATAAAATCCTGTTTTACAGTGAATCTTACTAACTGTCTGGATCTAGACTTCATTTTTTTCCGGCTGTATTCTCTTCTCTGCCTTCAGGGGGTATAAAATGAAAATTTAACCCACCAGGTTCTTAAATTTTAGGTTCTTATCTGCAAGTTTTTACTGTACCTAAGATACAACCCTGACTGGGTACGCCCCCAACGTTTTTAGTTCAATCTTTTGCTTTGTAGCTTTAGTTCACAATTAATATTTTTTTTCAGAACAGCCGTTTTACGGAAATTAGATTCTCATACAAACACTGTAATTTCTCACGCGGTTGCCTACTCGTCAAGATGGCTTCCAAAACTGTGACAAAGTCTATACCCATTAGTTGGTGCACTGCTGGAGAGAGGGTAACACAATAAGTGAGCCGTCGCCGTCTTCATTAGTAGCGACCTTACGAAACCACGACGGCGACGGCAACGGGAACGGGAACGGGAACGTCAAAAAGCGACAGGTTTAATCAGAGCAAAACAACAACTCTGCACGCGCATCACTCTTATTTGTACATTTCTTTGCCGTCACTGCACAACTACGACGTGAAATGATTAAGTTTACTCGCGAACAGGAACGGAAAGGCGATAAATTCTACCATCTCTGTCTGAACTCAGGCGCGTTCCTCTCTCTTCAGCTCCAGCCAAAATCCCCTTCTTGTTGAGCTATTTTGAAAAAATAGCTCATATGTCAGTGGTGTAAGCGTATGTATCTTTGTGGCTTTGTGGCTTTCTATGTTGGGATGTTTGTTGCAAGAGCCAATAAGGTTGAAGGTACTATGAGTTGATGCTTAGGAACCAATGAGATCTTGGCATCTATTTAAACATGGCATTGGTAAAGGTCAAACAAGGGCACTTTGAGACTACCATCTTGATGCTTCACAATTTTTTCGTCTTTTATTACGGGTACAGGTGTTTGGACGCATTACATAAAATATCTTCATGATTCAAACGCTGTGAACAGTGATGCAGCTGTTTAAGGGTTCATATTTAAGTGCAGTTGCCGCTTCGGGGCATTGCTGACCTAATTCGGCTATCGGTACAACGCACGTCAGCATGAGTTCTGTTTCACCTGCTACAACCGGGTAGAGTATAAAAGATCATATATTTTCCAATCTGTTCCAATGAAGCAATAATTGATATTTAGATATAGACTTAGATATAGACATAATTCGAAAGTATGCGCCCTATAAAATGTGGTTTTAGAAGTTTAAAAGGCAGCTTTTTCTTAAAGCTGTATCGAGTATTGTTAATTACGTAAACAAGCTTTAAAAATATTATCTCTCGCTTGCAAAGTTCAACCAACCTTGACGTTGCATGAAACATAATTTAATTGCAGATGTTGTAATAAAGCCGAGGTGATTTCTTACAATCGTTTGAGAAAATTTTGTAGTAAAACAATTTGCCTGTTTTTTACTCACGAATTGTGAAAGGGCCAAAGACCAACATCTTCACATGCAAATTGTGTGCATGAGTTATTTTTATAATTCTGTTTACTAGATTACTGTGTGAGAACTCGAATTCCCTCACGTACGAACGACGAAAGGGGGCAAAGTCCAACACTTTCACGTGCCAGCTGTGTGACTGTACATCTCATGCAGATTGGCTTTTCATAATGATAAATAGTAACTTTGACGTATGAAGACCAGTTTCCTTTTGTAACCAAATCCTCAAAAAAGGCTCTTGTCTTCTGAAAAGCAATAGCTTTTAAAACGTGAAGAAATAAGTTGTCGGAGTTGAAGACTGTTTCACTGAGTAGAATCGCACGTGAAAACCTCGTGAATTATGATAATGCAACCGTCTACCACATTGACAAAAATCCTGGTATTTCGTAGCTATTCAGTATTCGATGAGTCACATTTTGGCTTAAGAAACTCCGAGGAAACCTTAGAGTTTTCCTTCTAATCAACGTTTCGTGAGTAGAAATTTATTTCACTTTAACGATTTGTTTAACTTGCACCAGATGTAACAGGGAAAGACAGAAGAAAGTGAATATATAGCTTGAGGATCGATTCAGCTGAGCGTTTCGAGTTTTCATTTATGTACCGCATTACGCAATTTCGCACAAAAACCCAATCTACATTTAGGATGAAAGAGGTAGATTCATCACTCTTGGTAAGGTTACACCGAAGCATTAAAGTTACACTAAAGTATTCAAAATAGCTTATGCACGTTTAACGTGCCTATGTTTCTTGCTGGGAATTAGTATTTGCGCTTTTCAGATATTCCCGGACATATTATTGATAATATTTTCTTTTTTATTGAGTACGTGCAATGGAAATCCGTATTTCAAAAAAATGTGCGGTGTGCGTACCCTAAACCAGTAATCGTTTGGTTTCTGAATGAAAGAAGCAAGTTATACAATAGTTGAACAGACACGAATTCTTAGTACTGCACTTTTGTGTAGCGAATTCAAGTTAGAGAATATTTACTCCGGAGCAGATTTTTGCGAGGAAAAATGTTTGCGGTAATTTTTTTTTGCGCGAACTTGTTCATGCGGATCGCTGGAAAAATCGCAAAAATTAAAACCCGCAAAATTTCGTGCCACACAGTAGGGTACGCACACCGTAGTATTGTTTGAACTGACGGATTTCCATTGCACGTACTCAATAAAAACGAAAATGTTATCATTGATTTGTCCGGGAATTTCTGAAAAGCGCAAAAATTCCAGCAAGAAAAACTAATCTGTCATAATCGCAAAAATTAGTTCCCGCAAAACATAAGAAATCGCCAATCTGCAAAAATACACTCCCCCAAAAATTTCGTGCCACACGGTATGTAAAACCAGTAATTGTGTTGTTTCTGAACGAAAGACAAGTTGTAATTGAATAGACACGATTTCTTAGTACTGTATTTTTGTGTAGCGAATTTAAGTTAGAGAATATTTACTTCGGAGTAAAGTTTTGCGGGAAAAATCTTTGAGGTAATTTTTTTTGCGCGAACTTATTCATGCGGTTCACGGTATGTTACAGTACACGATATCTTACAGAAACTGTGTTTCCGGCTTGTTTGCTACTCGAACAAAACCGCTTTGATTATTTCCCTTGAATTTCAGTTTCTCTACGATTAAAAACTTCAGACTAACAGAAAACTTGAAAACGTTTTCGCAACTAGTAACGTTGTCTCGCTTGTCACGGGACATGTTTATGGAACAGGTAGGCAAAGCTCACTAATGCCAACCTTGTCGCATAACTTCGTAAATTATAAGGGCTTGTACGTAAGAAATAGAAAAGTATGGCTAAAAGATGCTTGAATCACACTGAAACCACCACATAAAAAACCGGCCACGAACACGCATTAAATGAAACTTGTAGGGAAGGGAAGCTGGATTGTTGTTAGTTTTATCCCTAGCTTTGCGATTGCTTGAATTATCTCTTACGATACGACTCTCATTTGTGACTTTGGGTTCCTGCGTTTTCAGGTAAAATACTTTTATTTTATAGGCAAATAGTAAACTGAAGAAGTCCTCAAAATCAAGCAAACAGAAATAATTTTCTTGGAAACGAATGACTATATTGGAGCAGATATGCCAAATACTTAGAAGTGACTTCTGTATGAACTGAAGCCCGGTTCAGACGCCGAACTTTTCATGAGCCGAACCTAATATATTGAATTAAGTACATGAAAAGTTCGGCGTCTGAATCAATTAGGAACGCCTGTTTCAATTTGGAACGGCTCAACCGTTCTTTTCGTCTGGCCCGGCCGGGAATTTCGCCTTTGATTCAGACGCCGAACTTTTCGTGTACCAAACCTAATGCATAAATTATTATAAAGTATTTTGTAAGTAGTTTGATCGAAATGAGCATTTTTCTCCTTTTGAATTTAGTTCGGCTGGAATTAAGATCGGCGTCTGAATCAATTCAGCCGGTCCAAATAATTTGGGTCGGCCTTAATTCGAATTAGGTTCGGCTCATGAAAAGTCCGGCGTCTGAACCGGGCTTAAAAGAGTCCTGAATGTGAAACTGAATGTGTTTGAAGTTTTAAGTCAGAAAAGAAGAGTTCTGTCTTTACACAAAAATCTATCAAATATTGCGTGCGACAAATCAGAACACAGACATGAAACTTATTAATGCTTATACAGAGAAAGGAAAATTAAAGAGGAAAGAATTCAGGTACGCAGGAAATCTCTTTAAGATGAACAACATTTATGGAAAACAAAAACCTTCTGGGAAATGATCCATCAAACCTAACTTCACAGCAAACCTAACTTCATATCAGGAGAAATCAAATGATTGAGATAGCATAGTGCTGCTAAATTTACTTTGACTTTTAATTCAATAGTTATTTTGGAATATTGTCCATAGTCACTCAACTAAACCGTTTTTGCGACTGGTAGGTGAAATTATTGTTTTTTTTTTTGTAAAAAAGATGTTGAAAATAACGTCGCCATTAAAGAGCAAAAACAGTTGAGTCGAGTGAAAGGCAAACGTAATTACCGCAAACTACCGCTTAAAAGCCCTGGGCATTTACATCTTCGTAAGGGGTTTTAGCAGGGCTTATAAATGGGGGGGGGGGAGGGCTTATATCCGAGGGGGATTATTACCGGAATAGAATTAGCGTCTTGAAACAAGCTATAGCAGTGCTGATAAAAATACGCTTTGCATTTACGGGTTTTTATTTAAGCCTCAAAACATCATACTAAATCGAATTCATTTCAATACATTTGGAACTGTACAAGCTAGAACAGGAGGGGGGGGGGGGGGGGGGGCGCTTATACCCGGGAGGCTTACCATCGAATATATTTTTTTGCTTACAGGTGGATGGACCTGTTGATATGGGGTTTATAAGATGAGAAGGTTATAAGCGGCAGTTTACGGTATGCGGAAGAAAAGAACAAATCAAACAAACTTTCACTGGGAAATAATGGAATTAAGCTGTACATGCACCTCTCGGTGCATAAACAATAAGAGGACGGAATAAAAAACGATCACTTTGCAATTTAAAGTATTTATATAAATTATTTTTTTTTAAACTGACCAAAAAAGTGCTAATGGTGTTTCTAGAGTTTAAAAGAGGGATTCATACTGTACTAGGATGCAAAATATAAACTTTCAGTGCCTTATCTCTCATGATATACTTTCACAACACCCGAGCGTTTTATGCCCTGCGAGCAGAGGCTACATTTTCTCGGCGTGAACTGGCGTGCGAAAAGTAGCCTCTGCTCGCAGGATAAGCGTTTTACTGCTTGGCCAAGTAAAACTAATCGGAGACGGCCAGTAAAACCCTAATGAAATCGAAGGCGCGTGATCTACGAACAAAAATTCACAAGCTACAGTCCCTAAAGTTAAAACCACCTTGTGAAGCATAATCAGCAATCCGAGTCAGCGGAGGAGCCTTGGAACCGAGCGCGATCTTGAAGGGTGACGTCACACCCGAACTCGCCGAGGTCGACTGGTAGCGAGGTTGCAAACTTCCCTGACTGTTCCCTCATTTCGCAAAGAAATGAGAGTTTTCCCAACTTTTCGCAAATTTCTTGACTTTTTCTTGAATTTAAAATACGATTGTCCTTTATAGTAACCCTGTTCTATACACACTGTACAAATAAAAACCTAAATCATAGAATTCTAAAAAAGAGTACTTGTTTCGGTGTGAAAAGCAACTTCCACACTTAATTTCTAGAAATCCACTTTAGATGTCTTTGCACATTAACCCTTTAAGTCCCAATAGTGTCCAAGATCAATTTTCTCCTTACAATTATCCATACACTGTGAAGAGGTAAGTTATGAGAATCAATAAAATGATCACCCAAGAGAAAATACTTTGATCTTTGAACAAATTCTCTCAACTAATTTTTTAAGGAAATGTATGGAGATCAGTTTGGAGAATTTGTAACTATGTGGATACTGGGGCTTAAAGGGTTAATTGATGAAAAGGTGAAGGATCAACTTAGTCATGTTTGTGGTAGAACATCAGGTTTTTGGCTTCAAAGCATACCTGTAAAGAGAGAGACACAACTTTCTTTATACCAGGAGCCCAATTTTCTACAAGCTATTTACCTTCTATTGGGCTTCCTCGCCACTCTATCTATTACAAAAGTTAAGTAATAATATCCATATATTTTTCATTTTCTTTCTGTAGTATTTATTTCAGTTGTGTGGCAAATGTAAATAAATACCATCATCTTTACTGGTTACATGTAAAAGTATTTCAGCCATCACCTTTGGTACATGCAAATTACAAAGGAAAATAGGTGTGGGTAACAAATCAGACAGCCTGATAGGAATGCACTCGCAGTGCAACTTTGAGCGATAGATAGTTTAAGATACCACGATGGTGACAGCAGCAAAAACGTCGCTTAAAAAGTAACTTCTCGATCTATGAAACTTTAGCGCGATTATCCCAACTCGGTCACTATATGTTTTATGTAGGCGAACTCTCCTGGTGCTGAATTGTGAAGAAAAATATCCAAGTTTAAAAAGAGTAAGAGAAATGCGTCGTCGTATGTTCACGTTGTCGATAAAACGTGAAAGCAGGCAATTCACGTCGTAATCGTGCAGTGACGGCAAAGAAATGTACAAAAAAGCGTGATGCACGTGCAGAATTGTTGTTTTGCTAATCTTAACCAATTGCTTTTTGACGTTCTCGTTGCCATCGCCGTAGTGGCATCTTAAACTTCCTAATATTGAAGTCTACAACAGTCAGAATTATATAATCCTTTAAGCTCTAATAACCACATACAAATTCTCCAAACTGATCTCTATTAGTATTTAGTAAAATCCAACTAGTGGTCTATTATCAATGCTACGCTCTGATTGGTTAAGCTACTACTAGGCTATATGTTATAGCCCACTAGTAGCGAAAAGCGCGGGCTTTTTGGCGGCCAAAAAGGATTAAAATCTAGCTTTAACTAGCTAAAATTTTTTATTCTCGATATGTTTGACCAACTAGTTGGATTTTACTCGTGGCCTCTGAGTCAATAGCCCATTTGGCCTTCGGCTATTGACTCAGAGCCCATTGGGACTCTAGGAATAATTGTTAAAACATTTCCTTTAAGAATTAGTTGAGAGAATTTGATAAAAGATCATGGCAGTTTTTCTTTGGTGACCATTTAATCAATTCTCACAACCTTTTCTTTTGTCAATGTATGGGTCTTTTCAGGAGAAAACTGATGTTGGTCACTATAGGCTCTTTGCATGACTTGATCATGTGATCAACTTTCGGTAAACATGAAAACAGTTCACTTTTGAAAAGCTTCTTAGCACAAGCTGAAAGAGCTAATGGGACTTAAAGGGTTAAAATTGATGTTACACAGGACGATTCGCAACGACGATTTTTAGGGCAACACAGCATTACAATATTGTTGTGACATTGTTTCCAAAGGTTGCAACATTGTTCCAACATTGCCACACTTTGTTTGCGCTCAAAATCGTCACTGCAAATCGTTTCGTGTAACATCACCTTAAGGCAGTTACTATGCAAACAGGCAAGACTTAAGACTTACATCTTCACTCCATAAAGTTCACTAGGAAGGTTTTTCTGCATTTCCTCTCTGATCACCATTAATGATGATTTTGAAAACAACTCTTTAAGCCTACTGTCTGACCTGGATTAAAAAAAGGCATAGCTGCTATCAAAATCAACCATTTGTTGGCGAAAATAAGACATAATTCCAACTTCACTTTCAGTCTATATATTTTACTAGAAAATACTTTTTTTCCCATACATCGCATAATTATGTACATATACATGCCAGAGAATTAGGTATTTATTGCGAGGAAGCTCAAGTTTAAACCGTGGGGGCTTATCCCCATGAGCTCTTTTCCTAACTCAAGACTATCAAATATAATAAATTAATGTGTGGCATAATCAGTTGAGTCAAATAAAACCCCTTCTTCTGAGTACTTTTTGTATTTTACTTAGCCTGCGTGGTTGTGTAACAGGCACTTTATGAGCCAAGAGTGGCAATTGAGGCATCATGCTTTGTGCTTATCCTGTACTTCATGCAATACCCTGTTCATCTTACTTGCTCATAAAGCGCCTGTAATGCAACCTACCAATTACTACTGCTTTAAAAATAATACTTGTCGTTTTTCACAAAATTTAATTGTGGACAGTTACTTAAATATAACTTAATACACAAACGTTCACCAGACCTTGTGACACTACTGTCCTCTGAGTCCAGATCTACTCCAGCCTTCGTGATGTTTTCTTTGACACATATCAAACCACCAGGTGACAGCCCTGATTGGCATCGCATGAAAAAATCTACAAAGTCATCTGTTTACCAAAGAACAATTACATAAGTGAGTGAGTGTAGTCCTCAATAGGAATGTTGTTGACAGTAGCTAAGGTTCTGACAGAGTCAAAGTGCTTTGTATTGGGTCAGTTGATAGTATTAACTTTTAACTCTGACTGGTTGTTGAGCTGATTGGTCCATGAAGTCGCAATGTTAATGGTCGTCTGACAGTTAAACTGTGATGTTAGTGGCTATGAAGAGTGTAAATTTGATTGTTTTTTCTTCAATCCAACTTGTGTCAGAGTTATAAAAGTTGCTTTATTGTAAGTCAAATTGTTGTTTTTGTAGTCATTCTATCATTGTCAGTTTTGGTTGAGTTTGTAAATACAGGAAGTCATTTGCAAGGTGCCAGTAACAGCTGACTTTGATTCCGTACCAGGCGTAGTAAGTTAGTGAGAAGACAAGGAACACAATCACAATTCTCACAAACTCAGTAACAAAAATTGTTGGATCTTTCCAAGCCATTTCCCTTGCATTGGTTTCCTGTACTGTTGCTCACTGAGGAGAAAAAACCATTAATTTCTATGCAAGTGGAGGAGATTGAGAGCGAATCCCTTGGGGGAGGGGGTACATCGCTTTTATATAAACCACCTGATAAACAGGATGAAGCATTTATACACTGCAGTGTGAGAGAGTATGGTCTTTCAGTTCTTTTGGTCAAAAGTTCTTTGTTTTACCTGAGTGACAGAAATGTAAGGTTTCTAGTGCAATCTGGGGTCTGGGACACATACAAGGATATATGACTGTAGAAAAACATCTCATGTACATTTGCATCTCACGGAATAACAAAATTCAGCACAAAAAGGTCAGCACTAAGTACCACAGGATACCCAACAACCACACAATAATTGCATTTTCCTCTGTTGAATGCAGTTACAGTGTATTGATCAGTGTTATTCTTCATGCATGTGTTTATTACGTTAAGAATTAATATTATATAAAAAATTACTCACCATCTGTCAAGTGCCCTAAAACCCACTGGGTCCAAATGACACTGTACCTCCCTACTTCAGGCTTAAAATCCTAAATTAACACAAACATAAAGTTTAAAATAATTAAATAATCACAAAATTATTCATTTAAAATAATGTCTCCATTTCTGGTTGGCCACTTTCATAACTTAAAACTGTTGACCATATTTGGAAATGTGGGCAGGTATTATCCTCAAAGAGGGATTACTTTTACAGATAAAAACTGTTCAGAAAAATAAGGGACAGCAGAAGGCATGGCAGCATCACTGTTCAAATAGAGCTAGAGAAAATGACAGAAAATTTGGAAAGAAGAGACAGCTGAACTACGGTCTAAAAACAAAGCAAAAACAGCAAAATACCATTGTTCTCCTTATCAGGCGGTAACTGGTTAAATTTACTGGCTGAAGCAACACTTCTTATCACCTACAACCAACCTACAACCACCGCCTGAAGGTTTACTAAAATTAAATAAGCTTTAAACTCTACACAAGTTGTTCAAGGAAATGAATGAATAATTATATGGAAAAGTGGTAAAGAAAATATAGCTTTTTTTTATGCACCATGGATTTTGGAAAGAGAACATTGAAGACAGAGTAAAAACAGACAGGGACAAGGATGTTCAGAATTAAGTAAGATTGTAAAAATTAGAACTAACTATTTTACCTGCAGTCCAGTTGAATAAAAGTGTCCTATTCTATCCTTTTTTTCTCCCTAAAAATAAATAACAAAAAAAAAATGTATACTGGGCTCTTGTAAGAATTCTAGTAACAGGAGAAAGGTGTAATTTTACAGACCTATACTATAAGATTTGTTATGACTAACTTGTCTCCAACAAAGGCTCATAGAATAATTTGTTGAAGATGTAATTGTTGACTAATTCTGTTGTTGAAAGAATAAAGGAAAACATAGATAAAATGAGCCAATAGGGGTGGCCAATGACAAAATATGAGTCTTGCAGGAGACACCAAGTCATATCCCTTGCTAGAAAAATCCCAGGCCTTGTGGGAAAAAGCTAAATAAGTCTAAACACTTCAAGACTTCTGAGATGCCAAGATCATGTTTGTATTTCCACCCCTGACTGATGGCATGATAAATGAGTTACAGATCTAAAGCTGAACAAACTTACTAGATAATCTTTTGCTTTTTCTAAAAATTCAGGGTTCTGCTCCACCATATCCACTGTGTCAAATAATGGCAACAGTAAGTTTTTTGTCACACGACCAATACCGGCCCCACAGTCTAAATAAATTGAAAAAGAAACCTTTTGCATTACATAGTAGACAAGCAAATAATGTTGTGCATACATGTGCATGGAACAATGTACAACATCCAGGGTTCTTACAAACTTTTGGATATCAAATAGACCTTTCCCACATTCTGCTCCAGTGAGCAAACATATTTAGAAATGAGGTGGATACATGTAATTTTATACAAATCACTGTGTTTTGTCCACCCAAGCCTCAAGTTGGTGCCCTTGCTTACAGGAATGAGGCAAAGATCTGTTCAATACTTTTCTCAGACGTTTTCAAAACAAAAAATTCTTTCTTAAGACTTATGGTTGTTAAATAAGTGATCACAAGAAACCTCGTCAAAAGCAGGAACCAAGTTTTTCCCAACAGCTAATTTAAATGTACAGTAACACATATCACTGAGAACATACACTATAAGAAAGTCCTAACAATTCTCCTGCAATTAAATCTTTTGGCTACAGACAAGATTAAATAAGATCTGACAAATGATAAAGAAAACTTCACTTCACAATTAAGTACTTGTTCAAGCCAGGGTTTTTATTATGAATTCCAGTAGCAGAAGAAAGGTGCAAAGTTAAAGGAGAATATTTTAAAAGAGGCTGCATTAAAATTATGTCAATGGCTACTGAATGTTAGCCAGAAAATTCTGCGTAGTAAGCGGAGAATTATCTGATCTCCGATGCCTGATGAACACCCTGTCAAGTTTTGAAAAAAAAAACCAGAATTTCACCATTTTCCATTCTTTATTTTCAATTTCCAGACTCTTTTCAAAACTGGAAAACTGGTTTGCAAATCTTACGACTTTTCTTTTCGAAGAATTTAGGACTCTGCTTGAACCCTGAACGTCACTAAGGAACTTGTAGCTGGATGTCTCGCTCAAATGGTGCGTGGGTGTCTGGGGTATCCAGGGGATTGTACTGTGTACTAGAAACATGTAAAATACCATGGCCCATGGCTGGCAGTGTATGCCTGGCTACTATTTTACCCAGTGTAACAGATGGTGGGTTTCTGTGGAATCCAGGGGATTTCACTGTGGCCAGCCAGCCCCTAAAAAGAATCCCATGTCCCATGGCTGGCTGTGCAAGCCCTGCTGTGACTTACCCAGTGTAACAGATGGTGGGTGTCTGGGGTATCTGGGGGATTTCACTGTGGCCTTCCAGCCCCTAGATAGAAGACTATGCCCCATGGCTGGCAGTGCATGCCTGACTGTGACTTACCCAGTGCACTAGATGGTGGGTTTTTGGGGAATCCTGGGGATTTCATCATGGCCATTCAGCCCCAAGATAGAATACCATGTCCCATGGCTGGCAGTGCATGGCTAGCTGTGACTTACCCAGTGCAACAGACGTTGGGTGCCTAGGGAATCCAGGCAATTTCACTGTGGCCAGCCAGCCCCTACTGGGTAGATAGAATACCACACCCCATGGCTAGCTGCACATGGCTAGCTGTGACTCATCCAGTGTGACAGACTGATGGTGGGTGTCCGGGGAATCCAGGGGATTTCACTGTGGCCAGCTGGCCCCTACAAAGAATACCATGCCCCATTATGGCTGGCTGTGTATGGCTTGTTGTGACTTACCAAGTGCAACAGATGGTTTAATTTTTTCAAAAGTGGAGTTTTTGGCAGGTGAGGAGGGCTCAACACGTCTCAGTTTTGCAGGCTTCTCTTCCTTTATATCTGGCAGCTATGTAAAAATAATAACAACGACTTACATTTGTACTGTGACATATTTTGCTCCACTATTGCAAATCTTACACTCCAATAGGTTGATGTACATGCTTTCAATTATCTCTTACATGTAACAGTATGTAGATAGCGCACATAAGTCTTGGGCTTATACACCTTTGTGAATGGTTTTTAATATGATGTCTTATATTCGAGAGCTTATAAAAGGAATAGAATAAAAAACGCTTCAAACAAGCTAAAGCAGTGCTGATCAAAATAAGTTTGGCATTAACTACATGTAGATTTTAATTACTGGTAAGCTTCAAAACTTCATAATGTTATTTATCAAATCAGAAGCACATAACCCTAAAGCATATAACTCTGTTTCAAGGATAGGTTTTGTTGGAGAACCAATCAAAATTTACTTCCTAATATGGAATCACTGATATGTGAGACTGTCCACTAGTGTTATGAAAACCTTGTATCATGATGTAAATGAAGCTCTACAAAGAGAAATTACAGTTTAACCAAGTAAAATTAGACTAAACGTGGAAATCACAATGGCCAGGTTTGACTTATTCTGGACAAAATAAGGTCAACTAATCAAGATAATCATCTTATGGGCCCATTATAACTTGGTGACGAAAGCCAATAGCATGTGTTATTAAACGGCTTTGTGCACATTTGAGTTGTGGATGTACTTGTAGAACTGTGACTCAAAGAATTATGAATGACTTAAAGAATGACTTAAGGAATTATAGTTATTAGCTACTTTTTAGATGGGGAGACCATTTAATTTTCTGATTCCATAATTGGGCAAAAAAAATTCAGTCCTTCTGACTGGACAGCTAAAAAAACCCAACATGGTTCTAAACAGATAAGGAGAAGTTAGACACTTTGAAGCACACTTCTAATCGAATTCACTTCAATAAAGCTAGAGGAGGGCTTATAATCCGATGTGCTTTTCTGTTTCAGGGCTGTGCTCTAGCAGAGCTGGTGGCCCTTGGCAACTAACTTTTGCCCTCGGGCGACTAGAAGATCTAGGATTTTTCATATAAATCATATCCTGGGCACCCTAGATTTTACAGTTTCAGAACACTGGGCTTCCTTCAATTTTCCTTAGAGCACAGCCTTGTGTTCATAGGTAGATGGGTTGGGTGAGCTTTAATATAAGTGGCAGAGAATGATAACTAGCGGAGTCTAATTAAAAATGTACACAGTCAGTGATCTTGGTGATTTAAGCAATCTGACTGGTTCGCTATCTCAGACTGTTCAACAATATTCACCTCCTAGCGAGTGGATAATGGGTGAGCTCGGTGCTTTCCCCTTTTTTAGAGAACGATCTTTTAAAAGTCAACAAAATCCTAGGGTTGACTCTTTTTAAGGCAAGAAAAGAGTTGGAAGGATTCAAAATGGCATTTTCCCATTTACTGTAGCTGAGTTTTGTGCTCGATGGATTGTTTACAAGCCCCATTTATTCGCATGGAAGAAGCTGTTTTGTGAACTCAGCGTTTCCTAAAAAGAAAATTTGGCCCAAAAATCGAAGTTTATTTTGAAAGCAAATATTTGCAAAAATTCTACATTTCAAGTAAAATTAAATATGAAAAAGAATGGTACAGGTAGACGACGTCTTACCTCAAGCAACCGAGCCACCATTTTTGTCAGCACTTCGTGCAAAGAACGGCACAACAAACCCTTTTGGCTATAAACTTGGTGAGTCAACAGAAAATAACAAAGCTCTACTTTTCTTCTCAGGTAAGGAAACAATTCAAATTTTTATCCGTTCCATAAAAGCTATTACCCTGTTGTTTGCGAAGTGATAAACTTGTGAATTGCCATGTTTAAAAATTCTGCAAAGATCTACTTTTAAACTTTAGTGTGATTTGATCTGTCAATCAAATCGTACTTTTTAATGGTGTCCTCTCTGATTTTGTTTAGATCACTTTGTGTGTATATACTACAACAATTATTCTTTTCAATCTTGGTGAATAGTGGCTTTAGGAATATTTACCTCGCCGCTTCGCGCCTCAGTATATATTCAGCCACTATTCACCTTGATTTCAAAGAATAATTATTGTTAAACATTACATGTATTTGTACATGTACAACCAGGCTCAATTATAAAATGAACTGACTCAGACCTAAGCCCGTTCTAAGTATCTGCCAGAAGAAATCCCAGTTCACCTTCAATTACACCTTGCATAATATTCATGGCATAGATACTTTATAAATAATAGCATACATACCTCTAAAAAGGGCTTTAAGAACTTCTTTGAATCCCTGATGTCTGTTGGTGAAATACGAGCATATCCACCTAGCATTCCATCTACTGTGGCTGGAACTTTCTGACAGATATGAGATATAATTCAAATAATATTTCTACAGAATTAGATTACAGCTCTGCAAATAAGGTAACACTGTTAGAAGGTAAATATGATATTCACATGTCAAATGTAATTTCAGGCTAACAAGTTTTCAAAACCACAACTGTAAATTCGTTTCAACCTTCTTCAAGTCTGTCCATACGTAGGTCATTTTGAATTTAAGCTTAACTGTATTTATACCTTCTTATAACGTTTTGAGCAGTTAAGCTTACTTTCATGTAATTTTTCACCTAATTTGGTGGCATTCCCGTTTGATAAATTTCGTGACACAACTCCTTGAACATGAGGAGGTAAAATGCCACGATGACACCGGCTGATCCCTCGATTTCTACACAAAAGATGGAAGCCAGTAAGCTTAAATATAAAGCATTATAGAAAAATGCTCAATAAAGGAATCTGACAAAAAGAGGCTCATTTCTTACTTTCCAGTAATCGGCAGCATCTCCATACCACTTCCCTCTGTCTCGCATGTAATCAGGAACATCTGCATCGGAAGAAGCCATTCTGAAAATCAAAAATTAGGCTATTAATAAGCTTGAACCTTAAATCACATGTTCTTTTTCTTTGTAACATGTACGTACGTATTAAAGCGCACAGATCAGTTTCATTCATAGCTTGCGGGGGCGGGGGTCCTCTTATGAAATCTTCAAAAGAGTCCGGGCAATAGTCAGCAATAGCCTTCAAAAAAGTTACCTTTGCCTCTAAATCAAGAAGATAGCTGTAGATGTGTAGCTAGGGTTTGCTATAGTTTACACACACTAGCACTTCGAGTAGAAGTCCGCCATATTGATTGTTTGCGCGGGAAAATAGATAGGACTGGAAATGAGTTTATGTTGGGAATAATACGTCAAGTATGCAACTTGTAATGCCCTTCACTTATGCTTTTCCTGGAGGCGTTTGGAAAGGGAGAGGGATTCCGGGAGCGCAAACTATGCAAAAAATTGGGTTATCTTTTCTATTTTAACCAAATTTGACTCATATATACAGGATAATTCCTTATCTTTTTCCTGTTTCCTGAAAAATAGTCATCCGTTCGTCTAAGTATCTGTTGTGTAAACGTTTCAAAACTAAATGCATAAAGGAAAAAATGACAGCAAATTTTAGTAACAACAATTTTAACTAAAAGCTTCTGCTCACAATGTCTCTTGCTTGGTTAGTTTTGTTTGCCCTATCATTTACCGGAACTATATCTGATCCCCCAGAATGCAACATTACCGGAAGTAGAACCTCCTTGCGCAAGCGTATCACGAATTTGAAATAGAAAATTCTGTAATGGCGGACAAAGAATGTTTCATCAATAATCACAGTCGGAAACTTTAGGGTAGATAATCGAAAGTGGGAAAAACGACTGTTGCAAAAAAAGCTATAACACTGGAAGGATTTGAGTTGAGGGTTTCGGAAGATGTCCATTATGGAAGGAACTTTATGGAAATGGACAAACTACCTAAGCGGTTTGTATGACTTTTATATGCGCTCATTCATTCGTTTGTTGTTGTTTTGAAAGTACCGTTGTATCGCGCAACCTCGAGATGATAAAATAAGGAATTGATTTTCCTCCTCGAGGAGGCAATTTGTTTTCTGATTACGGCTCGACATGGAGTGTTTTCATTACGATTTTGGGGAAGTTAGTATTGTTACTGCGTTACGTTTAATCCACTTCACACGTTTCAGCGTAGAGCAGTTTATTTTGTGAAAGTGTCATTATTGCTTGTCTCCTTCTCCAATGTTAGAGAGGTTAATAGTAGGCTTAATTCGTCTAACAAGGGACTCACCAAAAACTGCAGACAACCCAGCTGATTTTAATTTATACTTCGTAGGATTTCCCGCGGTTTTGATTCTCGATCTTAAGTCCCCCGGTTCATAACTTATTTATCGCTTGGTTAGAAATCAAACAAAGAGATCAATTATTCATTAATTACTTTGGAAAACCACTCACTACGAGCTTATTTAGAGGTAGATCATGGACTTGCAGAAATTGTTGTTAAATGTAACTCAATTTTGAATTGATTTATTACAAACGTAAGCTTAAAATAATGTTATGATTTTGCACGCTGCAATTAAATGGACGTCTTATATATGACACGTAGATAACGAATGAATTATTTTTTGGAAATCATTTACATAAACTTTATTTTGAAGGTCGTACGAAAGGATTGATTTTGATAATTGAATTATTGTATTTGAATTGATGGTGCCAAAAAGTCTCTGAATTCTGTTGTGGACTGCCAGATTCGATTTGTACGTAGTTAATTTGTTTTAGTCTTAAGCAGATTAGTGAGGTTAGAGCAGTGACTTGTGTGACACTCTTTTTGTTATTCCAGAGAAGAAAAATTGTTGCTTTGAACTTTCCATATGAACTTTTACTGAGTCAATTTGTTTTTCAAATGAAGATGTGTAATTACTGTGTTACAAAATGAAACAAAATAACTTACAATTTATGTACTAGATAGAAGTTTTGTTGGTTAAAAAGTGTTTTTTGAGTGGAAAAATTAATTTTAACTTTGGTAGGGCTAGCTTGTGGTAGTTTAATTAGTTTTATGGTTAAAAGTAAGATTTAAACACTTCAGTTTGTTGACTGAGTAAATATAAAAAGAGTGCACGGAAGTGCGTGATTTCTATAAACTTCCCTTGTGAGTCAATATGTTTTTCAAGTCCGGATGTGTAATATTACATTGTAACAAATGAGATGAAGTAATTTACTCAAACATGATTTATGAAAGTTGGTAGGGCTGGCATGCAATAGTTTAGTTTTTTGCAAATAATAAGCCTCCAATGCTTCATTTTGGTGAACAAGTTAAAAGGGAACAAAAAATTTTGGACAAATATGCAGAATTTCCTGGAGGCTCTTGAGGACAAGGTGCTGCTTTTGTTTCATGTCTGTAGAGAATTAAACCTTCTAGTTTTCTTGGATGAAGATAAAAACCTCAGGCCCTACCTTGTAGTACTTTCACTTTTTCACTTCACAGTGCACGTGTCTATAACAATTTTTTTTCTTAATAATGAAATTTTAATTATTATACTGCAAGAATCACTCACTGACAGGCAGCTCAGAATTTTTTCTGTGTGATGTTTGACTCCCCTGTCTTCCAAATTTGATTTTTGGTTGGGTAGACTAATATACAGAGAGAGGTCTTAGTATAAAGATCACTTCTTTATATTTGTCCTTCAGGACTAGTATTAGGTAGGTGCCTTCAGGTAAACAGAGTAAGTGAGTATTTAGTATATTTTGTTAGATTATAAACTGAACTCAGCCATAAGATCAAGACCGCAGCCCCTGCAGTCATGCAAGCACTGACTTAACTGACTGTGCTAGTCCTGCCGTGGTTGATATTTCTGGCTTAAATTTGTTTAGGCTGGCAACCAAGATGGTTTGTTCTAGATGTTGGTGTGCTGGCATATTACAAGTCACAGGAAGAGGTGGGTCTTGGCAGCCGAGGCTCTGTTAAAATGGCTTGCTGTGAAATCTCAGGTTAGTGCTTTTTCGTGATTCTTGTTTTAAAGACAGGGCTTCTGATAATTCGTGCGGTCGCGGACCTGCGAATGTCAGGTTTTTCCGCGAAATCCTGCGAATTTCCCCAAAAAACGCGAAATACCGCGAAATCCGCCAGAAATATTTCCAAATACATGTCGGCAAAACATATTTCATACTTATCTTGGCTATTAGACCTGTTTTATTCACCCCAAATGTCCAAATTTATCTTGAAACTTCGTCACTGCAATGAGTAAACAATGTTACGTCCCAAAACTACCAGGCGTTTTTAGATGAACGTTGCGAAAAACTGGGCACTAACCATAATCTCAATAGCTTTAGCATTCGCTCATTGTTTGAGCGAACTGTTGTTTCAAAAAGCAAATTATTATCCCCGTTAAAAAAACGTTAAACAACGCTGGTCATATCGACGCGAAAATTGAGTCGATTTTAGCGAAATTTGCCAAAACAAAATCCAGTGAAATCGGCTGTTTTTTACTGATTGTTTCTTGGCGAAGTTCCCCCCGAAATTTCCCGTGAAATCGGCCAATTTTTCTAAGAATTTGCCCCTGAAAATCCTTCGAAATTTGATTTTTTTCCGCTAAAATCCCGCAAAATCGGCTGATTTTTCCGCGAATTTGCCCCTGAAAATCCTGCAAAATTTTGATTGTTTTTCCGCGAATTATCAGAAGCCCTGTAAAGAACAATCCAAATAGGGACATTCAATGCAATAGCAGTCAGCATGCAAAGAAAGTAGTTAACATTATTATTCCTCGAGCCGAATGGGTTCTGAGTCAATAGCCCCTGATGCTGAAGGCCAAATGGGCTATTGACTCAGAGGCCATGAGGGTGAGAGGAATAATTGTTTTAGTAAAATCCAACAAGTTGGTCAAAAATATCGAGACAAAACAACTTAAAGCAAGACTTAAATTTTTTTTATGCCAAAATCTGGCGCTTTTCGCTAGTAGTTGGCTATAACATATAGCCTAGTAGTAGCTCAACCAATCAGAATGCAGCATCGATAATAGACCACGAGCTGGATTTTACTAATGTCCGATAGCCCGAGGTTAGTGGATTTTGTTATCGGGCTATTGAGTTCTGTTTTTAACTTGCGTGACAGGTGAGTTAAGTTTTTTTGAGGAATTCAAATTATAGAAGAACTGTGAAATCAATTCTGCTCATCAAAATGTTTTTAGCTTGCCCAAATGGCAAGCTTTAAAAATGACTTTCTTTGCACCCTGGTAGTGCTTGAAATACTCCTGCAATTGGTATTCCTTCATCTAATTATGTAGACTGCAATTTTCCCTTTATTTTTAGGGCCATTAGTATAATTACATTGATGATTATTGAAAACAGAGCACTATGATTGGCTAGGAGCTTTGCTCTATCCTGCTGTAATCACCGCGCAGTGATTATAACATTGAAGGCTAGCAGTTTTCAAAATGGCAGCCAGATTTGTTGATGCTTTGGAGTCGGAAATTGATCAATAATTTTATTTTCTTGAATGATCATCAAATGAATGTAATTATATACTAAAACAATTAGTTGCCTTAGGTGACGTGAATATCGGTGAATAGTCACCTCAACTTCGTCTCGGTGACGTGAATATCGGGGAATAGTAACCTTGACTTCATCTCAGTGACTATTCGCCAATATTCATGTTGTCTTTTGGCGACTAATTGTTAAATATTCTCATTTTGTCCATCAGTTTTCTTCCAACAATATCGTGAGTAGATTTTCATTATCAGTACATAACCAAAAGAAAAGGTTATAAGATTTGATAAACTGATCACCAAAGTAAAAATGCTTTGATGATCTTTTATCAAGAAACAATTAACAATTCTGTAAGGAAATGTATAGAGTTCAGTCTGAAGAATTTGTATGTTGATATTTAACAATTAATGAATGAGGCTGAGTATCTTATGAAGACTTATAGAGATAGAGGAGGGTGTTATCTGTCGAGGCCGTAGTCCGAGGTGGATAACACCCTCCAAGATCTCCATAATTCTTCATATGATACGAAAGCCGAAACCAATAATTGTTTTATTATTCATTCAAAATAATTCATAGTTTTAAAACATGGCTAAGACATCGATCCATCAATGTTAAGTTCATCTTCGGTAGTGCACGTTTAGGGTTGTTCAGCTCCACAAATATTCTCCAAATAGCAGATGTTGCCCTTCGAGTTGTCTTCTTGCTGTTGTTGCCATGTTTTTAGCTATTTTTCTCCTAGTTCTTACTCTTGAAACGAGTAAAATGTCGCCATTTTTCAAGTTCACAACCAAAACAACTCAACGTCGTCCCCAGGTCTTCTCAGTTAACAGTGCATTAACCTGCAAAAACGCTGCATTTTTGACATCATTTCCTTGCTAAACACAAATTCTTCCAAATTTGTTCATGAGTAACTACTAATTATGGTGAATTAAATGTGTGCTTTTAGCCAGTCAGAATCGGGGAAATATTTTGAATGAATAATATTAGTGCTTAAAGAGAGAGTTAACCAACATAATATAACAAAGAAACTGTTGTTGTATAGTTCATCACTCAGATGCAGTAAGGATTGACCTAAAGATCCCCCCTGACCAGTACATTTACTTAAGGGCAGCCACACCTGCTGAACGGCAGCAATGGCTTGTTGCTCTAGGAACAGCAAAAGCATGCCTTACAACAATGAAGCAGAATGGCCACTCTGAAACCCCTGGAGAATGTAAGTGTCAAATATGTGTGATGAGAATTTGCTTCTAATCAACAATTTATTATTGTTTGAACTACAGTCCTGGAAAAATGTCATCGAGGACACTGATGCAGCATTTGTAACTTTCTGTAATTTATGGGTGCATTAATAATTAGTAAAACAGTGCAACCAGCTTTTTGAAATATCTTGTCACCCAGCCCATGATATAAAATAATGATGTGTTGAATGAGGTAGACCACACCACCGGGGAAACTTCCCTACCTTTTGAGAACAGTGGGGGTTCTTTTAATTTTAAGTCCCTGTTTAATTGTCTCATAAAAGAAGAATGAAAGAGAGAAGATTGATTAACAGTTTAACTACAAACAAACAACAACACTATTGAGAAAAAGATATTTACAATTTAAATAGTACCTACCAGCAAATAGTTAGGCATTACCCACCTACTTTGCTTTCACCTAATCCTAAGATCCTAAAAGCTTTCCTAAAAACTCTTCCCGTCAAAATGAAGCCTACTAAATGCCCAGCAAGAGGAAAAAAAAATGAACAAGAAAAGCGAAAAACGAGGGGAGGAGAGAAAGGGAAAAGTAAAAGTCAAGACTGCTGTGTCACTTTTAAACCCAAAAACTATGTTGAAATTTTGCTTTCTGCGCATGCCCGAACTTTGCAAGCTGATATTTTGCATCTGGATACGAAGGCCATGAAGAGTACGACTGGTAAACGGGTTTGTGGTAAGTTTTAGCTCTTTATAGCACCACAGTGACCAGAAAACCACTCGACTAGCTTCAAAACACGTTTTTTGGCAAAATCTCCAGGAGCGAATGGGTTAATTCTCTGACTAAATTTTTAGAAGGGAATGGGTGATTTTTCGTGCAGGCAATCACTCATTCATACAAATTAAAACAAGTTCCCTCTGCTGGCAGAGGCAACTTTTGTATGCGACTCACGGTGAAAAAGAACCAGTCTTCTTGTAGGGTAAAATCAGTACTGACAATATGTTTTACATGTACGATTTACATGTCAGAATTGTGATTGTTTTCTTAGATGATTTTGTTTGAACTCATGTTTTATTGAACAGCTATAAATCAATTAAAAGAAAAGATGCAAGAGCTCAACATGTACCGTAGCCTGCTGCTGCAGCAGATTGGAACCATAAAGATGCTATGCGCTAATAAAGAGGAGAGTCAGGTAATATCTTCATAAATAATTTGCTGATGAATGTGCTTATTCTCTATTAGCACTCCACACCTTTCCTTTGCTATCACTATTTTTTTTATCAATAATAACAATTAAATTACAACCCAAACAAAAAAAGGTTAAAAGAAAGTACAGTTCGACTACCTAAAAAAGACTGGAGCAATAAACGAACGTTGATTGTGTACTATTAGTCAGATATAAATTATCATAAGTCAGGGCTTCTGATAATTTGCGGAAAAAAAATGAAAATTTCGCGGGATTTTCAGGAGCAAATTCGCGGAAAAATCGGTCGATTTCGCGGGATTTTAGCAGAAAAAATTCGTTTCGAAGGAATTTCAGAGGCAAATTCTTAGAAAAATCGGCCAATTTCACGGGAAATTTCGGGGGGAAACTTCGCCAAGAAACAATCAGTAAAAAACAGCCTATTTCGCTGAATTTTGTTTTGGCAAATTTCGCTAAAATCGACTCAATTTTCGCATCGACATGACCAGCGTTGTTTAACGTTTTTTTTTACGAGGATAATAATTTGCTTTTTCAAACAACAGTTGACGTTCGCTCGAAAAATGAGCGAATGCTAAAGCTATTGAGATTATGGTTAGTGCCCAGTTTTTCGCAACGTTCATCTAAAAACGCCTGGTAGTTTTGGGACGTTGTTTACTCGTTGCATTGACGAAGTTTCAAGATAAATTTGGATGTTTCGGGTGAATAAAACAGGTCTAATAGCCAAGATAAGTATGAAATATATTTTGCCGACATGTATTTGGAAATATTTCTGGCGGATTTCGCAGTATTTCGTGGAAAACCCTGAAATTCGCGGGTCCGCGACCGCGCGAATTATCAGAAGCCCTGATAAGTACACACCTTTCCTTTGCTATCACTATGGAGGATGTGTGTGAAAATAAATTTGGGATATACATGAACCATGGTTCGTACAATCTTGAAATAGTCTTGAATTTTAGTAGTCGTCTTGAAAAGTCCTTGAAAAGTCCTTGATTTCTTTATTAGGTGTTGAAAAGTCCTTGAAATTCACTACCTCGGCTATGCAGAACACAATTTTCTTTAAAATTAGATTTTTTAGTGAGGAAAAGTTGGCTCATATACGGTGTAATTAGAACCTGCAAAACTTGCGGGCAACATAAAAAGTTTTCTTTTTTGCATGAACGATCGATATACTTTAATTTCTGTTTATTTCAAATGCTATTTCTGCACCTCAGATGCAATTACAAGTCATTATTTTTGCAAAGTGTAATTGTTCTGCAAATTATAAACTAATGTGATCAACTACTCCATGATGTGTTTTACCCAGGCATGGGGTGTTCAAAAGGGGGCTAAAGTATGCTGATTTATTTAACTTTGAAATGCTCAAAATAGTTTCAGCCTACTGTAGTTTGATTCTCACAGACAGTTTCTGTTTGATACCTGGTAAAATTAGGGTTAGGAGACAATAGGAACTTGAGAATCAGCTAGGCTGAATCCATTTTTGTCTAAAAGGCTAAGCTGTAAAACTCATGACTTTCATTTCACCCTGATTTCATGTGAGTTCTTTATCTCACCATCATTTGTAACACCTAAGACCAAAGAAATATTAAATTTGAACCATGGATAAATTTGAATCATTGAACTGAAAAAAGCTTTTTTTCCTCAGGAATTTGGTGAAGCTGGTACAATGCTATCTGCAACTTGTGATGAGTTTCTTAAAAATCTTTGTGATTGTGTGGAACTGGCTGAAGGAAACTTTGGTGAGTAGAGTAAATTACCTTGAACTGCTACTTATAATTCCTGGACTATAATATTTTAGTAAAATCCAACTAGTGGTCTATCATCAATGCTGTGTTCTGATTGGTTGAGCTACTACTAGGCTATATGTTATAGCCCACTAGTAGCAAAAAGTGCGGGATTTTTGGCGGTAAAAAAGGATTAAAGTCTAGCTTTAACTAGCTAAAGTTTTTTTACTCTCGATATTTTTGACCAACCAGTTGGATTTTACTAAACAATTATTCCTCTCGCCCTCATGGCCTCTGAGTCAATAGCCCATTCGGCCTTCGGTCTCATGGGCTATTGACTCAGAGCCCATTCAGGCTCGAGGAATAATATTATTGTTAAATACCACTTCGTAAGGAGAGGGTTATATCCAAGAGAGCTTATAACTGGAATAGAAAAGTGCTTCAATCGAAATGAGATATAACAGTGCTTATAAAAATACATTTTACATTTATTGGTTTTAATACTATTTTAAGTTTGAATAAAATTTACATGCTTTTTAACAATCAACAAATACAACTCATTTAAAACTGGCATGATGTGGGCATATTTTCTAGTCAAACAATCAAGTCTTGCAACAGCAGAAAGTCATCGTAGTTACATTCTGCATACTGAGGAATGTTTCTTTTTTTTCACTCATAGGGAGTTCGTCATCATCACCTTCTTCACCAACCACTTCAATGAGTAAGGTAATTAATGCAGGAGAATGTTCATTGATGACTGTCAAATGTTAAGATTTGTGCATTCAGTAATTAGCCTTAAGGTGGATTTCCACTGTTGTGCAAGTTTTATGTGGGTGGGTTTGCGTGTAAATAAAATAGAGGCAATTTATGGAAGGTAGCATGTAAACGTAGAAGTTGAACCTCGCTCAACTGTTACATTTACGCATGGCCTTTCATACATTGCCCAGTCTATTATATTTACACAGGTATCCACCCAAAGACCTGAAAATCCGGGCCTTTGAAATGTTTTTGTTCTTCTCTTTAATGTCTTAGTTAAAGTATTTTGCTTCAAACTGGAAGGGATCGAGTGTTTATATCTAACTCATGTTCTATTTGTAGACTTTATCATCATCAAAGCACAGTGCTTTTCGAAAACAATTGCTTCATGAAACACACAGGTCAGTACATGTTGCTGCCATCATTAACATATTACCGGTAGTTAATATGATTATGATAAAACCAAGACCATGGTGAATTATCTTTTTTGGCCCGTTTGAAGGATGAAATTTCAAACATTATTGCGTGTTAGTTTTGCTGACAATTTTCTAGGAATAAATGATTTTGATAATGAAAAGGCTTGTACTACCGGTATTTGGTTTCCTTGCCACCAACTAAATCACCACCAAGAAATATAAATCTTAATACTTATTGAAAGGGCAAGTCTCTAAAAAGAATTCTGTCACGTGACTTTTAAATTTACGGTGAAAGTTAAGGAGGTAAAGTCCAAGTAACATTATTAACCAACTTTCATAAGAAAGGCTGTTGCATGGATTGTAAACAAATCGCAACCCTCGAGCGATGCAAATAAGCCAATTATTCGCAAAAAATAAAACTAGAGATGAGAAGTGTTCGACGCAAGGTGTCAATTATTATGGGAAAACTTATATTTGGGCTTGAGAAAGAAGTAACAATCCCAGGTAAGTAGACAGTGTCAATTATTGTAGTGTTATTATGTGCTGGGAAGTAGA
>JBBMOI010000011.1:8480000-8540000 GCA_038088405.1 Porites divaricata
AGGCTCTCGGTTAGTGCAGACCAGCGAAAAAAGCGGGCGAGCAGTGAAAAAGCGAGCGAGCAAAAAACTGCAGGAAGAGATAAGGGGAGAGCCTGCAAGCATCTTTACAGATGCCTCACTCCTCCCACTACCCCGCCCACTTCCAGAAAAGTCAATTCTCGTGTCAAAATGTAAAATGTTAAAAGGTCAAAAATTTGGCTTTCACAGGCTCGCTATGTTTTTTCTTTGTCTCTGCTAGCGCGCACAAAGCCAAGTAATAAAGGACTTTAAGCGGCAACGAGAACGTGGCTTTGCGTTCTTTTAGTCTTAATCGCCATTATTCCTTCCCATTTACTTTGTATAAGTGGGTATGTAAGTTGATAGCTACCCACTTACTTTGTAACCTTCCAGAAGTTGAATTCCAAGGAACCATATCGAAGTTCATAAAGAGAAATAGGTGCGTCGTTGCTTGCTTGCGTTCTCCATAAAATGCGAAATTAGGAATTTTCACGTCGCAGTCGTGCAAAAACGGCAAAGAAATGTACAACAAGTGTGATACACGTGCGGAGTTGTTGTTTTGCTTATTTAAACCTTATGTTTCTCGATACCGTCGCGTCATTGGATCTTAAAGTCCCTATTGATGTGGTTGACGTCATCTGTCAAAATTGACCATTCAGAGTCTACATGGAGCTGAATGACCGGATCCACCTACCCGTCTCTCCCCAGCTCCCTCGCGGTGCTCGCGCAACTTTTCTCGATGCGCTTTCCCTACTATCTCAGAGCCTGGAACAGGTTGTACTTGATTTTACAAAACGTCCTATGTGATAGGATCTAGGCTTTCGGCTGGTCCGGCTGGTCCGGCTGGTCCGAGTTAATCGCCCCTATCATTATCGAAATCACTCTCAATATGATAATGTCAAACTTAGTTAACCTGTCGATAAGCAATAATGATAATGAGGGGTAGGTGCCAATTATGAGCAATGCGAGCAATAAGCAACTGAATGTGGGCAAAATGCAAAGAAAGGGGGGGGGGGGTGGTACCATGAAAACCTCCAACGGGTCACTTCCCTGGCACCTGTCACACTGATCTCCCGGTGGAGAATAAAGAATACAAAGAACTTAAACTAGACCTGAACATAGAAGTTTCGAAGAACAAAGAGGTTGGTGGGAGGAGACGAAGTAAAGGAAAAAAGCTGCAAAGCAACTCCAAGCAAGCTGCAAGGGCAAAACTACGTGGCAATGGCTTGATTGCGCATGCGAAATACGATCACCAGCTGACAACATGAAATCTCCCAGTTAACTATGAGTATTGATAATCTCATTATAATGATTGACAACGGAGATCTAGTGAACTAAAAAGAAAGCTAGAAGTGCTTTACCCGAGGTTGAAAATTTAATCATCCCGCACCATGTGGGGGCAAGCCGATGCTCCAATCCATGCAAGTCTCAGTGAGGTACTTTACTCAATACTTCACTTTAGATCGAGGTCATTCGAGGTTTTGTTTCAGTTTGTCAGATGTAGTTCGTTCTGGTGATGGTCTAGTTGAAAACATGCAGGCATAATTTCGAGCATCTTCAATCGTAAATTATAGGGAAAGAGAGTTGTTCATGTGGATTTATGCTATCTTTCGTCTTTTTGTTCTCAGACATTCTTGGATCAACAGCTTTCGCCCCTGTGAAACTAGACATCAGTGGGAATATTAAAGTAAGACATGTTTTTGTTTTGGCTAAATCTTTCTACTTTTATTACCATAATACTAGTTTTTCTAAACATACATTTTCTATCAGTACTATTGTACAGTTTCAACGCCAATACACATTTCAAATAATCCTCTAGTTAACGTTGTGTTAAATACTTACAGAATTTTTTTCCGGTTTGTTGTAGAAACTCGAAGCCAAACATGAAACCGACCCCAAGGCGTTTGTTACGCTACAGAATATCGTTTATCAAGAACTCAAAAGCAACACATGTACAGCGAAAAACTCCGCAACAGACGCATTGTTGTGGCTAAAAAGGTAAGGGATCGAAATTCACATACTGAGTTAAACCTCTTTAGTAAAATCCAAACTAGTGGTCTATCATCAATGCTGCGTTCTGTTTGGTTGAGCTACTACTAGGCTATATGTCATAGCCCACTAGTAGCGAAAAGCGCGGGCTTTTGGGCGGCAAAAAAGGATTAAAGTCTAACTTTAACTAGCTAAAGTTTAATATTATTTTCTCGATATTTTTGACCAATTAGTTGGATTTTACTAAAGCAATTATTCCTCTCTCCCTCATGGCCTCTGAGTCAATAGCCCATGAGGCCGCAGGCGGAATGGGCTATTGACTCAGAGGCCATGAGGGAGAGAGGAATAATTGCTAAATACTATTGATACCTTTTTATTATGGACAGTCCCACTGATCCCATAAGGTGAATTTCTACTGCCGCGTAATTAATCTAGAGGCAACGTATGGATTGTCGCGATAAACGTAAAAGTTAAGCAAGTTTCAACTTTAACGTTTAGGCGCGACCTTTCATACATTGTCTCTTGTTCATTTACACGCGTACGCACGTAAAAATTATGCTACAACCTTCGCCACTACAAAATAGGACACCTCTGGAATGCGGACGCTTGGCTCTATTTTCTGTTATCATTATTAACCCAGAATTTTTCAACGGAGATTTTTAGCGTAACCCTAACAGTCTCTTGGAACAACGTTATATAACAAATGTTGCAACAATATGACAACGCTGTGTCGTTGTAAAGGTCGTTGTTAACCTATGCATCTCGCCACATTCCGTTTGTTGCATTTCCAGAGCTTTGGAGTTCATGCAGGTGTTTCTCGCCGAGGTAGCTCGAGGGGAAAAAGACCTCGCCGTAGCAGCAGGTAGGTTATCAACGATCTTTAGACAGGGTGGCTCTAATAAATTGCTTTCAGGTTCCTTTTTGGGTAGAAAGAAAACGGTGTCGTGAATATCTGTTTTCAATGTCTGTGCTTCTAGTTTCAAATGATATTTACGAATCACTTAAATCTATAAGGAAATTCACGCGTCACGCGTTGTGAATATAGAAAATCACGCACCACCCAGCCTAAAAGGCAGCTGTGCTCAATCACGCCTCACGCGGCTAATTTGTGCCTGATCACGCATCACGCTGATAATTTGTGACTCATCACGCGTCACGGAAAGCCCCTTTGCCACCCTGTTAAGATTAGACAATGAGTACGCATTTGTAATTTTGAGCCAGTTAATATGTTCTCCAAACTTTCACTCTTTCTTATTTTGTTTCCTTTGCTGGAAAACATGTACTTGCACGTATTGAATCTCCTATTTGTTTTACAATATTAAATTCCCTTTTAATTTCAGTACTGATGTAATAGTACAGTAGAACCCCGATAACTCGAACTAACTCCCATTTCCTTTGGATTTCATCCCACTTTTCAGGCATTACTTGGCTTACTCGAGCTCGGATAACTCGAATTTCTCGCTATCTCAAACTAAATTCCCTTTCCCTTAATAAAAAATTCACTGAAATGTACCCCGATAACACGAATTCTGGGTCTTCTAACTTCACTCGGATGCCATCCCAGTAGCTCTTCTTGTCGTATAACGGTAAAAACACTAAAACTAACACTCGTCAACAATACAGCAAACTGATTGTAATTGGTACAACGAACGGATCACGTTTTATCATTAAAAAAAATGCCTATTATATCATTGTTACCGTTTCTTATGAAATATTAAGTTAAATTTTCACTGCACCATACTGTCTATACACTGAAATGCTGAAAAATCAGTAACTTTCAACTTTTAATGGCAAGTTGAAGTTTTTAATCGACCCCGATAACTCGAACCCGTCCTCGCTAACTCGAACTGTTTTTCGTTTCCGGTCAGAGGTCTAGGTACAGAGGTTCTACTGTACCTGAAGCGCGTGTATGTCTTCAAAGTTATCGTTAATTCTCTGTGTTTGTTCCATATTGTAGGTACAGCATACGGCAAGACACTACGCAGATATCATGGTTGGGTAGTGCGAGGTGTTTTTGCGGTAAGTGTGTTGACAAATATTTTAGCTCGCATCGACCTTGTTAACTTAAGTAAAAACCGTTGTTGGGTAAGAATTATGTTTAGAAGATGTTAAAATACTTTTGTAATAGAGATTAAAAGTTTAAAATAGCATATCATTCTACAAGAAATTGGTACGAAACAATGACAGTTTACTTGAAAGGTCTGTTGCTAGTATTATATGTGTATAACAGTATCTTTTCCCTGAGGTGATGTTTTACCACCAAGCATAAGCTCGCAGAATTATGTTTACAGTTTGTCACCTCTGGTTTTTTGTACTGACCTAGACCAGGGCACTTTAAGTGGCGTTCTATTGATTTTTGCATGCCTGGTAGGCGGCAACAATGCTCGTGGAAAATTAAACAATCAATCAATCAATCAATCAATATGGATTTTAGGCGCGCTATGCACTGTGGCATCTTTCACCCTGTTTATGATGTTTAGATGTGTGTAACTTACCAGGGGCACCAAAAATCCTGAAGAGTGCATGGGGGATCGATTTGATAAATTTAATGACCAAGTTTTACTTGTTTTTTTCATGATGTGTTTTAGCTGGCAGTTAAGGCAGTGCCATACCGATCAGATTTCCTTACCTCGCTTGGGAGCACTGAAAAGAGCGTAGCTCCACATAAGGACGTCATTCGGGATATGAAGCTTTGTGTGGAAGGACTCAGTCGAGTTACGAACATTTTAAACCAGTTTTACCGGAAACACAAACTCGATTCTGAGGATACCGTGTGACGATGTCAAGACGTAACGCTTGATTTGATTAGGTTTCCCATTACAACGTCACGCTTTCCTTTGACTGTCATGCGTACTGCTATAAACGTAGTGTCACGTTCATGTGTACATTAACCAAAAATGTGAATTTATATTTGAAAAATATTTTTAATTTAATTTATATGTTATAATGTGATAAATTATGTTTACGTTACCAATCGATTCGAGTTAGTTCTTGACTTTCATTTTTTTTAACGTGTTGTCCACTTCATGTAATACTACATTATGTATCTAATAGGGAGCTAAGCATCTACTACGGCGACGGCAACAAAAAGTTTAAACAATCTTCAAACTTCTTCTCGCTTATTCCATCTTGGTCAATTTGTCAAATGTTGGCGAATTTTTCTGGAGTTAAATTCTACAAGACTTCGTTCGTTCGTTCGTTTTCTCGTGTTCAAGTTCTGCGTAAACCGTGAAACTAGAAATTTTCACGTCGTAGTCGTGCAACGGGTGCAAGGAAACATTTAGTAAAGCGTGACTGCACGTGCAGAATTGTTGTTTTTCCAATCTAAGGCCCTGTCCACACTTCTGCGTTGTCATCGAAAACGCATCGATCGATTCACTTCCATACGGCTGTACTGATGCGTTTTGGACTGTCCACATTCAAACGTTCGAATGCGATAGGACTGTACGGTGTGGCGTAAGTTGAACCCTAAGTGCATGCTACAAACACATGCGCCTGCGATATTTCGGTCTTCGTTTTCATTTTGATGCCTTTTCGCCGTCCGCACTAATACGACATGTGCGTTCGTTTTGATCCACTTTGAAGAGCGGTTTCAAATCGATTCGTTTTTTATGAAAACTCTCAGTGTGTTAACGTGGACCGAATGCCTACACGCATCGAAATGTATGCGTTTTCAAACGAAAATGCATTAGTGTGGACAAGGGCCTAACCCTAATGCTTTTTGCCGTTCTCGTTTCCGTCGCTGTAGTCGTTGCTAAAGCTCCTTAATATGAACTCCGTAGCACACGTCCCAATGACACTGTAATGTAATATGAGGTTTTCTTCAAAATACTTGCCTTTTCATTGGGGAACGTGCAACAAGTCGACGTATTTCTCATTGCTATCACTAAGTGCTTCCCCAAACGGAACGACAAAATTTATATTTTATATTGTGGCGAGCCTTTGGTGGGCTTGACGTAGATTTTAGTAGTACCATAACTTATTGTAAATTAAACTGACTACAGCGCCACGAAAATGATTCAGTTTTTTCACCACAAAACACCCATTATTGATTCATGTGAGGCCTAGTCACAGCCTAGTAGCCTTCCATTGCAGACAGATATTTCTACCAATTGGTCACTTTAGAAATGACCGAGAAGGAAATAAGAAGGGGAGGGGGGGAGGAATCGTCTGGGACTGTTACTAGTGACAAACAAAAAAATTGGCCAATTTTCCATTTGCACATCTTCCATAATAGACTTTGTTTGCCCCCAGAATTTTGCATAACCGTTGTTTTTAATTTCTCTTGGGTATTGCAGTCGTCCAAGAGAAATTGAAGACAATACTTATGCAATTTTCTTTTTTTGGGGGGGGAGGGGGGTAGGGACAAGCATGTGTATTATGGGAGATAAGCAAGAGGCAAATAGCTGACCGGGTTATCTCCAGTAACGATCCCAAATGTCTTCAACTAGGCCAAGTTTCATTGTCAGACTAAGAATAGCAGTGGACGCGAGGACAAAAGAGATCTCACCTAGTTGATCGACTGCCCTATAAAGCCTTCAACTTTTTTTTTCAAGTTTCGTCGACAGTGCTGGAAAAATAGTAAACTTAGCAAGGCTGAAAGTGATACATCTGAAACGGCCGAAGACTTAATTAGCTGCCTATGACTTACATGTCTGTGAAATCTCGCAATATTGCGGAGCTACATCTTCGTTAGCTTCCCTACTCTCGTGGTAGTTAAACTGATTTTAAAGCATCCTTTCAAGCGGTGTGGAAAATTTTTCTTGTCCGTGTGAAAGATGAAAAAACCGTGGAAGGGTCTACTGGAATGCGCGGACGTTCGTGGTAAAGGAAATCTTAAAATAGGCTGAAAGTTCTACCCGCTGTATTAAATCACTTCTTAGTACACGACAGGAATATTGTAGTAAACACAAGCAAATATAAAATTATCTGGAAATAAAGTTATTTATGCTCTACAGAGCCAGCTATTCTCCTTTGTACGTTAAGAGATCCTGGACGCACGAATTTCAAAAGCGAGTCGTGAAAACCGAGCGGCGACGCCACGTGGTTAAAGAACGTTCGGCTCATTATCGGCAAAGATCGGGTCAAAGGCTTCGTGCAACGGTCGGTAGGCGTCGAGGTCAGAATCACAGTTTGTTGTCGTCTCACACAGCTGGTATTTGCTACGCTCGGTGGTCACCTGGCAAAATGTACCAAAATGGACACGGAAATTCGAAGTTTTTCCTAGAAATGGCAACAGTTCTGTTATTGAAGAAGACAAACGACGGGAAAGGTGAAAGTATTTTGAAGGCGCGCCACAATACAACTTTCCACATAGGTTAGACTTCGACTCGTGACTTTTTCATTTGAAACAAAGTGAGCAAAATATGTAATCGAACATGGTATTTTCAACTGCTAGATTCTGAGTTGGAGGATGTTTTGTTAGATTCTTTAGAAACTTAAGCAAATTTCCAGTTCCTTTCACTTTAGTTGAAGGATATGAATAATTTACCACCAAAAGCAAATTTGTGGGCGAAGACTACATTGAAAACTATTCTAGCGTGAAAAAAGAAGAAAGGTCGTAAAAATCAAATTAACTGGTCATGTCATCACAACAACGCCGGTAATTTTAACTGTCGATAATATGGACATTTGTTTTGGGATGTGTTAGATAGATGGTGTTATAAGGCGTGAGAATTTGACAGTGCAAAGCAAGTACAGTATGCCAGGAGATCCATTTGCTGATCAAGTACCTGCCGATCGCGATGAAGAGATGGAGGCGTTCGCCATCTCGCCGATGGCTTTGTCATTCGAGGCTGCTGGGATTATAGGGATGTGCTCAACGATTATCATCGGGAATGGTCTACTCTGTGTATTAAGTTTCCGAAAGCCCAATCAGTCTTATACGGGAAATATCACCTTGTTGTACGTGGCTGTGGCAGACATATTTACCGCTATAATTACCATGCCTTTGATGGTTGCATCACTGTTGGAACTCAAGTGGAAGTATGGCGATCTGCTTTGCAAGACAACGGGAGTTTTAACAATGTTGTTTTTAGGTTCTAGCTTGCTTATCCTCTGTGCGGTGTTGTTACATCGCTTTTGGCTGGTTTTCTGCTCCTCAAGCGAAGATCTAGAATCTCTTTCAAGAAAGCAGGCCCTCATGTTTCTCGTGGTGGTCGTTTTAGCTGTCGCCATAGCTTGCTTGGTATTTTTAATAGACTGGAGGAAGTTTCAAACGAATCCTACAAGACTTCTTTGTCGTCTGGCGAACTCGCCTAATTTTATTGCGTACAGAATGTATTACTGCGTTTTTTCCATGATTGTGCCTCTGTTAATAATAATTTTGTTTCTAAACCGAAAACCACCGTACCTGGGGCCCTGATGTAACCGAGAACAAGCGAAAACTACCAAGAGCCGACGGCGGTGGAAAAGAGAGTGCGCATTCAAACTGGTCACCAGTTCTCTTGTTTGAGCTGGCGCGTACACTTACCATATTTGTAGAGCCTCAAATGGTTTACACTCCACGGTAGCCAAGGTTATAGAAGCGCTGATCCAGTTTTTACCTTGTACATACGTTGTTGATTGTCTCTGCTCGATAACCGCACTATAAATACTAGAAACAAACTGAACACTCCTTCGAACAAAAACCATGGCTGCCTGTGAAATTAAAGCACATGATCTGCAAGTCATGCAAGCCCGCAAGGGCTGATTGGTAAGCAAATAAAAGCCTGCGAAGTCCAACCAATCGCAGCGAAGAAGAACAAATTGATCGAAAGCTAAGTTCCCAAACTAAAAACACTGAATGAGTAATCAAAAATAATCATTGCTTTCTAGTTTTCGAATGATGTGAAGAATCTGGCAGATCACAATTGATCTTCATAATTCTTCAGATACACTCAGCCTCATCCAATATTTAATATAATTGCTTCAGTGTTAAGATAACACGCTTACGAGCCTTTTTAGACCAGGTTACGTCGACCATATGGGTGAAAAATTATTTATACAGCTACGGTAGAGTACCCATCCAATCATGAAAATAAAAAGTGTGGATAAAAGTATGATTTTAGGTTTGCCTGTACTTTCACATTGTGGCCCTTAGTCCACAATATATTTTGCAAATCGATTTGGAACTTAGCAATGTTAGATTGTTATTAGGAGAGATGAAAACTGCCGTGGTGGGAGAACGAGCCGCTACAAAATGCATAACATCCAAATCAGTTGAAGAGCTGAGAGAGTAAAAAGAGAGGAAAAAATTGCATTGACTCAAATCACAGCTTCTTTTTTTCTGAATCTTCCCAAAAGGAATGGCGCGGACCATTTAACTTTCCCACCCTAGTTAAGTGTTCCCACGGAAATGGTAAGTACCCCCTGGGAACGCACTCCCTGGGTAACAGGTGGAGAAAATCCTCTCGAGGAGCAAGAACCAATCACAAAGTTGAAACTCAACTCGTATTTGGTTCGTCGCCTACTGGATTCGAACCCAGGCCACATTGACAGCAATGCTCCCCACAAATATTGACTTTTCTTTATATGTCACGCCTTACTTTCCATGTGTCACGCTCGTTTCATGCGTAAATTAATGAATACACGGTTTTCCTGATGAGAAAACAGGCAGTGCAACGGTCAATTATCTTTGCCACCCACGCGGCCTCCTATGGCCAAAGGTTGAGCAGTAGTAATTATTTAGCTAATATACTTTAAAATTCTCCCCGAATTTTTCTCAAAATGAATACACCAAAACAATAGTTAAATCTCCCATGAAGAACTTCAAGAACTCACAAACACACAAATGAACTGTTTCTAAAGCACTCGGCGTTATTTCAGAATAATTACGAGATCGTAGAAAAGCATGTGGCGAAAAAAAAATCGAAAACGCTTCGAGTTTTGAATACCGCAAGATATCACTGTTGTTACCATTTGTGGATTTACATGACAGGTTTTCTAAAGTTTTCAGGAAAGTTGAAGTTTGTCTTATCAATAATTAATCTTAATGAGCAAACTGAAAATTTATGGGAGAAAACCTTTTTGAATATGTCCACAGCGTGAGTTTTGGTATGAATTTTATCCACCCCTTGACTTTCCACCCGAGTGTTTTAAGTTTTTGACATAAAAACCCAAAGGCTTGGTTTTTGCCATGACTGAAAGAATACGATTTGAGTTAAGTTGAATTTCGATGTAACATCTTGCCTGTTAAAAGCCGGATGAGTATCACAAATTGAAACAAATTCAAATTATAAATTGATTGTTTCGAATTCAAGTACACTGGTACGAGTGATGGAGTTTTAAATGTTCAAAAAAATTCTCTTATACAATATTTATAAATTTTCGATTTACCGCAGGCAAAATAGAATGCCGCACTTTTGATAGCCACTTGTCAAAGGCGAACTGAAATTCTCAGGATGGCGATGGCTATTGCCGACAGCTCCAAACTTTTGTTGATTAGAATGACTTTATTTTCAATCTACATTCTACTTGGTGCAGTCATTTTTCAAGCTATTGAAAGCGAACCGCAGATGAAAGAAATAGATCGAGTTCGCGCCACGCGAATGGAAATTTTGAACAGGTATAACATTACTGCGGAAGACGCTGAAAAATGGATGAAAACCTTCTCCTCTACGTCGATGGGAAATGAGGATTATCTGCACTGGAATTACGGAAATTCTTTTCTATTTGCAATGGTCGTGGTTACAACTATAGGTAAGATTGTTATTGTTTCGAATTTCAGCTCAATTTAAATGCAAAAATTATAACACATTTTACCAAATTGTGTTTGAAAAGAAAAGTTAAATGTATAGTTGCCTTTCTTTAAAGGTCTGACAAATGTTTGTATATGACTTCAGCTATTGGTACAGTAGCTGAAAAAAGAACATTTTTGACGCATTTCGAATTCGTATTAAATTCAGTTTAATCTGTTCTTGAAATTGCACGCTCCCTTTTGATTTAATCGTTCGTACTTTAGTTCCAACAAAATTTTATACGGGGAGGTTCCGCCCAGAGTTCCAACCCCTTTTATATACCACTGACAAAAAAAGTACCCCCTTCGAAAACCTTCCATTGAAAAAATTACCCCTTTCCCATACCATAGTGGCTCCCGGGTTTCAGTTGTACTTAGACTGCGAGCAGTCTCTCGTTTTCTTCAGATTGAGTAAGGGAGTGCACGCGCGCGCGAGCGTTGAGCGGCGATGCCGCGAGAAACGAGGGCGGCAGTCAGCCTTCAGTCACGCGCGTGGTCATTTGCGTGTCTCGGGCGTTTTGCTCGACGGACCAAGCAAAAAGAGAGACTGCTCGAAGTCTAAGTTGCACTGAGAAAAATAACTGTACCTGAGAGAGTGAATTATAGAGCTTAATTTTTCTTTCATTTTCTCCAATTTTCTTAGCATACATTTTAAAAGAAAATCACCAAATTTGAGGAGACTTGAACTGATAAAAAAATGCACATTAAGTGGTTCACACTGAATTTTCGGTTGGTTAAAAAAGAGAAAAACTAAAACAATATCATACATTTTCAATTCGGAGTGGGTAACAACGCTATAATTGTTATTTGTATTTTGGTTGAAGTTCTTTTAATATATAAAGAAAATGTCCCGACAGGATTATCACAATATGTGAAAAAAGTGAATCTGACAGCTTTAAATAGCGTTTTCTTTGGCAAATTAATCCATGCGTACCGCAAGAAACATACAGATACGCTCGAATACATCTTAATCAATTTTGCGAAGCCGATTATAAAGGAACACAACACTAAGGCCCTCTTTCACTTTACTTGCCCTTAAGACAAGCTCCTATATACTGCCACTTTTACATTAATTCCCTGAGCCGCGTCTTGAAGCCTTAAAATAGCTACCATCATGCTTTCTTGCACATCAGTAGCTTCAAGCTGGTTAGAGCAAATACATCAAGAAGACATTATTCGGGGGAAAACTCGTTCAAGCAAGTTCAGTTGGCTTTGGCGTGCCCTTTATTGGTTAAAAAAAGTGGGCGGGAACTTTTTTGGCAATGCATCGGGAGGTGCCCGAAAGAAAAGTAATCACAAATTTTTTTCCCATCTTACAACTGTTATGATCCTCCTTGGTTGTGACTTATACAAAAATGAATTTTTTTGCAGGCTATGGTAACATTGTCCCAAAAACAGTTCAAGGACGTCTTTTTTGCGTGTTATACGCACTTATCGGAATCCCTGGGACATGCTTGACTCTAAAATCCATCGGAGATAAAATAACGGAACTATTTACAAAATTAATTACAAACTTTGAGAAACGCGTTTTGAAAAGGTCACATCTGACTCAAAAAGTGGAGCTAAAAGTTGCCACGACAACGATTGTGATAACTGTGGTTTGTCTACTACCATTAATGGCTCTCTTGGTTCACGTGAGACACAAGGAATGGTCATATATCGAATGTTTTTACTTTACTTTCACGACTTTAAGTACAATTGGTTTTGGCGATTACTTGCCGCAATTTAAGAACAACGCTGATTACTCACTTGTACTCCTGGCGTTTGTGGGTCTTGCTTTCGTATCGAGCATATTTTGCTCAATGAACAATGTGCTTGAGCAGTATGGAGTTAGTGCTCGCGTTGTGCGGTCACTGCGCGAGAAGAACGCAAAGAGGTCTTCAGAAGAAAAATCAAGTAATAACAATGAACAATTACCCTGTAACGGGAGCGAAATAATGGCGGAAGCTTATAATGATGGCAAAAAAGGCGATTTGAACAACAGTCTTCTAAAGACAGGCGACAGTACCAAGCAGGAAGATGTGCCAATTTCCGGTTCAGGAAGAAACAGTTTTGCGGAAGAAACAACTATGAGAAGCAAAAAGCGTGAAAGCTCAATCAGCCTTGGAATATTTATTTGCTAACTAGGATTGGTTACTGGGTTTTGGAAGCTTTGACCAGGCTCTCGAAGTTTTTTCAGGGTTGTTCACCCTCGCTTTTAGTGGATTTTGTTGCACGGTATCACTGATAACTCGATTGAAGGTGGATTACCGAAATATGGGTTCGAAACACAAGCATGACAAAAAAAACTTGGTCTAACAAAAGTAAGCAGAGCAAAAAGGAGGAGAAACAAAACTAAATGGTCACATTACGCACTGTTTGCAGCTCAGTATGAGTAAAATTTCTGGTCTTGATCTGTGCACATCATTTCAGGTGTTGTTTAAAAAATCCTCTTGGGAATTTGTCGGAGAGTTGTCTAATACTATTATGGAAAGCAGGGACACGAGAAAAAGTACTTGAAGGAGGACAATAAAGGCGCAAAAAGGGGAAGATGACTCTCTTTCCTCGTGCACGCATTTCCTCCTCTCTCGCTAGCTTATCTCGCGCGTTATCCTTCTTATGGGCCTGTAATACAGGCTAAAAACAGGCTAGGAAGGGGGTGGGGTGGGGAAAGCACTCTCTTATTTATGTTTAGCCTATTAAGTGTGTGCGGTATTATAGGGTGGAACTTTAATGGGGTCCCAATATGTCGCCAGCACCTATTTATTCATCTGGGCGAAGAGAGGCAGTGTAAGGGGCTTAGGCAACTACAACAATTATCATAATCGTAATAATTTAATACTTAACAGTATATTTCGAAATAGTTGCTGCCCTAAGTAGATTAAATTTATTATAATTAAAATAATATTAATTATGAAAATGTAAAAAAGCTCTAGCTTTAAGAAAGTATATCATAGAAACTCTGTCTAGAAAAAAACATCAAGATAGGGTCAATCAAGACACCAGGCACTGCTTGAATATTGACTTCGGATTTCATAAAATTACGCGTGAGTCGCGCGATACACGTCAACCGCTGTAAAACAAGTTTGCATTGGGCCAGTAAAATGCGCAACTTGTACAGATTTTCTTGCAAAAGAAGAACACCTTCCTGCAACAACACTACTTCTCTTTGTAACGACGTTTTGTTTCCCTCAAAAAGATTATGGAGCCTAGAAATCTAACCACTGATGGAATTTGCACAAATGAATGTGGCCAATTCAGCAGAAATGATACATGCCATCATTAAGAATTTTGCCGCTTCTTTTAGTTGCAATATAAGAAACTCGATTCTTGACTATGGTGCCTTTTCAAACCCATCTTTTCTTCAGGAAGAGAAGGAACAGAGGGAATGTTGACACTACAAATGCTAATATACGCCAAGAGAAATTAAAAACAAAACAAAATTATTCAAAATGGGGGAGGGGATGGGGAGGGTGCAGGGTGTATAAAAGGTGTGTAATTGGAGATGTGTCATTGAATTTATTGGAAGATATCCATACTGCCGATATTGGATATCCAGTAGGTAGGGGTATTATGGGGTGGGGAAACGCTTATTTGAGTGGGGTGCTTTTAAAACGCTCAAATACTTGGTTTTTCAGAAACTTAGCCTATAAACAAATGGATGACTCGCACAGATTCCCAAAATCAGGTATTATTATTAGTTTTGGTGGAATAGGTAGAAGTTACTCAGTGTATTGGTGATATTCTTACACAATGCAACCTTTGTTACGAGTTTGATTACGTTTTCTTTGTTTCCTTTTGACGAATCCTAAGTTGTTGAAAGTTCTATTCACAGCAGCATGCTGCTCGCCATACTTTGTTTTATAAATGTTCACAGCCTTTTCATAGCATTCTTCAGAAAGAGGAAACTGTTTAACGCTACAATAGGTATTGCCAAGGTTGAAATAACTGTTCGCTACAGAGGAATGCTCCTCACCATAAATCTCTTTGCTAATTGCAAGAGACTTCTCATGGTATTCTTTAGCCTGATATTGTACTGACTAAGGGCAACGTAAACATTTCCCATGTTGTTGCAACTTGTCGCTACGGCAACATGGTGTTCATCGTAAATCTCTTTTTTTAATGGCAAGAGACTTCTCAAACTATTCTTTAGCTTGATTGTACTGGTCAAGATCCTTAGAAACAAGGCCTTGCACTCGAAGATAATTCGCCTTTTCCAGCTTATCTCTTAGCTCGTCATCAAGATAAATTTACAAAATCAGAGCATAATGTACAAAAGAGGTGAGCGTCCGATATATTACTCAAGGTCGCGACTGACTTTAGCAGTCGAGGAAAGCAAGGATACTACATTTCTAGGGGCTATGGAGGGGAATAATTCATTGCTCGTTAATTCTGTGTAACAAAACAAAAAACCTACCCTGCAAGCAGAGGCTTGTCTGTCGCATAGTTAAACCAAGTAAGGTTTCTGATCAATGATAGATTATGATCGATAATCAGCACACCTCTACCTTGTCATGTTTCAATTTTAGAGTACAAAAGGGCTCATCTACTCATCAGATAAGCAAAGCATGTTTGACTTAAAAGACCTATTATCCCCAAGTGAGATAGCAACTTTTACAGTGCATGTGACTCAGATGGGACCATCAAATTTTTGAAGAACAGGAGTCTAGCCTTCAGTCAATTTGCACATTGACATGGCAAAGTGCAGCCCCAAATTAAAAGATTTTTGCTCTAAAAATCAAATCTCTTTCAAAGTGGAGAATACATTTTGGATTGCTATCTTGCAAACAGTGGAAACACTTTTTTTACATCTGAGAGGCAAAAAGAGCAATAACAATATCTTAAATCCTCTAGTAAGCCCTCCTCTCTCTAATAAGCCCTCTTTTTCAGAGGAAGAAAGCTTTAACAATAAGCCCCCCCCCCCCCCCCTCTGCTTTAATCCCCACCCCACCTACCCTCTCCTTATTATTCTTCACTAATAAATAAAAACTGTATCAATCAATGACTGATGACTGTAAAACTTTGTGTGGACGAAAGCGGGATAGCTTATTCACCTAGTGGAAGTTCGGATTTGTTTTTGATCCTCGGCTGCTTGACCTCCAACCTTCTGGTACGTAGCCTTTTTTACTTGCATTTTTGTTTTTGTGGGGATCTAATACCAGCGTCTTTGTTAGATTAAATACATGTAAGGCCGCCTTCTCATAGTCATAACTTCATCATCATCCTTTCATGGGTTTATAACGAACTAATTCAATGACCTGCTCCCAGTTGGCTTGTTAGCTTAATTGGTAGAGCGCTGCACCAGTATCGCAGAGGTCAAGGGTTTGAATCCCGTACAAGCCTGAATTTTTTCTCAGGCTTCCTTTTCGCAACTGCAAACGTTGTGTATATAACTGCGATGATCATCCTTCATTTAAGCCCCCATCTCTATTAACAGAAGCATTGTGAACAGGGTTAGATATTGAAAGCCACTTAGAAAGTCTAAAAACTGTGAAGTAGATGACGATTGACTATAATTTTATTACCTGTACCAGATCAAGTGGCAAAATATCCAAACTAAAACAAGGAACTGTTTAATTTTCATGTTATTACAACCAAAGTTTCCTCAAATTATTTAACAATTAGTTGGCGAATCGGCGAATTATCATGTTAATTTAACTTAAAATCATTGTCACACAGTGCCCAACTCGTGTGCAGTATAGCACAATTTTGCATTCAGACAATGAGGGACAAAAGTGTTGAGACACGTCCGTAAAATGGCCCCTTTTTGCATAGTGGACATACCTATCCCCTTCGCCTGTCCACCTCAACCCCTTCCCCCCAAAATCAATGTTGTATTTTGGACCCTCAAGTCTTTCTTTTACTTCAGACAACATTAATTCGGGGGGTGAGGGGATTTACGGCGTTTAAAAGGAATGAATTTATAAATGAATTAAATGATCGATAAAAGCACCCATTTTAAACAAATGTGTCAACTACCTTTGTCCCTGATTGTAGCCACTTTGAAATGGGCATCTCGCCGACATTTCTTCACCAGTAGTCAGAGCAAAGTGTACGAAAAATGCTTCGCATCAGTTTGCTTTATTTAATTTACAAACCTTACAAACACATAGACCGGACAGTCTTTATCGAGGACTCCTTGTCCTTTGCATGTAAATGTTTGTTTCCGCAGACGGATTTGATTGAGCTAAAGCGTCATCTTGTGTACCTTGTTGCTTGTTATTGCTCGCTTGCGTTTAGGTAGAATAAGAAAAAAAGTCCTTTCAAGGCTTTGCTAGACCTCAGATTGGCGTTCAAGAGCAAAATATTTGATTAACCACGCTTAATAACAACTTGAAAACCCTTTCGGCGCTGTCTTTCCCTCCATTTTTATTTACCTTTTGACTCCTGGTTCTACTGTTCATGCTCGGATGCTCAGCTAATGAAAACTCGAGTTGAAACGGATTATCCCAGAGGTCACCGTTGCCCGTTCCGCTGGACAAAGCAACGCGGACCGTTCGCCTCGGATACGTCACCGAAACGAATTGACCGAGAGGGACTGAGACAACGCCGTACAGGGACTAGGCAAGGTACCCCCCACCCCCACCCCCATTATCAACTGTAGCCCCGCACAATCTAAATACCCATGTCCCCACCGCGCCACCTAGCTATAATTAACCTTGAAGAGTTTTATACCTTTTGCCCAGCAACAAGGTTTTGATTGGTTCAGACTGCAAAGTGAAGAGTTTCAACTCGCTCAGCAACAAGGTTTTGTTTGGTGCAAAGTACAACTTGGTATATTCTTTAATCATAGCACTGCAGGTGCATAGGTTCTTTACCTTGGAAATTTTATTACTTTCTTTCTCTCAGAGAGCTGCAATTTTTTTTATTCTAGCACATTGTAGTTCATAAGCTTATTTAGGCCACAATAAACCTCATGTCTTTTCGTGTTTTGGTATTTAAAGAAAACCTAATTAAATTGCCCTTCAGGCGCTGGAGAACCCTTCTTTACCGAGCCGAACTGAAACATGCTCAGATTTCCATTTGGAAACTACCTTTGTGCTTTGACCTTTTTTTTTCGACTAATTCAACTTGAAGTAGCTTTATAAACTACCCATTCTTGTTTTTCTACACCTTCCTGTCCCAATAGCATGGCACTCGCACGTAAAAATTATTTGACCAGGTTAAAATCAAACTTAGTCGTGGGCGCAAAATTCTCTCACGCTCTAACATTTCATAAGTCAGAAGATATATTGTACATTCCCGAATTTTCTATGAAAAGAAAACAAAATTATAAGTATAGCAAGAAAAATATCAACTTACTTCGACACATTGTTCTCCCCCAACGTCTTGTGGACTTGAAAGGTGTATCCCCTATACTTGTTAAGTGCACCTTGGAACTGAACAAAACTCTAGATGTCAAACCAGAAGTCAGCAACGCTCTTGTAACTGCCACTTTTAACCTTCTTGTGAATGGAAAATGACCCGTCTACTGCCATCTTAAATATTAACGATTTTACAGGAGACGCCATTTTCCAAAATCGAAGAGAAATACAGGAATTTGAGGAATGACGCTTAAGCTCGTGAAAGTGCTCGTGAAAGTGCTCGTGAAAGTGCTCGTCTAAGAACTGGAGATTACCTAGTAATTTGTTGTTCCACAAAAAAAAAGTTGTGATTTCCATTTTTCAGTATCCTATTTTAAGTACGAAAAGAAAGGAGCGCAAGTTTAAGACGGCTCAGGTGCTCGTGACGTTTCTCCAATCCCCAAAAGATAAACGTTAACTTTGGATTTCACCCCATGTGAGGGAATCAAGACAGTTTTGGATTCTGGATTCCGGGTACTGTATTCCAGAATTTGTCATTGAAATTTGGATTCTGGATTTCAATCGTTAGAGGGATTCCGGATTCCTTGAGCTGTATTCCGTATTCCAAAGTCCAAGATTCCCGATTCCACAATCCAAATTTTCCCGGATTCTGGAATCCGGATTCCGTTACATGGGGAGATTGGATTTTAAGTTTTCTAGATTTTAGTAGGAAGAAAATGGAAGCGTTTTGATTCTTCCCACTCCGACCACTGCACTCTTGACCCCGCTTACGAGTACTACAATCTTGGACAAATTAAATGGAAAACCTTGACCTCCCCTCCCCCCCAAATCAAAGATGGGAAAATGGCACGTTTTTGCCCTTCGCGCGGCTTCATCCTTGATTTGTGGGGGGATGGGGGTTTGCTGTTCCATTTTATTTTGTCCAAGATTGTAGCCTTGTACCTGTGGTGTCGGTCATTATGAAGGGAAACTTTGACCGAATAAAATTACTACCTTTTTCAACAAACGCGATGACAATCTTTCAAATTGCGATGAAAAGTTATTACAAATTGCGACAGCTTTATACTGTACAAAGTGCGACACGGTTTGAATTGCAAATTGCAGCAGGACACATGTTCGTAATTGATGGGTCTAAACTGAAACTAGGAAAAATAGGCACGCGTTCCCAATTTATTATTTTTTGGCTATCACTTGCTTCCACAAGCTTCACTGTAAAATTTGTCTTCAGTGATGAACATCACGAATATCGAAAATCACGAATTAATGCTCACGTATCGTGACAACCAACCATTCACAGTTCCCGGACTTTAATTTCGTATTTTCGCCTTTCATGAAAATTTAACGCGCTTAATCCCGTATCACGCAATAACCCCTTTCACCCCCTTTTATAACGCTTTTGTTTATGGAGTCTACTTTATCGTTGACCTCTGTAATTGCTTTAGTTAAGGGCTCCTTTACTAGACTTTGTAGCGGTACTGGGTCTGGTACGAATCTGTGTGCAAGTAACGCCTAAGGTCTTAAAATTAGTGAAAAAGAATATTTTGCCTTAGTTTGTTTCAATTCTGTAAATGGTTCGTCTGTTTTTTTTCTAAGTTAAGATAGGGCGGGCTCTTCGTCTTCTTATCTCCTCTGCTCGTCTATTATTAAACGTGACCTAGGTTGAATTTCTTGAATTATTTCCAAATTTTATTCGAGTGGATAATAATGCTTATTCGATGTAAGTCTGCGCTATCTAGTATTTAGTTGTTTCTCTATAAAATCTCCCGACTTGGGAAACTTTATCGATATGTCATGACTGAATCAACAACTTGGATCCCATAACCAGATTTGGAAGAATGTTTTGAAATATTTATCTGCTAAAGTTCGGGGGCTTAAAGAAACATCTTCAAAAATAAAATGTGGATGCTGATGATGACAAGTCCAGGTGTCAAAGTTTTTTTCCTGGAAGGATTATGCTGAAGCATTAATTTTACCTCAGAGAATTAAAATATTCCTCCCAGTAACAGTTTGCTAAAAAAAGAGAAAAACGAATGGCAAAATCCTACGCTTTGGAGTCGGCATGAGGGTAATATTCTCACGACTGAACTACCGACAACACCTAACTCTAAACCATCAAACATCCCGTTCAATGGAATGTTTGCTAGCAGCAGCCTTTACAACTGCCTAAAGAAACAAGAGAGTCTGCCTAAACACGTACACCACTATCCAGCCGTGTTTTTTAGCTCCAAAATTTACGAAGAAATTAAAGCGCATGAAACAAGCCCACTGATGTTAAATCCAACAATGTGTGGTACATAAAGTGTGTGATGCGGAGTATGTAAGTTTGACGCGCACACATTTACAGGATCGTGTAGAGGTACATAAAAACCATCCATCCTTTCTTCCCAACAGTATAATATCATCATGAGACCAAAAGGTTGCTATTTAATGAGACGTTTCTTGGTCCTAAAGAATTATAGATTGAAATACCTTGACAATTAAAGCTGCTCAAGACAGCTAAAAGCCAATTTAAACGTGCAGTGGCTGTATCACCCATAAATGTAATAAAAACCAACCATTAATGTAATAAATTAATAACCATAAATGTCGTAAAATTGTAACCATAGGTGTAAGTGTTATTATTAAAAACTGAATCAATGCATAATGCAATTCAAGACTTTTCATTGGCTTAGCTATCATGGTATATGAGCAAATATACCATAACCTACAAATATGGTAAGTGTACGCGTCAGCTTAAAGTTAAAACAGAGCTAAAAAATTTTCGCTGAGGAAACAATGACGGCCGGCGAAAATCGCTTCGCACCGGAGTTAAATGAAAAAGAAGTCCTTGAACTGTTACAAAACGCAACACCAGGGAGCACAAAGAAAGCCAACAAAGTATGGCATGAAAATATTTCAAGGTAGCAACTTCAAAACTTTATTTTGACAATTTAAGCATCTGTGCTTATAGTTAAATAACGCGAAGCAAAACAATGTAAGTTGAGACAATTTACAAATTAATTAAGTTAATTGGTTACATTTCACTAACCTTTTCAGACTGGCTTTTAACTTCTGGGGACAAATTCAGTGTTACACCAATTGAAGAAATGAATAAAGAGGAACTCAATCGAGAGTTACAACGATCGACCTTCCCTCTACCAGTACGTCGTTTGTTAGGGTACAGCAAGACACGCCAGAATATGTACTAAGCTTCTACGCTACTACGGCCTACGTGTAAAGAATATTGACTTTCTTTCTGTATAGTTACTGTAATTGTCGTCATACAGTAAACTACGCTATTACGCTACTACGGCCTACTTGTATTTAAGATTTACTTCGGTTTATATAGTAAGACTTGTGATACCGTGTACTACGGTACTACGTTACTACGGCCTATCTGTAAAGAATACTGACTTCTTTTTTGTATCGTAAGACTTGCAATAAAATGTACTACGCTACTATGGTCTACTTGTACTTAACACTTACTTCGTTTTATATAGTAAGCTTCGTTATACTGTGTACTATGCTACTATGGCCTAGTTTTACTTAATATTACTCATGAACTAGACGTTAGTGAAAAGCTATTACACCGGTTTTCTTTTAGTAACAAAACCTTCTTTGTTTTTAGACAATAATTGGGCAACAAAAGTATCTGTTGAGGAAAAGGTCTTACAAGAAAGAATAGATAAAAAGGCTACTAGCTACGTTTACTGTAATTAGAAGTATGAAAGACACACCAAACAGTAGTTGCAAATGCATCTCAGTGTTCATAATTTCTTTTCATTCAACGCAGTTGTTTGTTACGTACTGTAAAGAAAGATCACGCATAAAACTACTCTACTACGCGTAGTACGGATATTTTTTCAAATTGTTTCTCATATTTCTCGCAGTGTATATTTCTTTCATAGAATTAAAGTCAAAAAGACTTCTGCAAAGACTGCTCAAACAATGTTAAAAAGGCTAAGGTATACAATATTTCGACTCGCCCATACCAGTCTTCATAAGGTTTATTAGGGAAAAAAAGGAATATACAGAATATATACTACAGTAAAAAAATAAACTGGGGTGCTTGAATGGGGTGCTTTTAAATAGCTCAAATACTTGGTTTTTCAAAAACTTATCCTATAAACAAATCAATCACTCCCAAACATCCCAAAGTGATGTATAATTATTAGTTCTGGTCGAATAGGTAGAAGTTACTCAGTGTATTAATGCTATTCTTACACAATCACACATTTGTTACGAGTTTGATTAAGTTCTCTTTGTTTTCTTTTAACGAATCCTAACTTGTTGAAAGTTCTTTTCACAGCAGCATGCTGCTCGCCATACGACGTTTCATAAATGTTCAGAGCCTTTTCATAGGATTCTTCAGAAAGAGGGTACTCTTTAAAGCTACAATAGGTATTGCCAATGTTCTATTTGTAGGTGGACTTGTATTCCTTGTTACAGGCAGTTTGATATTATCTAAAACAAAGTTAGATTGTTTGTTCCCTCTCGGTAGACATTTTGCTACTTAGCCTCGCACGCAGACGTTCTAAGGACTTCGTTACGAGTTCTTCCGGATGAAGAAGCCCTACGAACATCCGCGTGGGTTGTTACCTCCTCAACAATATCCTGCGTGGCAGGCGTAAAACGGACAGAGGGAGGGGAAGAGGGAGAAAAGTACGAAAGGGAAAATGGAGAGCAAGCTTCTCTCCCCAGCCCCCTTAGTCACTTTTCCTCTTGTTCCCAATCCCCTACCCTTTGACGCCTGCGACTCAGTCTAGGCTATGTATTGTCCACTACCACATGGAAGGAAGGCTTACACAGCCCAAACACTGTGCAAAGAATGCTCGTCTAATATGACAGTATTGCCAACAAAACTATTGAAGAGATGAAACGTAAGGTGTTTTACTAATTTCACATCTGTGCCGTAAAGTATAAGTGTAACCAAACCGAGTGAACAAGACTTACCTTAACGTCCAATTGCTGACAAAGCTGAAGAAGTTTTCAGTTCATATCTATACATGTATGCTGCTATAATAAATCACCAGTTGCTCTACTTGCCTCAGACGCTTTTCTATTGTTTAACTTTTTCCCATTTCATACAGTTGTGTGCATCTCTCTGAACTGCTAGGATAATGTTCCAAGAGACTTGACAGGATTTTCCTTTTCCGTAGTGGATCCCTCACTGGGGAGCTTAAGCAACAACGACAGCGACGGCTACGAAAACGTCACTTAAAAAGGGAAGTAGCGCTGCTTCAAACTTTATCGCGCTTATTCCGTCTCGTTCAATTCATCAAATTTTGGCAAATTGCTAGGGAGTTAAATTCTAAAAGACTGTATCAAAGTTCAGGAAATGAAAAAGAAACTCGTTTTCTTGTGTTCACGTCCTCAATAAAACGTGGAATTAGGTACTTTCCAGTCGTAGTCTTGTAGTGACGGCAAAGAAATGTACAAAAAAGCGTGATGAAGGTGCAGAGCTGTTGTCGTGCCAATCTAAACCTTTCTTTTTTTGCCGTTCTCGTTGAAGTCACAACAAATTTCACATATGTTTGAAGTTCAGTATGTTCTTTCTTAGAGTAACAATTTGTGGTGTTGATCTGCACATCATTTCAGGTGTTTAAAAAATTCCCTTGGGGATTTGTCGGAGAGTTGTCTAATACTATAATGGAAAGCAGAGACACGAGATTTTTACTTGAAGGGCAAAAAATGGACGATGGCGCTCTTTCCTCGTGCGCGCGTTCCCTCCTCTCTCGCTCGCTTATCTCGCGCGTTATCCTTCTAAGAGGCCTTTAATGCAGGCTACACACAGGCTAGGAGGGGGGTGGGGTGGGGGAAGAACTCTCTTATTCATGTTGAGCCTATTAAGCGTGTGCTGTATATAGGGGGTAGTTTTTGAGCCTATGTTGTTCTTGGGTGGAACTTTAATCTATTGATGGTGTTTCAAAGTAGTTTAATAAACTGTTTGGCCTGAAGTTGGGTAGGCATTTTAGAAAAAAACGTCCCTTTTAGTTTTTGTTTCTTTCCTAAGAAATCCGTACAATTGAAGCCATTGTAAGAGGAATGTTGAAGCAAACCCACAGCTTCTTCTGGGTAGCTTGGAACACATTAGGACTTCAACGCGGTCAAACTGTGTAATTCATTATGCATGCGTAAAGTTTGCTACACATGCGCAATACTACCGAGGGAGTCTGAGACCCAATTAGTATCGTAGCAACCAAATGCGGGCTTTTCACTGAACCAAAGAAACAATGGGCTTGCATATGCATGAACCCCAGTTGAGTGGGGTTTGGAGAATGACACATTTTGACCGCTACGAAGTCGTCATGTGTATGAGAGGGCCAAGTGTTGTGTGGACTGAAATAGATAGGGTATCGAAGATTGGTTCCGATAAAAAATAGGGTGGGAAAAAATAAAACTTTAGTGCAAAATAAGGTAGGGGGAGGCTAGAAACATGCCAAACAAACAAATAATGTACATTTAATGTGAACTGGGCAAAGTCGGACACGAGCCGAGGAATAGGGAGCTTAGGCAACTACAATAATTCGAATATTAATAATTTATTACGGTGTATTTCTAAATAGTTGCTGCCCTTTTAGTTCAAAATAATTAATTAATTTTACCTATATATTAATTAAAAATTTACAAATTTAAAGCTCTTGCTTTAAAAAAAGTATATCATAGAACTCCATCTAGAAAAAAAAATATGAAGATAATGTCCAGAAATATTAAACAACCAAGAAGAAACACTTAAGATTTAATGCATTATTAAAAAGATAAGTGTGTTGAATAATAATTTCTAATTTGATAAAAAAAGAAAATACGGGTGAGACACGCCATACAGGGGATTCATGTCAGTTTTCGCAAAACAAGTTTACATTGGGTCTGCAAAATGCGCAAGAACGTAAACATGCAAAAAGAAGAACTCCTTTCTGCAACAACTATTCGCAATTTGCAATAACCTGCTGACTTTTTTGCAAGGTTTAAATCGTGGATGGGAAGACGAACAAAATCCCCATTCACTAACTCATTTTGTGGCAAAGCCGCAAAACAAGTTTTTGTTGCCAAATTTAAAATGCCACATAGTGATACGAGCGACCATTTGGAATTTTGTAATGGGTTTTGTTTTCACTGCATGTGGCCAATTCAACAGGAATGATACATTCTATCATTGAGGTTTTTGACGCGTCTTTTAATTGCAATATAAGAAACTCGCTTCTTGACAACGGTGTTTTTTCAAAGCCCATCTTTTCTTCCCGAAGAAAAGGAGCCGAGGGAGTTAATAATAACAATACTTATATAGCGCCGATATCAATATTACTATTTTCGTCATACTAGTGCTCTAACGCCAGGGGCACCCTATCGAGTGTCGACGACGGAGTCGATCTCCAAGATTTTTTTGGAATGAAAGAAAAAGTGACATTTTACAAGTGACGATGAAACGTGCTTTTTAGTAGAAACCAAACTTTGTGCGTCTGTGGTAGAGAGACTTGTCATTTTACCTCCTGTCGTTAGTAACTTCTATTGCTATCGTCTTTTAGCACTATTGTCAGAGGAGCAGACTCATCAACCCCCCGCAATTTGATATCCTCAATTAACATATTCCTTAGAGGAGCAGTTGTATATCTGTCAGAATGGATTCACTCGCCAGTGCACATCTTCCATAATCATCTTGATTTGCCCCCCAAAAATTTGCATAAGCATTGTCTTCAATTTCTCTTGGTACAACAACTCAGGGAAAATTAAAAAAAAAGGAAATGCAAAATGAGAAAAGGACATGGGAGGGGGGGAAGGGCAGGGTGCATAAAAAGTGTGTTATTGGAGATGTGCCATTGAATTAGTTGGAGGATACGTACTGCCACTATCGTATATTCAGTTAGGAGGGGTGATATGGGATGGGTCAACGCTTATTAGAAGGAGGCGCTTAATATAGCTCAAGCATTTACTTTTTCAAATAACTTAGCCTATAAACGAGTGAATGACTTGCAAAGACCTCAAAGTCAGGTATAGTTATTAGGTCTGGTGGAGTTTGGGGAAGTTACTCAGTGCTACTATAACAGAATGCAAAATTTCTTCCTAGTTTGATTAAGGTTTCTTTGTTTTCTTTCAACCAATCTTAAATTGTTAAACGTTTTTTTGACACCAGGATGTTCCTCACAATAAATCTCTTTTTTAATAGCAAGAGACTTCTCATAGTATTCTTTAGCCTGATTGTACTCACCAAGGTTACTGGAAACATTTCCCAGGTTGTTGTAACTTCTAGCTACGTCACCATGGTGTTCACCATAAATCTCTTTTCTAATTGCAAGAGACTTCTCATGGTATTCTTTAGCCTGATTGTACTCACCAAGGTTACTGGAAACATTTCCCAGGTTGTTGTAACTTCTAGCTACGTCACCATGGTGTTCACCATAAATCTCTTTTGTAATGGCAAGAGACTTCTCATAGTATTCTTTAGCCTGATTGTACTCACCAATGTCACTGGAAACAGTTCCCAGGTTGTTGTAACTTGCCGCTACGTGACAATTGTGTTCACCATAAATCTCTTTTTTAATGGCAAGAGACTTCTCATGGTATTCTTTAGCCTGATTGTACTGACCAAGGTTACTGGAAACATTTCCCAGGTTGTTGTAACTTCTAGCTACGTCACCATGGTGTTCACCATAAATCTCTTTTCTAATTGCAAGAGACTTCTCCTGGTATTCTTTAGCCTGATTGTACTGACCAAGGTCACTGGAAACATTTCCCAGGTTGTTGTAACTTCTAGCTACATCACCATGGAGTTCACCATAAATCTCTTTTGTAATGGCAAGAGACTTCTCATGGTATTCTTTAGCCTGATTGTACTGGTCAAGATCCTTGGAAACAAGGCCTTGCACTCGAAAATATCTCGCCTTTCCCAGCTTATCTCTTAGCTCGTCATCAAGATAATTTACAAAATCAGAGCATAATGTACAAAAGAGGTGAGCGTCTGATATATTACACAAGTCGCGAGTGACTTCAGCAGTAGAGGAAAGCAAGTATACTAAATTTCTAGGAGCCAAGGAGGGGAATAATTCATTATTTGCTAATTCTGTGTCGGTAAAGTTAGTCTTGAAATGTTGATATAACTCTTTGCAATGACTGGTAGTTAGTCTTAACTTTGTGCAAGCGCTCTCACTTGCAAGTAGTAGGTTCTTGTTGTTTTCAAGTAATGAACTAAAAATCTTAACAGCGACAGAAAAGTACTCAGCTTTATGAGTGCGGTTCAGGATGGATGCTACAGTGGACTTAAGCACTTCATGAACAACGTTATGTACTCTTAAGTAAGTGGGTGTGCCGTCAACATCATACAAGCAAGTTATCATGGTCGATTCCAGAATTTTAGCTCTGATAAATTCTTCTTTTTGTTGTTTGTTACGAAATTTAACAAAGTCAACTGCAGCCTCAATAGGTAGAGAATCAGATGTGCACAGCGAAAACAAACAAAATACTTCACAAAGAACTTTGTCGCTTTCCAAAGCTCGAGTTATTGCTATTCTGATTGCAGTAGCTGTTGTTTTGGGATATGCTCTGTTTTGTTTCGCAAAAATCTCCTCTCTGGCTTCGCGTTCCTCGCTGTTAAACGTTTCCAGGTACTTTTTCCAACCGTAATTAGGGGTACCATAGCTGACAATAGTTTGCACGTAGACTGCCGCAGCTGCCAAGGCAAGTGGCTGATACTCGAGTACTTCAGCAACTTCCTCAGCTTGTTGTTGATTTGAAATTTGTGACACTTCTATTAAAAGGTCTACTGCATCATCTGGATGCATTCTATTACTGAGAGACTAATGGTAAGTATGAGGGGAATTGAAGGGTATTGACTGAGTATCTTGCGTAGTTACTAGCATCTGACCATGGCCCCATTCTTCACTGGCGGTGGGAGGTAGAAAACTACGAACCACAGATAGGTCAACAACATTATCCACAATAATCAGCCAGGCAGAAAATTGTTTCACCTTTGGAGAAATAAAACGGATCAAATGTTGAATCATTTCACTTGAGTTGACCTTCGTGGAGGTTGCTATGTTGGTCAGAGCGTATTCCGTAACTCCCAGTTGTTTAGCTAGATTGAAATAGGATTCGGCAAGTGAGTCAATGGCCTCTGCATTCAGAGTTGCAACAAATGTTAGACCTTGGCCTTCACGAAGTCTTGTGTCATAGACGTCCTGTCCCACTTGACGTGTGAATTGACTTTTGCCACAGCCGGGAATTCCTGATAAATAAATGGTGCTGATGGCCCCTTTTCCTTCATTATAAAGTTCCTCCAGCTTGTTCTTGATTCTTGTGACATCGTTGGAACGTCTGATGATTTGGTGCGATGGCTTGAATGTAAGATTACAGAAAGACTCGACTTTAGAACTGATTTCCCTAGTGAGTGTATCTACTTCTTCCTGCTTGGTCTGTAATTCGAAGTTTAGATTTTTAACTTCTTCATCTTTTACTTTTAAATCAGCTTTAAGTCCATCAGCCTGTATCTTTAAGCTACTTACTTCTGCTGTCGGGAAGCTGCTCTGGTTTTTAACATCCTCGATTTCATCAGTTGAGAGTTTCAAAGACGTAAATGCAGCTATCACCCTTGCTACATAATTTTGAAAATCAGCATCCGTAATTTCAACCTCGTTTATGTGAGCGATGTCGTTTCGAAACTGTCGGAGATCGTCAACATCTTTTCTGATTGCCGCACCCAGAGTAGTGCCAATACTATCCGAGAACAATATCGCAAAAAGTAGACAACTGCAGTCCCACTCCGCCGTGTTTCCTTTTTGTATTGTCGCAAAATATCGAGCATTCTTTTTGCGACTTTTCCCCGTTTCGTTGTTGTAAAAATCGCTGCCATTTTGTGGAATGTCTTTCCATTCCCCGAATGGTGTTGTCACGTAAAGGAAATTCCACTCTTGTTTGAAGACTTTCCGAAGTCCTTCGGGGACCAGGTTAAAGGCGATATAACATATTCTGAAATAGTTTAACTGTTGTGGAGTATATTCCATTTTGAACTGGGATCTAGTAAAAAGATTAGCGAAAGAAAAAAATCAGACTAAAAACCACTACCCACCCCAAAGAAATCCGTCCTATATCGAGCCCCCCCCTTACTCATTGACTGATTATGCGCCCTCTTTATGCATGAAACAAAATAGTGGAACAAAATATAGGCAACAAAAATTTACTTACGGTTTTTTAGCCTACACCTCGGTGAAATTGTTTGAATGAGTTTGTTGGTCTGTTAGCCTGTGGGAAAGAACAGTCAAAGCGTTTTAGAATGAAAACCTGAAGGAAAAACGCGCTTCAATATTACGTTTACCTTGCCTCCTCCCAGTCCCCCGATGTTAATGCCTATTATTCTAATTCATTTGTAGCTTGGGTGGCAGGAGGTCACACTCCGGATACGCTGCTAGCAGACGCCACAGCCTTTGAAGACATCCATTCAAATCCGTCCAGTAATCTGGACAAATATATTAAAAAACGGGTTTTTACCTGTTCTCGACGGGTTTAGAACATTGCGTGAGTGTTGCGTCAGCGAATAAACGCTGACTATTTCTACGCCTTCATGCATCGCTTCCCATACTGATGAGACTGTATCGATCCCTGTTTATGTAAAGAGTCAACTTGAATATCGTAAATCCTCTATTAAGCCCCCCCCCCGGGGGCAGCTTAAGGGGGGTTTAAAAATAGAGACGGGGGGCTTATTTGAGAGGGGGCTAGCAGAGGCTACATTTTCGCGGTATGAGGTGCCGTGCGAAAAGTAGCCTTTGAAGACAACCATTCAAATCCGACCAGTAATCTGGACGAATATATTAAAAAACGGGTTTTTACCTGTTCTTTCCTACTCTACCATGTTTTCTTTTATCTAGAAATTACCTTTCTCTGCTTCCTGGAATTCCACACTGAAAAGTTTTAAGAACGAAGTAATTCAGGAGGGGCGTTTTTGTTGTTGTTTTTCTTGGGACCTGAGTCCCCTATTCTTCTTTTTGAAACCCTCCTTTAATTAGAACAGCCACTGATTGGTTGTTTTCTTTGTTTGTTTGTTGTTTGTTTTTTGTTAAATTTTTTTTTTTTTTTTCACCTACTTTTAAAAAAATTTTAAGAACGAAATGATATTATAGTCGATTAGTTTTTATGGTTATAAGCAATTTATCCTCTTTTTAAGGTTTAAAACTTTTTAAAGTGTGTTAAAGCCTTCCCCCCCCTTTTTGTGTTTTTCATTTAACTGGGTCAACTTGTACCCAGGCTCCTCTCACTTTATACTAGAACAACAACTCGTTTTATACCTACTTTCACAGTTTTGGGGAATATAATCACATTATAAATGAATATATTTTATAGCTGACAGTTTATCTTATTTTAGGTTTTTTTTTTTTTTTTCTTTTGGAGAGGGCTTTAGCCCCCCCTTTTTTTCTTCTTTTCCCGCCCATGTTCTTAATTTCATTCAACTGGGGGAGGTTCATCCCCAGGCTCCTCTCATCTCAGTTTGTGACAGCGACTCATGTTTTACCTACTTTCGGAGTTTTAAAGAACGAAATAACATTTTAGATGATTATATTCTCTGGTTAGCATTTTTTAACGTCATTTTTACGTAGGGTACCCCCCTTTTTCTTTTGTTCAACCATTTTCGTTTTCATTCAGCTGAGATAAATTCGTTCCAGATTCCTCTCATTTTGTACGTCATCATGCTGACGATTTCCTATGGCGTGAGCTGCAAAAAAATTTGTTTTTGCCTCTTTTTCTGGGCCACATCCATGAGAAGATGAATTTTTGTCTACTGGCTGAAGAGTCTTATTTTGCTCGCTAATTGTTCTGCTGCAGAGGCTATCTGATGTATCAGTAGGAGTAATTATTCAAGTACTTTCTTTTTTCCAAAACCTTTCAATACTTTCATGGGTCAATCTCGCAGCCATCGACTTGCTACGGTTATAGCCAGTGAATCTATTTGCCCTATAAACCTATTTCCCATTAAGGGCCTTTAACTTTATATTATATTAACCCCTCAGTTCTTTTTATTTTATTTTGCACTGTGTATTGTGTTTGACGTGGCTGCATTGCAGTTTGTTGGTCGCTCAATATCAGTGTTTTTAACTTTTAACATTTTACTTTGCACTGTATATTTGTGTTGGACGTGGCTGCATTGCAGTTTGTTGGTCGCTCAATATCAGTGTTTTTAACTTTTAACATTTTACTTTGCACTGTATATTTGTGTTGGACGTGGCTGCATTGCAGTTTGTTGGTCGCTCAATATCAGTGTTTTTTCTAACAATTTAACTATTAACCAGTTTCATTTGTTTTTATACATACAACACTCTTGTATACACACATCCTCCCTCTCCACCTTACCCACTCTTGTAGTGGAGACTTTGGGAACCCTTTCATTAGGGATTCCATACCACACCTGAAATGGCCACAAAGGTTGCAAGAGGAACTACTGTATTTTTGTTTTGTTTTTATTTTTTATTATTTTTTTTTAATTTTTTTTTTTTTACAAAAACAGCACAGGCTAGGAAGGGGGTGGGGTGGGGGAAGCACTCTCTAATTCATGTTTAGCCTATTAAGTGTGTGCGGTGTAAGGAGCTTAGGCAACTACAATAATTATCATAATCTTAATAATTTAATGCTTAACAGTGTATTTCGAAATATTTGCTGCCCTAAGTACATTAAATTGATTATAATTAAAATAATATTAATTATGAAAATGTAAAAAAGCTCTACCATTAAGAAAGTATATTATAGAAACTCTGTCTAGAAAAAAACATCAAGATAGGGTCAATCAAGACACCAGGCACTGCTTGAATATTGACTTCGGATTTCATAAAATTACGCGTGAGTCACGCGATACACGTCACCCGCTGCAAAACAAGTTTGCATTGGGCCAGTAAAATGCGCAACTTGTACAGATTTTTTTGCAAAAGAAGAACACCTTCCTGCAACAACACTATTTCTCTTTGTAACGACGTTTTGTCTCTGTCAAAAAGATTATGGAGCCTAGAAATTTAACCACTGATGGAATTTGCACCAATGAATGTGGCCAATTCAGCAGAAATGATACATGCTATCATTAAGAATTTTGCCGCTTCTTTAAGTTGCAATATAAGAAACTCGATTCTTGACTATGGTGCCTTTTCAAAGCCCATGTTTTCTTCAGGTAGAGAAGGAACAGAGGGAATGTTGACACTACAAATGCTAATATACGCCAAGAGAAATTAAAAACAAAACATATAGGGTGCATAAAAGGTGTGTCATTGGAGATGTGTCATTGAATTTATTGGAAGATATCAATACTTTCAATATCGGATATTCAGTAGGGAGGGGTATTATGGGGTGGGAGAACGCTTGTTTGAGTGGGGTGCTTTTAAATCGCTCAGATACTTGGTTTTTCAGAAACTTAGCCTATAAACAAATGAATGACTCGCAAAGATCCCAAAGTGACGTATAATTTTTAGTTCTGGTGGAATAGGTAGAAGTTACTCAGTGTATTGGTGCGGCTATTCTTACACATGCAACATTTGTTACGAGTTTGATTACGTTCTCTTTGTTTCCTTTTAATGAATCCTAAGTTGTTGAAAGTTCTATTCACAGCAGCATGCTGCTCGCCATACACTATTTTATAAATGTTCACAGCCTTTTCATAGCATTCTTCAGAAAGAGGATACTGTTTAACGCTACAATAGGTATTGCCAAGGTTGAAATAACTGTTCGCTACAGAGGAATACTCCTCACCATAAATCTCTTTGCCAATTGCAAGAGACTTCTCATGGTATTCTTTAGCCTGATATTGTACTGACCAAGGGCAATGTAAACATTTCCCAGGTTGTTGCAACTTGTCGCTACGGCAACATGGTGTTCACCGTAAATCTCTTTTTTTAATGGCAAGAGACTTCTCAAAGTATTCTTTAGCTTGATTGTACTGGTCAAGATCCTTGGAAACAAGGACTTGCACTCGAAGACAATTCGCCTTTTCCAGCTTATCTCTTAGCTCGTCATCAAGATAAATTTACAAAATCAGAGCCTAATGTACAAAAGAGGTGAGCGTCCGACATATTACTGAAGTCGCGACTGACTTCAGCAGTTGAGGAAAGCCAGGATACTACATTTCTAGGAGCTAAGGAGGGGAATAATTCATTACTCGTTAATTCCGTGTAACAAAACAAAAAACCTACCCTGCAAGCAGAGGCTTGTCTGTCGCATAGTTAAACCAAGTAAGGTTTCTGATCAATGATAGATTATGATCGATAATCAGCACACCTCTACCATGTCATGTTTCAATTTTAGAGTACAAAAGAGCTCATCTCACTCATCAGACAAGCAAAGCATGTTTGACTTAAAAGACCTATTATCCCGAAGTGAGATAGCAACTTTTACAGTGCATGTGACTCAGATGGGACCATCAAATTTTTGAAGAACTGGAGTCTAGCCTTCAGTCAATTTGCACATTGACATGGCAAAGTGCAGCCCCAAGTTAAAAACGTTTTTGCTCTAAAAATCAAATCTATTTCAAAGTGGAGAATACATTTTGGATTGCTATCTTGCAAACAGTGGAAACACTCTTTTTTTTACATCTGAGAGGCAAAAAGAACAATACCAATATCTTAAATCCTCCAGTAAGCGCTCCTCTCTCTAATAAGCCCTTCTTTTCAGAGGAAGAAAGCTTTAACAATAAGCCCCCCTCTGCTTTAACCCCCACCCCACCTACCCTCTCCTTTTATTAATATTCTTCACTAATAAATAAAAACTGTATCAATCAATGACTGATGACTGTAAACCATTGTGTGGACGAATGCGGGATAGCTTATTCACCTTGTGGAAGTTCGGACTTGTTTTTGATCCTCGTCTGCTTGACCTCCAACCTTCTGGTACGTGGCCTTTTTCACTTGGCATTTTTGTTTTTTGTGGGGATCTAATACCAGCGTCTTTGCTAGATTAAATACATGTAAGGCCCCCATCTCATAGTCATAACTTCATCATCATCCTTTCATGGGTTTATAACGAACCAATTCAATGACCTGCTCCCAGTTGGCTTGTTAGCTTAATTGGTAGAGCGCTGTACCAGTATCGCAGAGGTCAAGGGTTTGAATCCCGTATAAGCCTGAATTTTTTTCAGGCTTCCTTTTCGCAACTGCAAAAGTTGTGTATATAACTGCGATGATCATCCTTCATTTAAGCCCCTAACCTCAGATCAGGCGTTATTTTTTTTCTTTTTTTTTGCTTCTTTGCTTCTTTGGCTCGAGAGGGAAAAAAATAACGCCTGATACATTTATTTAACAAGCCGTCAACCGCCCCCTAATTTACATAATGTAACGTCTGCTTGACCTGTCATGTTATTAGACAATAAGCGTTTACCACAAGGGAATCAAATTCTGACGCGAATAATGTCTCTTTTGAAATCAATTTTAGGGAAAAGAAAATTTTTAAGTTCGCCCATGTTCAGATGGCGCTTCCTAAAAAAGAAATTTTAAATGTGTTGTTTTTGTGATGAAATACTGCTAGCTGGAGCTGTCGTACCTTTATTTAACAGCTACAAATAATAAAGAATTTACTGGTTAAAGCTCGTTGACTTCGTTCTGTACCGAAAGCAGTGAAAAAAAATTAGGCTGAAGCACCATAAATCACGAACTGACAGCGGTGGTGTGAAAGCGAACATCGCTCAGAATAATTCGAAGGTTTCTGAAGGAAGAATTACAGTCAAGCCAGGTCAAGACTCCGTTCATGAATTGATTATTTGAAAAGTGAACCCGTTTGTCGCTTCTGTAACTTGTAGCCAGTATCAAATTGCATTCAAATGATCGGTGAATTTTTAGTATACGATGAGATAGAAAATATTTCAACGGATGAAATTTCTATTTAAGCATTCTTCAAATTCAAGAAAACTGAGCCGGCAGAAATTTCATTACGAACTCGCGTGTGTATTCACTGCCGCATTACGCAAGCAAAAATGCAGACTGAAATCAATTAACAACAACTAACGGATGGCGGCATTTTGGCCAATCGAAACGGCGCAAATCATTCGCATTGTTTCCTATCCAATCAGAAAAAAGTCCAGAATCCGGCATTTTTACATGTGATCCGTCAAAGAAATGTATCATGCCCTCTTCCCGTGAGAGACATAAAGGGTTAATAGGGAGAGGGCATGATCTCAGGCTATTAAGCCCCCATCTCTATTACCCAGGGCCCAGTTGTTCGAAGGCCGATTAGCGCTTAACCTGGGATTTCTTTTCCTTATTTTCAAAAGCATTTTCTCGGATAATTTTCTCTGTTATTTTTAGAGCTTCCAATCATCAACTTATAGACAAAAAGAATTAAAACTGAAATACTTTTTAAGCTTTCAAATCTGAATTCAAATCTCGCACTAACCCTGGGTTATCTTAACCCAACTTTGAACAACTCGGCCCAGAAGCATTGTGAACGCAGGGTTAGATATTGAAAGCCAATTAGAAAGTCTAAAAACTGTGAAGTAGATGACGATTGACTATAATTTTATTACCTGTACCAGATCAAGTGGCAAAATATCCAAACTAAAACAAGGAACTATTTAATTTTCGTGTTATTACAACCAAACTTTCCTCAAATTATTTAACAATTAGTCGCCGAAGGCGACGTGGATATCGGCGAATAGTCATGTTAATTTAAGTTAAGACCATTGTCACACAGTGCCCAACTCGTGTTGAGTACCACAATTTTGCATTCAGACAATGAGGGACAAAAGTGTTGAGACACGTCCGTAAAATGGCCCCTTTTTGCATAGTGTGGACATACCTATCCCCTTCCCCTGTCCACCTCAACCCCTTCCCCCCAAAATCAATGTTGTATTTTGGACCCTCAAGTCTTTCTTTTACTTGACACAACATTGATTCGGGGGGTGAGGGGATTTATGGCGTTTAAAAGGAATGAAATTATAAAAGAATTAAATGATTGATAAAAGCACCCATTTTAAACAAGTGTGTCAACTACTTTTGTCCCTGATTGTAGCCACTTTGAAATGGGCATCTCGCCGACATTTCTTCACCAGTAGTCAGAGCAAAGTGTACGAAAAATGCTTCGTATCAGCTTGCTTTATTTAATTTACAAACCTTACAATCACATAGACCGGACAGTCTTTATCGAGGACTCCTTGTCCTTTGCATGTAAATGTTTGTTTCCGCAGACGGATTTGATTGAGCTAAAGCGTTATCTTTTGTACCTTGTTGCTTGTTATTGCTCGCTTGCGTTTAGGTAGAGAAAGCAAAAAAGTCCTTTCAAGGCTTTGCTAGACCTCAGATTGGCGTTTAAGAGCAAAATATTTGATTAACCACGCTTAATAACAACTTGAAAACCCTTACGACGCTGTCTTTCCCTCCATTTTTATTTACCTTTTGACCCCTGGTTCTACTGTTCATGCTCGGATGGTCAGCCAATGAAAACTCGAGTTGAAACGGATTATCCCAGAGGTCCCCGTTGCCCGTTTCGCTGGACAAAGCAACGCGGATCGTTCGCCTCGGATACGTCACCGAAACAAATTGACCGAGAGGGACTGAGACGACGCCGTACAGGGACTAGGCAAGGTAAACCCCCCCACTCCCATTATCAACTGTAGCCCCGCCCAATCCAAATACCCATTTCCCCACAGTGCCACCTAGCTTTAATTAACCTTGAAGAGTTTTATACCTTTTGCCCAGCAACAAGGTTTTGATTGGTTCAGACTGCAAAGTGAAGAGTTTCAACTCGCTCAACAACAAGGTTTTGTTTGGTGCAAAGTACAACTTGGTATATTCTTTAATCATAGCACTGCAGGTGCATAGGTTCTTTACCTTGGAAATTTTATTACTTTCTTTCTCTCAGAGAGCTGCAATTTTTTTTAATCTAGCCCATTGTAGTTCATAAGCTTATTTAGGCCACAATAAACCTCATGTCTTTTCGTGTTTTGGTATTTAAAGAAAACCTAATTAAATTGCCCTTCAGGCGCTGGAGAACCCTTCTTTACCGAGCCGAACTGAGACATGCTCAGATTTCCATTTGGAAACTACCTTTGTGCTTTGACCTTTTTTTTTCGACTAATTCAACTTGAAGTAGCTTTATAAACTACCCATTCTTGTTTTTCTACACCTTCCTGTCCCAATAGCATGGCACTCGCACGTAAAAATTATTTGACCAGGTTAAAATAGAGCTTAGTCGTGGGCGCAAACTTCTCTCACGCTCCAACATTTCATAAGTCAGAAGATATATTGTACATTCCCGAATTTTCTATGAAAAAAAAAATTGTAAGTATAGCAAGAAAAATATCAACTTACTTCGACACATTGTTCTCCCCCAACGTCTTGTGGACTTGAAAGGTGTATCCCCTATACTTGTTAAGTGCACCTTGGAACTGAACAAAACTCTCGATGTCAAACCAGAAGTCAGCAACGCTCTTGTAACTGCCACTTTTAACCTTCTTGTGAATGCAAAATGACCCGTCTACTGCCTTTTTAAAGATTAACGATTTTACAGGAGACGCCATTTTCCAAAATCGAAGAGAAATACAGGAACTCGAGGAATGACGCTTAAGCTCGTGAAAGTGCCGTGAAATGACACGCTCGTCTAAGAACTGGAGATTACCTAGTAAATTGTTCTTCCACGAAAAAAAGTTGTGATTTCCATTTTTCAGTATCCTATTTTAAGTACGAAAAGAAAGGAGCGCAAGTTTAAGACGGCTCAGGTGCCCGTGACGTTTCTCCAATCCCCAAAAGATAAACGTTAACTTTGGATTTCGCCCCATGTAAGGGAATCAAGACAGTTTTGGATTCTGGATTCCGGGTACTGTATTCCAGAATTTGTCATTGAAATTTGGATTCTGGATTTCAATCGTTAGAGGGATTCCGGATTCCAAAGTCCAAGATTCCCGATTCCACAATCCAAATTTTCCCGGATTCTGGAATCCGGATTCCGTTACATGGGGAGATTGGATTTTAAGTTTTCTAGATTTTAGTAGGAAGAAAATGGAAGCGTTTTGATTCTTCCCACTCCGACCACTGCACTCATGACCCCGCTTACGAGTACTACAATCTTGGACAAATTAAATGGGAAACCTTGACCTCCCCTCCCCCCCAAATCAAAGATGGGAAAATGGCGCGTTTTTGCCCTTCGCGTGGCTTCATCCTTGATTTGGGGGGATGGGGGTTTGCTGTTCCATTTTATTTTGTCCAAGATTGTAGCCTTGTACCTGTGGTGTCGGTCATTATGACGGAAAACTTTGACCGAATAAAATTACTACCTTTTTCAACAAACGCGATGACAATCTTTCAAATTGCGATGAAAAGTTATTACAAATTGCGACAGCTTTATACTGTACAAAGTGCGACACGGTTTGAATTGCAAATTGCAACAGGACACATGTTCGTAATTGATGGGTCTAAACTGAAACTAGGAAAAATAGGCACGCGTTCCCAATTTATTATTTTTTGGCTATCACTTGCTTCCACAAGCTTCACTGTAAAATTTGTCTTCAGTTAAGACTCTATGTTCATGAAAAAAATTAGATGGACATCACAAATATCGAAAATCACGAATTAATGCTCACGTATCGCGACAACCAACCATTCACAGTTCCCAGACTTTAATTTCGTATTTTCGCCTTTCATGAAAATTTAACGCGCTTAATCCCGTATCACGCAATAACCCCTTTCACCCCCTTTTATAACGCTTTTGTTTATGGAGTCTACTTTATCGTTGACCTCTGTAATTGCTTCAGTTAAGGGCTCCTTTACTAGACTTTGTAGCGGTACTGGGTCTGGTACGAATCTGTGTGCAAGTAACGCCTAAGGTCTTAAAATTAGTGAAAAAGAATATTTTGCCTTAGTTTGTTTCAGTTCTGTAAATGGTTCGTCTGTTTTTTTTCTAAGTTAAGATAGGGCGGGCTCTTCGTCTTCTTATCTCCTCTGCTCGTCTATTATTAAACGTGCCCTAGGTTGAATTTCTTGAATTATTTCCAAATTTTATTCGAGTGGATAATAATGCTTATTCTATGTAAGTCTGCGCTATCAAGTATTTAGTTGTTTCTCTATAAAATCTCCCGACTTGGGAAACTTTATCGATATTTCATGACTGAATCAACAACTTGGATCCCATAACCAGATTTGGAAGAAAGTTTTGAAATATTTATCTGCTAAAGTTCGGGGGCTTAAAGAAACATCTTAAAAAATAAAATGTGGATGCTGATGATGACAAGTCCAGGTGTCAATGTTTTTTTCCTGGAAGGATTATGCTGAAGCATTAATTTTACCTCAGAGAATTAAAATATTCCTCCCAGTAACAGTTTTGCTAAAAAAAAGAGAAAAACGAATGGCAAAATCCTACGCTTTGGAGTCGGCATGAGGGTAATATTCTCACGACTGAACTACCGACAACACCTAACTCTAAACCATCAAACATCCCGTTCAATGGAATGTTTGCTAGCAGCAGCCTTTACAACTGCCTAAAGAAACAAGAGAGTCTGCCTAAACACGTACACCACTATCCAGCCGTGTTTTTTAGCTCCAAAATTTACGAAGAAATTAAAGCGCATGAAACAAGCCCACTGATGTTAAATCCAACAATGTGTGGTACATAGCGTGTGTGATACGGAGTACAGTATGTAGGTTTGACGCGCACACATTTACAGGATCGTGTAGAGGTACATAAAAACCATCCATCCCTTATTCCCAACAGTATAATATCATCATGAGACCAAAAGGCTGCTATCTAATGACACGTTTCTTGGTCCTAAAGAATTATAGATTGAAATACCTTGACAATTCAAGCTGCTCAAGACAGCTAAAAGCCAATTTAAACGTGCAGTGGCTGTATCACCCATAAATGTAATAAAAACCAACCATTAATGTAATAAATTAATAACCATAAATGTCGTAAAATTGTAACCATAGGTGTAAGTGTTATTATTAAAAACTGAATCAATGCATAATGCAATTCAAGACTTTTCATTGGCTTAGCTATCATGGTATATGAGCAAATATACCATAACCTACAAATATGGTAAGTGTACGCGTCAGCTTAAAGTTAAAACAGAGCTAAAAAATTTTCGCTGAGGAAACAATGACGGCCGGCGAAAATCGCTTCGCACCGGAGTTAAATGAAAAAGAAGTCCTTGAACTGTTACAAAACGCAACACCAGGGAGCACAAAGAAAGCCAACAAAGTATGGCATGAAAATATTTCAAGGTAGCAACTTCAAAACTTTATTTTGACAATTTAAGCATCTGTGCTTATAGTTAAATAACGCGAAGCAAAACAATGTAAGTTGAGACAATTTACAAATTAATTAAGTTAATTGGTTACATTTCACTAACCTTTTCAGACTGGCTTTTAACGTCTGGGGACAAATTCAGCGTTACAGCAATTGAAGAAATGAATAAAGAGGAACTCAATCGAGAGTTACAACGATCGACCTTCCCTCTACCAGTACGTCGTTTGTTAGGGTACAGCAAGACACGCCAGAATATGTACTAAGCTTCTACGCTACTACGGCCTACGTGTAAAGAATATTGACTTTCTTTCTGTATAGTTACTGTAATTGTCGTCTTACAGTAAACTACGCTATTACGCTACTACGGCCTACTTGTATTTAAGATTTACTTCGGTTTATATAGTAAGACTTGTGATACCGTGTACTACTCTGCTACGTTACTACGGCCTATCTGTAAAGAATACTGACTTCTTTTTTGTATCGTAAGACTTGCAATACAATGTACTACGCTACTACGGTCTACTTGTACTTAACACTTACTTCGTTTTATATAGTAAGCTTCGTTATACTGTGTACTATGCTACTATGGCCTAGTTTTACTTAATATTACTCATGAACTAGACGTTAGTGAAAAGCTATTACACCGGTTTTCTTTTAGTAACAAAACCTTCTTTGTTTTTAGACAATTGGGCAACAAAAGTATCTGTTGAGGAAAAGGTCTTACAAGAAAGAATAGATAAAAAGGCTACTAGCTACGTTTACTGTAATTAGAAGTATGAAAGACACACCAAACAGTAGTTGCAAATGCATCTCAGTGTTCATAATTTCTTTTCATTCAACGCAGTTGTTTGTTACGTACTGTAAAGAAAGATCACGCATAAAACTACTCTACTACGCGTAGTACGGATATTTTTTCAAATTGTTTCTCATATTTCTCGCAGTGTATATTTCTTTCATAGAATTAAAGTCAAAAAGACTTCTGCAAAGACTGCTCAAACAATGTGAAAAAGGCTAAGGTATACAATATTTCGACTCGCCAATACCAGTCTTCATAAGGTTTATTAGGGAAAAAAAGGAATATACAGAATATATACTACAGTAAAAAAATAAACTGGGGTGCTTGAATGGGGTGCTTTTAAATAGCTCAAATACTTGGTTTTTCAAAAAGTTAGCCTATAAACAAATCAATCACTCCCAAACATCCCAAAGTGATGTATAATTATTAGTTCTGGTCGAATAGGTAGAAGTTACTCAGTGTATTGGTGCTATTCTTACACAATCACACATTTGTTACAAGTTTGATTAAGTTCTCTTTGTTTTCTTTTAACGAATCCTAACTTGTTGAAAGTTCTTTTCGCAGCAGCATGCTGCTCGCCATACGACGTTTCATAAATGTTCAGAGCCTTTTCATAGGATTCTTCAGAAAGAGGGTACTCTTTAAAGCTACAATAGGTATTGCCAATGTTCTATTTGTAGGTGGACTTGTATTCCTTGTTACAAGCAGTTTGATATTATCTAAAACAAAGTTAGATTGTTTGTTCCCTCTCGGTAGACATTTTGCTACTTAGCCTCGCACGCAGACGTTCTAAGGACTTCGTTTCGAGTTCTTCCGGATGAAGAAGCCCTACGAACATCCGCGTGGGTTGTTACCTCCTCAACAATATCCTGCGTGGCAGGCGCAAAACGGACAGAGGGAGGGGAAGAGGGAGGAAAGCACGAAAGGGAAAAGGGAGAGCAAGCTTCTCTCCCCAGCCCCCTTAGTCACTTTTCCTCTTGTTTCCAATCCCCTACCCTTTGACGCCTGCGACTCAGTCTAGGCTATGTATTGTCCGCTACCACATGGAAGGTAGGCTTACACAGCCCAAACCCTGTGCAAAGAATGCTCGTCTAATATCACAGTATTGCCAACAAAACTATTGAAGAGATGAAACGTTAAGGTGTTTTACTAATTTCACATCGGTGCCGTAAAGTATAAGTGTAACCAAACCGAGTGAACAAGACTTACCTGAACGTCCAATTGCTGACAAAGCTGAAGAAGTTTTCAGTTCATCTCTATACATGTATGCTGCTATAATAAATCACCAGTTGCTCTACTTGCCTCAGACGCTTTTCTATGGTTTAACTTTTTCCCATTTCATACAGTGGTGTGCATCTCTCTGAACTGCTACAGTTTACTAACCCTTCAATACTTGACGAAGCGGTATCCTGACTAACTGCGGTAGTTGCTGTAGTTTATGTACGAGATGTGCAAGTCGGCCTCCGTTTTTTTAATTATTATTTTATTTTCTACAGGAATCGGATATGGCAATCTCCCTGGGGTATCAGTGTCACTAGAATTTTCAGTAGGTGTCCTTAGATGGTTACTTTCAGTCACTGGGTAGGATAATGTTCCAAGAGCCTTGACAGCATTTTTCTTTTTCGTAGTGGATCCCTCACTGGGGAGGGGAGCTTAAGCAACAACGACGGTGACGGCTACGAAAACGTCACTTAAAAAGGGAAGTCGCGCTGCTTCAAACTTTATCGCGCTTATTCCGGCTCGTTCAATTCATCAAATGTTGTCAGTTTTCTAGGGAGTTGAATTCTAAAAGACTGTATCAAAGTTCAGGAAATGAAAAAGAAACTCGTTGTCTTGTGTTCACGTCCTCAATAAAACGTGGAATTAGGTACTTTCCAGTCGTAGTCTTGTAGTGACGGCAAAGAAATGTACAAAAAAGCGTTATGAAGGTGCAGAGCTTTTGTCGTGCCAATCTAAACCTTTCTTTTTTTGCCGTTCTCGTTGAAGTCACCGTCGTCGTTGCTTAAACTCCCTACTGCCTGCTTCGGGAACGCTAAAAGGTAATTTTTCAGGATTAATAACACTGAAAAAAATATAGCCCTTCAACATACCTACTTAATAAAAAAATCGCTAAAACAAAAAGTCTTGTAATTTTCGCGAAACTTTTTATAAAAAAAAATGACTGAGCCATATGGCGCATCTTTTCGAAACATTTTAAGTAAAGGTCCTTTTATATGTAAGACCCTGAAGAAGGACGGCCGTGCCTTCCGAAATATTTGTAAAAGATAATATATATTCCCAACTGTAAAATCAACCTTGCTTTTTTCTTATATTTTCACTTATTGCTGATTAGATCCCTTATTAGGATCCGGTCCTTCTTTTTTGTAAGCTGGTCCTTGCTTAAATCAAAGAAAGACTATCGTCAACTCGTGGGTACGTTATTTAGAAAATAATCAATTAGTTATCACCTCTGCTTTTCCCACAGTAAATTTTAGGAAATGATAGAAATTTAGATTATAAATATACTATCCTTTTTCTGAAAACACAATACTTTTCTTGCTGCACGAAGTGCCGAGTAAAAAAATGGACAGTTTCCGTGTTTTATACCATAAGCCGATCTTGCGAACCCTCAGTCTCTTGGTTTGCGGTCTACAGGATGTGTAACGAAACGACTAACGAAACTGTAACGCGAACAAAATAACCCATTTTTTCAGAGGTTTTCGATGGGTTTTGATGTTCTAACGACAAACACATCTCCTCTGGACCCTGTGGCCATACTTAACCGATTGAAAAAACGACTCGAACCAATCGGATGAAATTTAAGGCTAATTGAAATCAGGTTACTGACAGTAAAAAACAATGTAAACACATTTCATGGCAATGAAAGAACATATGCGAAACAAAGTCGACACAACTCCTCCGCGAAATAGGACGCAAAACATAAGCTTATGTTTTCTTATCTCGATTTCTGCTGTTATTTTAAAGCTAATGCTCAAAATCACATCCATTTCCCCCCGTGGTTTTAAGGAGTCCTTATAAAGAAGAAGAAGAAGAAGAAGAAGTGCCTTTATTTATTAATTATACATTCATTCATACACATAACCTACAACATTACTACAAGGTATGTGATCAAGTCAGCGTCGAAGTTGAAGGAGTAGAAGAGCAAATGCTCATCTTCTCGTCAAGTTTAACGCCTGGACGAGTCAAAGGCTCTTGAATCGTACTAATGTGAACGATTCCTGCGTGTCTTAAATTTGGTGAGACCTCTATCCTCTGACCGTGCTGTAGCGCACGATGCACGCTCTCGGCGAGGAATTTGATGCCACCGAACTTCGGCGAGCGCGTGCTTCTTTGGAAACGATAGATCTTCGCTCTCTCGAGTTCGGACCCGAGTAATTACGAAAACGTCTACTACGAGTGAGCGAGTGACTCATTTGCATATCCCTGTCCCTGCAATAACTCGTGGTACGCTCGCGCGTACCCACGAGTCAAAAATTGAATTCCTTTTAAGGTGGCTCGATAGGGTTTTTCGGGGTCAATACCTTTCAAGTTTCAGCATAAACTACGTCGACATAAACAGAGATTTGGAAAAATTGCCACCATAGTTGTATTAGATCTCTCTTAATTAGATAAAGATGAAAATTTGTTATGATCAGGGTTGCAATGACATCGGAGTTGTCATAGCAACGAAATGACGCAATTACCCATTGGTAACGTAGATTATGCCCAAAATTGGGAGGTATTGACCCTGAAATACCCTATCGAACCACCTCAAATACTTTCATAAAGGATTTTCCTACCCTTTCATAATGCTGGTTTGCACGTGTTGCACGGCGGCAATGTTGGTGGTCAAGAACGAAAGTATTTCTCTCCTCTGGGAACTAAACTCTATTTTCTTGTAAATTCTTCAAGAAAAAAATTCTATTTTATTGACCCCCAACATGACCGCCTTGTCACGTGGCTGCAAACAAAGAATACTTCGACTCGTGAATTCCCCACTCTTTGATATATAACGTACCTTATGTCTTAGAAAGCCCATGTCGGGCAGACTATCCCCTTATAGATAGAGAGTGGCTCCCGGGTTTCAGTTGTACTTAGACTGCGAGTAGTCTCTCGTTTTCTTCAGATTTAGTAAGGGGAGTGCACGCGCGCAAGCGTTGAGCGGCGAAGCCGCGAGACGCGAGAAACGAGGGCGGCAGTCAGCCTTCAGTCATGCGCGTGGTCATTTGCGTGCCTCGGGAGTTTTGCTCCACGGACCAAGTAAAAAGAGAGACTGCTTGTAGTCTAAGTTGTGCTGAGAAAAATAATTAGGCTGATTTAGCAACAGAACGGGAACGTAATTTGACGACGGCGCACGCAAATCAAACAACTGGCTTGACCAATGGCAGAGCGGCAAATTCAGCACCGGAAGTCGTGGTTAGTCCTTTCCGCGCGCTTTCCCGTCGTCAACTGACGTTCCCGTCCTGTTGCTAAATCAGCCTGATTGTACCTGAGAGAGTGAATGATAGAGCTTAATTTTCTTTCATTATTTCCACTTTTATTAGCATACATTTTAAAAGAAAATCATCAAATCTGATAAAAATAATGTACGTTAAGTAGTACATCACTATTTTCGGTTGGTTAAAAAAGAGAAAAACTAAAACCATATCATACATTTTCAATTCGGAGTGGGTTACGACGTCATAATTGTTATGTGTATTTTGGTTGAAGTTCTTTTAATATATAAATAAAATGAGCCCGACAAGGTTACCACAATATGTGAAAAAAGTGAATATTACAGCCTCTAATAGAGTTTTCTGTGGCAAATTAATCTCGTTTGATGGCCGTTAACATGCGTACGGCGAGAAAGATAAAGATACGTTCGAATACATCTTAATCAATTTTGCGAGGCCGAGTATTTAGGAACACAACGCTAAGGCCCTCTTTCACTTTACTTGACCTTAAGACAAGCTCCTATACTACCACTTTTATACTAATTCCCTGAGCCGCGTCTTGAAGCCTTAAAATAGCTACCATCGTGCTTTCTTGCACTTTAGTAGCTTTACGTTGGTTAGAGGAAATACATCAAGAAGACATTATGCCAGGGAAAACGTTTAACTCGTTCAAGCAAGTTCAGTTGGCTTTGGCTTTCCCCTTATTGGTTAAAAAAAGTGGTGGGAACTTTTTTGGCAATGCACCGCGAGGTTACCCGAAGGAAAAGTAATCACGAAATTTTCTCCAATTTTACAACTACTGTGATCCTCCTTGGTTTTGACTTATGCAAAAATCAATTTTTTTGCAGACTATGGTAACATTGTCCCAAAAACAGTTCAAGGACGTCTGTTTTGCGTGTTATACGCACTTATCGGATTCCCTGGAACATGCTTGACTCTAAAATCCATCGGAGATAAAATAACGGAACTATTTAAAAAGTTAATTACAAACTTGTGAGAAACGCGTTTTGAAAAGATCACTTCTGACTCAAAAAGTCGAGCTAAAAGTTGTGATGACAACGATTGTGGTAACTGTGGTTTGTCTACTAGCTACCACTAATGGCTCTCTTGGTTCACGTGAGACACAAGGAATGGTCATATATCGAATGTTTTTATTTTACTTTCACGACTTTAAGTGGAATTGGTTTATGCGATTACTTGCCGCAATGTAAGAACAACGCTGATTACTCACTTGTACTCCTGGCGTTTGTGGGTCTCGCTTTCGTATCGAGCATATTTTGCTCAATGAACAATGTGCTTGAGCAGTGTGGGGTTAGTTTGCGTGTTGTGCGGCCACTGCGCGAGAAGAACGCAAAGAAGTCTTCAGAAGAAAATTCAAGTACTAACAATGAACAATTACCCTGTAACGGGAACGAAATAATGGCGGAAGCTTATAATGATGGCAAAAAAGGCCATTTGAACAACAGTCTTCTAAAGACAGGTGACAGTACCAAGCAGGACGATGTGCCAATTTCCGGTTTAGGAAGAAAAAGTTTTGCGGAAGAAACAACTATGTGAAGCAAAAAGCGTGAAAGCTCAATCAGCCTTGGAATATTTACTTGCTAACTAGGATTGGTTACTGGGTTCTGGAAGCTTTGACCAGGCTATCGAAGTTTTTTTCAGGGTTGTTCAGCCTCGCTTTTAGTGGATTTTGTTGCACGGTATTACTAATAACTCGATTGAAGGTGGATTACCGAAATTGCTTGTTTTCAGTGTCACGCCATTCAAAATAGATGAAAATAAAAATCAAAACTCTTCATAGGTAAAGTCCAGAATCTGGGTAATGAAAGGAGGTAAATATGCAAAGACCCTCGCCAAGATTCAGGTCAGCGAAATATTTCGTATACGAGATATCCGAAGAGATGTTTTACCCAAACTTATAGAGATTTGTATGGAGACGCCATGCTGGTGCTCACCAGGATGAGCTCCAACATGGCGGACGGAAACCAACAGAAACATCTGTTACCGAGTTTTTCTATAGAAGTGTGAATTTATTCTTCGAGAAACTCATAAACATTAAAATGATACTTTTTCTAATACGTGAACTGTTTAGAGAGCAAAATTTCTTGATATGAAGTAAGTCATTTTTTTAACATACATGACAGCTCTCTTGGCCGTCATGTAAACGCCGCGTCACGCAAAAGCTTAGAAATTCAAGCGTACTCTATCACAAAACCAAGAACCCTTTTGAAGCGAAAATTTGTATGACAATTAGTTTCCAGCTGCTCTAATGCATCGTGAAAATAAAATCTCGGTAGGATGGATAGTTTTTTAGTTTGAATTTTAGTGACGTCATGGGCTCGAAACACAAGCATGACAAAAAAAAGTGGTCTAACAAAAGTAAGCAGAGCAAGAAGGAGGAGAAACAAAACTAAATGGTCACACTACGAAGTGTTTGCAGTTCAGTATGTTCTTTCTTAGAGTACAATTTGTGGTGTTGATCTGCACATCATTTCAGGTGTTTAAAAAATCCTCTTGGGAATTTGTCGGAGAGTTGTCTAATACTATAATGGAAAGCAGGGACACGAGATAAAGTACTTGAAGGGCAAAAAAATGGACGATGGCGCTCTTTCCTCCTCTCTCGCTCGCTTATCTAACGCGTTATCCTTCTAAGGGGCCTTTAATGCAGGCTAGACACAGGCTAGGAGGGGGGTGGGGTGGGGGAAGCACTCTCTTATTCATGTTTAGCCTATTAAGTGTGTGCGGTATTATAGGGGGTAGTTTTTGAGCCTATATTGTTCTTGGGTGGAACTTTAATCTATTGATGGTGTTTCAAAGTAGTTTAATAAACGGTTTGGCCTGAAGTTGGGTAGGCATTTTAGAAAAAAAACGTCCCTTTTAGTTTTTGTTTCTTTCCTAAGAAATCCGTATAATTGAAGCCATGGTAAGAGGAATGATGAAGCAAACCCACAGCTGCTTCTGGGTAGCTTGGAACACATTAGGACTTCAACGCGGTCAAACTGTGTAATTCATTATGCATGCGTAAAGTTTGCTACACATGCGCAATACTACCGAGGGAGTCTGAGACCCAATTAGTATCGTAGCAACCAAATGCGGGCTTTTCACTGAACCAAAGAAACAATGGCGTTGCATATGCATGAACCCCAGTTGAGTGGGGTTTGGAGAATGACACATTTTGACCGCTACAAAGTCGTCATGTGTATGAGAGGGCCCAGTGTTGTGTGGACTGAAATAGATAGGGTATCGAAGATTGGTTCCGATAAAAAATAGGGTGGGAAAAAATAAAACTTTAGTGCAAAATAAGGTAGGAGAGGCTAGAAACATGCCGCACAGCCCCGCTACTAAGATAGCTGCGTAAACAAACAAATAATGTACATTTAATGTGAACTGGGAAAAGTCGGACACGAGCCGAGAAATAGGGAGCTTAGGCAACTACAATAATTCGAATATTAATAATTTATTACCGTGTATTTCTAAATAGTTGCTGCCCTTTTAGTTCAACATAATTAATTAATTTTACCTATATATTAATTAAAAATTTACAAAAGCTCTTGCTTTAAAAAAGTATATCATAGAACTCCATCTAGAAAAAAAAAATATGAAGATAATGTCCAGAAATATGAAACAAACAAGAAGAAACACTTAAGATTTAATGCATTATTAAAAAGATAAGTGTCTTGAATAATGACTTCTAATTTGATAAAAAAAGAAAATACGGGTGAGACACGCCATACAGAGGATTCATGTCAGTTGCCGCAAAACAAGTTTACATTGGATCTGCAAAATTCGCAATGAACGTAAACATGCAAAAAGAAGAACTGCTTTCTGCAACAACTATTCGCAATTTGCAATAACCTGCTGACTTTTTTTGCAAGGTTTAAATCGTGGATGGGAAGACGAACAACATCCCCATTCACTAACTCATTTTGCGGCAAAGCCGCAAAACAAGTTTTTGTTGCCCAATTTAAAATGCCACATAGTGATACGAGCCACCATTTGGAATTTTGTAATGCGTTTTGTTTTCACGGCATGTGGCCAATTCAACAGAAATGATACATGCTACCATTGAGGTTTTTGACGCGTCTTTTAGTTGCAATATAAGAAACTCGTTTCTTGACAACGGTGTTTTTTCAAAGCCCATCTTTTCTTCCCGAAGAAAAGGAGCCGAGCGAGTTAATAATAACAATACTTATATAGTGCCGATATCAATATTACTATTTTCGTCATACTAGTGCTCTAACGCCAGGGGCACCCTATCGAGTGTCGACGACGGAGTCGATCTCCAAGATTTTTTTGGAATGAAAGAAAAAGTGACATTTTACAAGTGACGATGAAACGTGCTTTTTAGTAGAAACCAAACTTTGTGCGTCTGTGGTAGAGAGACTTGTCATTTTACCTCCTGTCGTTAGTAACTTCTATTGCTATCGTCTTTTAGCACTATTGTCAGAGGAGCAGACTCATCAACCCCCCGCAATTTGATATCCTCAATTAACATATTCCTTAGAGGAGCAGTTGTATATCTGTCAGAATGGATTCACTCGCCAGTGCACATCTTCCATAATCATCTTGATTTGCCCCCAAAAAATTTGCATAAGCATTGTCTTCAATTTCTCTTGGTACAACAACTCAGGGAAAATTAAAAAAAAAGGAAATGCAAAATGAGAAAAGGACATGGGAGGGGGGGAAGGGCAGGGTGCATAAAAAGTGTGTTATTGGAGATGTGCCATTGAATTAGTTGGAGGATACGTACTGCCACTATCGTATATTCAGTTAGGAGGGGTGATATGGGATGGGTCAACGCTTATTAGAAGGAGGCGCTTAATATCGCTCAAGCATTTACTTTTTCAAATAACTTAGCCTATAAACGAGTGAATGACTTGCAAAGACCTCAAAGTCAGGTATAGTTATTAGGTCTGGTGGAGTTTGGGGAAGTTACTCAGTGCTACTATAACAGAATGCAAAATTTCTTCCGAGTTTGATTAAGGTTTCTTTGTTTTCTTTCAACCAATCTTAAATTGTTAAACGTTTTTTTGACACCAGGATGTTCCTCACCATAAATCTCTTTTTTAATAGCAAGAGACTTCTCATAGTATTCTTTAGCCTGATTGTACTCACCAAGGTTACTGGAAACAGTTCCCAGGTTGTTGTAACTTCTAGCTACGTCACCATGGTGTTCACCATAAATCTCTTTTTTAATGCCAAGAGACTTCTCATGGTATTCTTTAGCCTGATTGTACTGACCAAGGTCACTGTAAACAGTTCCCAGGTTGTTGTAACTTGCCGCTACGTCACCATGGTGTTCACCGTAAATCTCTTTTCTAATGGCAAGTGACTTCTCATAGTATTCTTTAGCCTGATTGTACTGACCAAGGTCACTGTAAACATTTCCCAGGTTGTTGTAACTTGCCGCTACGTCACCATGGTGTTCACCGTAAATCTCTTTTCTAATGGCAAGTGACTTCTCATGGTATTCTTTAGCCTGATTGTACTGACCAAGGTCACTGAAAACAGTTCCCAGGTTGTTGTAACTTGACGCTACGTCACCATGGTGTTCACCGTAAATCTCTTTTCTAATGGCAAGTGACTTCTCATAGTATTCTTTAGCCTGATTGTACTGACCAAGGTCACTGTAAACAGTTCCCAGGTTGTTGTAACTTCTAGCTAAGTCACCATTGTGTTCACCATAAATCTCTTTTGTAATGGCAACAGACTTCTCATGGTATTCTTTAGCCTGATTGTACTGACCAAGGGCCCTGTAAACAGTTCCCAGGTTGTTGTAACTTGACGCTACGTCACCATGGCGTTCACCGTAAATCTCTTTTCTAATGGCAAGAGACTTCTCATGGTATTCTTTAGCCTGATTGTACTGACCAAGGTCACTGAAAACAAGGCCTTGCACTAGAAAATATCTCGCCTTTCCCAGCTTATCTCTTAGCTCGTCATCAAGATAATTTACAAAATCAGAGCATAATGTACAAAAGAGGTGAGCGTCTGATATATTACACAAGTCGCGACTGACTTCAGCAGTCGAGGAAAGCCAGTATACTAAAGTTCTAGGAGCCAAGGAGGGGAATAATTCATTATTAGCTAATTCTGTGTCGGTAAAGTTAGTCTTGAAATGTTGATATAACTCTTTGCAATGACTGGTAGTTAGTCTTAACTTTGTGCACGCGCTCTCACTTGCAAGTAGTAGCTTCTTGTTGTTTTCAAGTAATGAAATGAAAATCTTAACAGCGACAGAAAAGTACTCAGCTTTATGAGTGCGGTTCAGGATGAATGCTACAGTGGACTTAAGCACTTCATGAACAACGTTATGTACTCTTAAGTAAGTGGGTGTGCCGTCAACATCATACAAGCAAGTTATCATGGTCGATTCCAGAACTTTAGCTCTGATAAATTCTTCTTTTTGTTGTTTGTTACGAAATTTAACAAAGTCAACCGCAGCCTCAATAGGTAGAGAATCAGATGTGCACAGCGAAAACAAACAAAGAACTTCACAAAGAACTTTGTCGCTTTCCAAAGCTCGAGTTATTGCTATTCTGATTGCAGTAGCTGTTGTTTTGGGATATGCTCTGTTTTGTTTCGCAAAAATCTCCTCTCTGGCTTCGCGTTCCTCGCTGTTAAACGTTTCCAGGTACTTTGTCCAACCGTAATAAGGGGTACCATAGCTGACAATGGTTTGCACGTAGACTGCAGCAGCTGCCAAGGCAAGTGGCTGATACTCGAGAACTTTAGCAACTTCCTCAGCTTGTTGTTGATTTGAAATTTGTGACACTTCTCTTAAAAGGTCTACTGCATCATCTGGATGCATTCCATTACTGAGAGACTCATGGTAAGTATGAGGGGAATTGAAGGGTATTGACTGAGTATCTTGCGTAGTTACTAGCATCTGACCATGGCCCCATTCTTCACTGGCGGTCGGAGGTAGAAAACGACGAACCACTGATAGGTCAACAACATTATCCACAATAATCAGCCAGGCAGAAAATTGTTTCATCTTTGGAGAAATAAAACGGATCAAATGTTGAATCATTTCACTTGAGTTGACCTTCGTGGAGGTTGCTATGTTGGTCAGAGCGTATTCCGTAACTCCCAGTTGTTTAGCTAGATTGAAATAGGATTCGGCAAGTGAGTCAATGGCCTCTGCATTCAGAGTTGCAACAAATGTAAGACCTTGGCCTTCACGAAGTCTTGCGTCATAGACGTCCTGTCCCACTTGACGAGCCAATTGACTTTTGCTACAGCCGGGAATTCCTGATAAATAAATGGTGCTGATGGCCCCTTTGTCTTCATTATAAAGTTCCTCCAGCTTGTTCTTGATTCTTGTGACATCTTTGGAACGTCTGATGATTTGGTGCGATGGCTTGAATGTAAGATTACAGAAAGATTCGACTTTGGAACTGATTTCTCTACTGAGTGTTTCTACTTCTTCCTGCTTGGTCTGTAATTCGAAGTTTAGATTTTTAACTTCTTCATCTTTTGCTTTTAAATCAGCTTTAAGTCCATCAGCCTGTATCTTTAAGCTATTTACTTCTGCTGTCGGAAAGCTGCTCTGGTTTTTAACATCCTCGATTTCATCACTTGAGAGTTTCAAAGATGTAAATGCAGCTACCACCCTTGCTACATAATTTTGAAAATCAGCATCAGTAATTTCAACCTCGTTTATGTGAGCGATGTCGTTTCGAAACTGTCGGAGATCGTCAACCTCTTTTCTGATTGCCGCACCCAGAGTAGTGCCAATACTATCCGAGAACAATATCGCAAAAAGTAGACAACTGCAGTCCCACTCCGCCGTGTTTCCTTTTTGTATTGTCGCAAAATATCGAGCATTCTTTTTGCGACTTTTCCCCGTTTCGTTGTTGTAAAAATCGCTGCCATTTTGTGGAATGTCTTTCCATTCCCCGAATGGTGTTGTCACGTAAAGGAAATTCCACTCTTGTTTGAAGACTTTCCGAAGTCCTTCGGGGACCAGGTTAAAGGCGATATAACATATTCTGAAATAGTTTAACTGTTGTGGAGTATATTCCATTTTGAACTGGGATCTAGTAAAAAGATTAGCGACAGAAAAAATCAGACTAAAAACTACTACCCACCCCAAAGAAATCCGTCCTATAACGAAGCCCCCCCCTTATTCATTGACTGATTATGCGCCCTCTTTATGCATGAAACAAAATGGTGGAGCTAAATATAGCCAACAAGAACTTACTTACGCTTTTTTAGCCTACAGCTCGGTGAAATTGTTTGAATGAGTTTGTTGGTCTGTTAGCCTGTGAGAAAGAACAGTCAAAGCGTTTTAGAATGAAAACCTGAAGGAAAAACGCGCCTTAATATTACGTTTACCTTGCCTCCACCCAGTCCCCGATGTTAATGCCTATTATTCTAATATAATTCATTTGTAGCTTGGGTGGCAGGAGGTCACACTCCGGATACGCTGCTAGCAGAGGCTACATTTTCGCGGTATGAGGTGCCGTGCGAAAAGTAGCCTTTCAAGACAACCATTCAAATCCGTCCAGTAATCTGGACGAATATATTAAAAAACGGGTTTTTACCTGTTCTCGACGGGTTTAGAACATTGCGTGAGTGTTGCGTGAGTGTTGCGTCAGCGAATGAACGCTGACTATTTCTGCGCCTTCATGCATCGCTTCCCATACTGATGAGACTGTATCGATCCCTGTTTATGTAAAGAGTGTTGTCAACTTGAGAGGGGGGTCGCGAGGTTATTTAATTTAGCAAAGACGACGGTATCAGCTCTTCATAAAGAACTAGAAAACAAAGTGGAAAAGCTCAAGTACAAGAAGTTGGAGGTTATCCAGCCGGGGACCAAAAACAAATCCGAACTTCAAGTTGGTGAATAAACCATCCAGGATCAGTCCACACGACGGTTTCCAGTCGTGAATGATTAATTAATACAGTCTATCATTTATTAGTGAAGAATAATCAGGGGAGGGGAGGGGGGCTTCAAAGAGACACCGGGCTTATTAATTATAACTTTCGTCCCCTTAAAAGGGGAACTACCGTTTTTTGAAATGAAAACTTCGTAAAAACGCACCGGTGGAATAGTCGTTTATGGGTTATGCTCCGCGAAACCTTTCAGAACATTTTTCCGATTTTGATATATAACATCAATGCGTCTGTAGCAGTTTTACAAAGGCGTTAAGACGGTTAAACTCTGGCTTAATAAACGCCTTTAACTTGACTGTATTGCTACTATAGCAAGCAGAAAAACTACTTTTTTTAGTTAAATGTGCTCCCCGCAAAGCAGAAAGGACTTCATTAATACTGCAAATGGGAACATATACTTTCCTAAAAATGATCTGTGACGATCCGAGGAAATTAGTGGCGCTTATATCTGCGACCAAAGTCCTGAAATATTTAAAACCAGGCCCCGGTTGCTCGAAAGATGGTTAACTCTCAACCAAAGGTTAAACGCGCTAACCAATGGTTAAAAATTAACTGTAGGTTAGATTCGGTTGCTCAAATGCTGGTTAGTGTTAACTGTGGGTTAAATTTCTTCTAACTAAGCGTTAAATTTAACGTACCTCACTACGAGTGTTAACTTGTTAACCATCGGTTAAAATGACGTGTGCTGCAAAATCAGCAAAACAACGTGGTGGTTGATTTGCTTTTTCGCTTCATTTTGTTAGTGGTTGTTAATCTCGGAAATGTTTACTGTTGCTGAATCGTAAATGATTCTCCTCAAGTAAATGCCGAGAATCGCAAGCTGCAAGAGACTTCCCAATGTTTTGCGAGACACTTGTCGGCCATATGTTCTTCAAATGCGACGGAATGAGTTAAAGTATGGCTTTTACTGTCAAAAACATGCTTGTTTTTCTTGAATATATCTTTCAATTCTTGATAAATAAAGCTCTACTGACTTCAAATGGCGTGGACCGGCAGAATTTTATTGGCAAAAGATTTAAAGACGATAAATTTACAGCTTTATTCGGTGTTGGCTTTCACGGAGCAATAGGTAATGCGTCGAGTTACTTTGTCGGAAGTCCGGGGTTCAATACTTGTCTTAGGTAATATATTTTTCTTTTTTTTGGTCCTTTAGTTTTTTTTTGTTTTTTGTTTTGTATTTTTCGTAACACATGCTTTTATTTTTTGACAGACTTAAAATAATTTATACCGGTAGACTAATTGCAGATTCATTTTCACATTTCATTTCTAAAGTACAGTAACTAATAATTAAAACTTGCCAAACCTGTTCGGAGATGGTTAAAGTCTGGCATATTTTATTTAACCATTGGTTAGCTAACAAAGGATTAGCGTCAGCTTAACAGACCTTCGAGCAACGGGAATTTAACCAACAGTTAGTTAACCCACCGTTAGCTAATTTAACCAACCGTTACCAACTAACATATGGTTAAATTAACCATCTTTCGAGCAACCGGGGCCAGAAGGATAAAAGCAGGAAAACAAAACAAAGCTTGAGCAGGATGGTTATTCACAAGTTTACTCGCGTAAAATTGACGAATGACGTGACGAATTTCAGTTGCTTGCGAATCGCGTGACGAATTTTTGCGCATGCACAATAGAAAACTGAACGATTGTCAGCAGAGGCTGCTTTTCGCACTCCAGCTCATACCGCGAAAATATAGTCACACTACGGAAATAGCCGGGCGCACAAACTTGCCTCGCACTCAGAGGTTTTTTGGCTCTTTCCCCAATTTGAAACACTATTAAAAAATTCAGTTGAGTAGAGTCTACGAAGGAAGACGGACACTTCAGTAACTGAAGAAATTATAATAAGGGGAGTCAATTTAATTAGTAGGAAAATAAGTGATAGACCTGTATTTATGTGGACGGATGTGTTTTCGGTGATCAGGCTTAAGCAGTGACTTTCAATATAAAAATGGTTAGTTTATATTTTCTGTTTCGGAAACTCCATAGAAATACTATAAATTAAAGACGAAGGGAACACAACTTTTGAAAGGAAAAAAAAGTGAGAGAACAGAACTATGTTATGACCACTGCTTTGTGGTCGGTGGTTACTTTGTATTTACTGTTTTGAAAACTCTATAAAGATGTAATATAATTGATTGCACCAATTGCTCCTCTAGTGTAGACATGTTAGGCATAAAGACAGCCAGAAGAAAACCGGTTCAAGGCTCCCTGGTCCTTGGCTCTCATTTAGATACAAATCATGCGCTTTGCTTTTTTTTTAATTTTTTTGTGGAAAACGTAAAAAAAATTAAGATAAGTTTTTCTCAGTGTGTAGGGTTCATGAGGTGCCCGGCCTCCTTCTGAGCTAGAGAATGTAGTCTCAAAGAACGTCTGCCTGAAAGGTGTAATAGGACATTTTCACGATGACAATTTTTGACTACAACTACCACAACCCATTTCGTTCTTGATTACCCAGTTATTAACCCTGGAGAGGTTTAAAACACAATACCGCTAATTTGCACCAGAAAGCAATAAATTGAAGGATTCTGGCAGTTGTAAGAGGTTGACCACTTTATAAAAATGCTCTTAAATTTAGTATATAATGTGAATATAGAATGTTAGGAGTTCCTTAAGACTGTCTGCGCGAGGCGAGAACGTTACGCGCGAGCGACCGTGGCCAAACGAGGAGAGTACGTGTACGTTCCCTCTCTAATAGAGAAAGAAGTCGTTACGTCACGTTGCCATGGCAACAAAACAAAAAAATCGAAACAAATGACATGTATACAGTCTTTCCCTTGCATTATTGCACTCAGGAGCAAAATGGTAGCCCATACTTTTCTTCAATCTTTCGACAATGCAAATGGCCGTCTCTTTCAAGATCCTGAAATTTTGCTACCATGGTAACTTGACGTCACGCTTCTCCTCTCTTTCGAGAAGAGCCGCTTTATAGATAATTATGCAAAATACAGCGGAGTGTTTAAAACCGTATACAAAGATGAATTGTGTACTTAGGTTGTTTGTTTTAGCCGAGAGCACTCAAGTTAAATGGTACAAATGTCTTCGTCTCTAACCTGTAGCAAAGGAAAGTGAAAGTCAAATTTGCAAACAAACAAGGCAGGCGGTCAAAAAAGAGGATTACCGGAAGTTCTAGGGTTTACTCGATCCTTGGTTTCATGACTTTTCGAGAGTGTTGTGTCTTTGGTTTGCTTTTATTCTGACTAAATGATCCTACATGTTTTGATGAACTGTTCTCAGAATTTCGGAGAAAGGTGACCGGAAAGAGTGAAAAAAGTGCGATGAATCCGAAGTACCAGGCTACATAGAACTACATTTATCAACGTCTGAGTCAGCCAAAAATCAGTTTAGATTCAATCAACTTTAACATTTACTCAGAAATAATTTTTTTACGATGGGACATAATTCTATCAAAAAAAAACATTCTCTAGGTTCTATAGTACGTTCCTAAAATCCGTCAAATACAGTAAAGTTTTAGTTTTGACATTTTTTTCTCAGAAAGGCCAGAAAAAATTCGACCTATAGCTAAGAAGTGACTCCAAGGTAAAATGCAAAATGATCAACTCTTGGAATCCATTTAACGCTGTTTGAAGTATTGCTGCGAATCTACAAGCACGCCGATTTAAAGGTCATTTAACGCATTGAAAAATTGCGAGAAGAAAGTAAAGTGTAAAAGCTTTCGTAGCGGTTCTTTGGGTTGTTATGTATGAAGGGCTCCAGTTTTGACCAAAATTCTCCTATTTTCGGCTGCCTAGAAGTTGTGTATGCCTCTAATCTGTTTTGGTTTCAAATAAAAGACTAGCAAAAATGGTCAAAGTTTCACAGACATAAATGGGTTAATATGATTTGAAATATGATGGTTGAGTTTGCAAAGCTGATCGAGCGGCGTACCAGTCCTGTCAGATGAAAAAGGAATATTCTCTTTTGGTCAGATCTCATGTTGATGGAGCTGAAAATTGAGCATGATTTCAAAGCTTCTACAGAACACTTGGGATAATTCTTTCTTCGGGTTGTTCTTTCTTTGAGAAACTCAGTATTAAAGACACGAGCTATTATGGTTAAGAAAGGCCCCTTAAGACAACCCTGATCCAACCAAGCTATAATGGTAATCTGAGCTAGACTTCCATCTTCACTAAACTTTCGGTGGGCCAGGATTAAACGGTTGTAAAATCGATCATGACTTAATACAGATCTATACAGAAATGGGTACTCACGTTTCTGTTAATGCTCAGAAATTGTGCTGTAAACTGTTAACTATCGCGGGCGGCTTTCCGAATAGTCTTCGCTCCACCTAAAACAGGGGAAATATAATTGAAAGTGAAATGTGCCAACAAAGCGCTATCAAGTGTCCAGACGAATTTTATCCTGTTGATAGGCGTTTGGAGAATATATCATCATGACCTTAAAGTGATGCCACAGAATAACAAAACCAAGTTGGGATATAGTAGCGAGTGGCTCGAACTGAAGAACACGGAGGAGGAAAAGAAATGGAGAGGGAATATCTCCCTTCCCCAGCTCCCCTCGCTGTTTTTTCCTGCTCCGACTTTTCTTTGCGCGTATCCTGAGCGGAGCAGAGTCCCTTTGATCCCCTCCCCATTATCGTCAAAGCCACTTTGTTCTGAGAGTTCGTGAGTCTAGGGAATATGGTCGTAAAACAACAGGCAGCAAAAATGACTTACATGAATTGTGAAGTAGAACCACCACATTTACTGCCTCTACTTCCCCTCAGTTCAAATATTATCAGAATTATGGTCACGAATGTTCCGGTCTGGGAAAGTTATATCACACGTCTATCACATGATAGATTGCGTGCAGCATAGTACTTCCGTCTTGATACATGTTCTTTGAAATCCAAGTGAAAACAATCTCAAATAATCAATGTCATGATTTTTTGTGCGATATTTAGCATTAAAGCATTCTTTAAAATAACAGTTGAACTACATATAAAAAAAAGTGATCATGATCAAACTGAATGTTGAAGGATGAGCATAAGCAATCAGATGAGCGGTTACCCTGGGTTCCAGAGAATATTGTGCCCAAATAGAGTAATGCAAACGGGCTTGTTTTGGGTCATTGTTTGCAGTGACCAATTAGGAGAGACCTTACGAGCAGCTGCTACACTACTGTTGTTTTGACGCAAATGTGCAATAGGCACGCAATACCTGCTAAGGTAAACAAGGCAAGTAAACAAGCGAAGCGAGGCGAATGTCTGCCATGCGAACGTCATTCAACACTACATATTCTCCTTTATCGTTTTCGTAAAGTAAACCAAAATCCATAAAACGTGCCTTTGGAATCTCACGCAAATAAATGTAGTTTTTTTAATCCTCAACACTCCCTGGCGGACTCATAAAAAAACTCTTCTAGTATCTCCAATTTGAACTTGAATTTGTATCACCATGTTGACACATGCAGAGTTTAAAAATAGAATACGTTCCCACGAAAAACCTGAAAATTTAGACAGCACGTGATCAAAACATGTTCGTACGGCGCCAAAAAGGTTGTCAATTTCACAACAGAGACTAACCGACAACGTTTCATTGGCCAAAACTGACAGGTTGAAATGTGAAACTACGCGCAGGATGGTAGTAATTCAATGATATATTAAATTTCAAAGCAGCAGAAAGAAGCAGGTTGGATAAAATTTGGCGACGGTGTTTCGACGAACGTATTGTTGAAGTATGTTATCGAGGGTTAAACTTACAAATGCACACACTGTTCGCGGTAGGCCCACACTAAAATAAC
>JBBMOI010000011.1:8545000-8572500 GCA_038088405.1 Porites divaricata
AAGTGTGAAGGATTTCGTTAAGCGGTTTTTTGGGTTGTTATGTATGATCTATGAAGTGCTCCAGTTTTGACCAAAATTCTCCTATTTCCGGCTGTCTAGAAGTTGTGTATGCCTCTAATCTGTTTTGGTTTCAAATAAAAGTCTAGTAAAAATAATCAAAGTTTCAGAGACTTACATATTATCAACCAGAGCTTCGCTTTTAGCAATAGCTAAATCTATATATCAAACGTAAAAAAGCGGGTTTTTACCTGTTCTCAACCGGTTTAGAACATTGTCGAGACTCGAGATTCGTGAAAGGATTCACGACCCACGATCCAGCTAGCCTCTATCGCAGGCGTTTTTAGACGATCCAGCTAGCGTTACGCAAATTGCTTTTAACAAGGATAAAATTGTGGGTTTTGTTTTGTCTTTATTTCATAAAATTAGTTTAAAACACGGTCGTGAGACTACAGCATCCAATTTATTTCAAGCATCACTTCTTAGTAGGGTGGTCGACTAATTTCATTTTTCATTTTGAGCACAATTATGGTTTACTAGTTGTTATAGAAAATTGTTTGAAAGCCTAATTGCACTCTAAGTTAACTGCTTAAATGGTCATCCAACTACTGTTTTTTTTTAGTGAAAACTTTTGGCGAAAACGGGCCGGTGGAATAATCGTTTATGGGTCATGCTAGTGTAGTGGTTAAGCATGAAGGAAATGTGGTAAACCAGTTTCAAGGCTCCCCGATCTTGGCTCTCATTTACATACAAATCATCTACTTTGGCTTTTCTTTGCAAGGTTTTGTTTAACGTAAAAAAATTAAGATAAGGTTTTCTTAGTGTGCAGAGCTCTTGAGATGTCCGGCCTCCTTCTGAGCTAGAGAATATTCTCAAAGGACGCCTGCGTGAAAAGCGTAATAGGCGCTTTTCACGATGACGACTTTTGACTACAACTACCACAATTCTTTTCGTTCTTGCTTTCTTATTTAAAGTTATCAATCCTCTTGAGGTTTGAAAAACGTACTCCTAATTTGCACCTGAAAGCAATTAAGTGAAGGATTCTGGTAGTTGTATAGAGGTTGCCCACTTTATAAAAGTGCTCTTAAATTTAGCATGTAATGCGGAATATAGGATGTTAGGAGTTTCTAACGACTGTCTGCGCGAGGCGGGCTTGTTACACGCGAGCAACTGAGGCAAACGCGCGAAGGGAAGACACTTTCCCTTCCTAATAGAGAGAGAAGTCGTTACGTCACGTTGGAATGGTAACAAAATTTCTGGATCACAACAAACTGAAGTCCTGCAAATATGGCATAAAAATGACACGTATACAGTCTTTCCAGTGCATGATTGTACTCAGGAGTAAAACGGTAGCCCATACTTTTCTTCCATCTTTCGACAATGCAAATGGCCATCTCTGTCAAGATCCAGAAACTTTGCTACCATTGTAATTTGACGTCACACTTCTCTCTTTTTAGAAGAACCTCTTTATTGATAATAATGCAAAATATAGCGGAGTGTTGAAAAACGTATACAAAGATGAATGGTGTACTTACGTTGATTATATTAGCCGAGAGCACTCACTCAGGTTAAATGGTACAAATGTTTTCGTCTCTTAAACCTGTAGCAAAGGAAAGTGAAAGTCAAATTTGCAAACAAAAAAGGCAGGCGGCCAAAAAAGAGGATTTCCGGAAGTTCTGGGGTTTACCCGATTCTAGGTTTCATGACCTTTTGAGAGTGTTGTGTCTCTGGTTTGCTTTAATTCTGAGTAAATGATCCTAAATGTTTGTATAGACTGTTCTCAGAATTTCGCAGAAAGGTGACGGGAAAGAGTGAAAGAAATGCGAAGAAATACTAGGCCATATAGAACTACATTTATCAACGTCTGAGTCAACCAAAAATCAATTTAGATTCAGTGAACTTTATGAAGATGGGACATTGGTATGTCAAAACAAATTATCTAGGTTCAATAGTATGATCCTAAAATAGGTCAAATGCCGGACAATTTAGTTTTGACAAATAAATTCCACCTAGATCCAAGAAGTGACTCCAAGATAAAATGCAAAATGATAAACTCTTGGAATCCATTTAACGCTGTTTGAAGTATTGCTGTGTTATGTCTGAAGGGCTCCAGTTTTGACCAAAATTCTTCTATTTCCGGCTGCCTAGAAGTTGTGTATGCCTCTAATCTGTTTTGGTTTCGAATAAAAGACTAGTAAACATAGTTTCACAGACAAATGGGTTAATATGGTTTGAAATATGATGGTCGAGTTTGCAGAACCGATCGAGCGGCGCACCAGCCCTTCTTAAGTCAGATGAAAAGGAAATATTTTCTTTTGGTCAGATCTCAAGTTGAAAGAGCTGAAAGAGTTGAAAATTGAGCATGAATTCAAAGATTTTACAGAACTTTTGGGATAATTCTTCCTTCGGGTTTCTCTTTCTTCGACAAATTCGGCAACATCTAAGACACGAGCTATAATAGTGAACTGCCTTTAAGACAACCCTGATCCAACCAAGCTATGGCAATCTAAGCTAGACTTCCATCCGTTCACTTACAATTCATCAATTGCATGCCTTTCGGTGGGCCAGGATCAAACGATTTTAAAACTGATCATGACTTAATACAGATCTATACAGAAATGGGTACTCACGTTTCTATTAATGCTCAGAAATTGTGCTGCAAACTGTTAACTATCGCGGGCTTTCCGAATACCCTTCCCTCCATCTGAAACAGGGGAAATTGAAAGTGAAATGTGCCAACAAAGCGCTATCAAGAAATTTATCCTGTTGATGCTACAGAATTACAAACCCGGGGACGGGTGGTTAGGGAAACTTATATTTAGGAGGTATCGACAGCATGGTCCAAGATGAAAACTAACGATGAGTTTAAACTGGTTTAGGCTATTCCAGACCAGGCGTTCAGATATACATGTAGGTTGAATATAGTGGCGAGTGGCTCGAACTGAAGAACACTGATAAAAAGAAATGGAGAGGAAATATCTCCCAACTCCTCCCCTCCTCTCCCTACCCCAGCTCCCCTCGCAGTTTTATCGTGCTCACTTTTCTTTGCGCCTACCCTGAGAGCAGAGGCCCTTCGATCCCGTCCCCATTATCGTCAAAGTCCCTTTGTTCTGAGAGCTCGTGAGTCTAGGGACTATAGTCGTAAAACAACGGGCAGCAAAAATGACTTACATGGAGTAGAACCACCACATTTACTGCCTCAACTTCCCCTAGGAATGTTCCGGTCTGGGAAAGTTATCACACATCTATCACATGATAGATTGCGTGCAGCATAGTACTTACGTCTTGATACATGATCTTTAAAATCCAAGTGAAAACAATCCCCAAAAATCAATGTCATGATTTTTTGTGCGACCTTTAGCATTAAAGCATTCTTTAAAATAACAGTTGAACAACATATAAAAACATCAAAGAGATCACGATCAAATGAATGTTGAAAGAAAGGTCAAAACCGTAACATCACTCTCCATAGCGCTTATAGGCTTTATATAAGCGATCAGATGAGCGATTAGCCTGCGAGCTGAGGCTCATTCCACTTGTGTGAATTGGGGGGAAATTTTGGCGGCCGCCATTAATGAAAAGTCGTTGGATGGCGGATGCGCCACCAAAATTTCCCCCGAATGAGCGATGGCATAGCTTAAAATTTGAAAACTCGATCCTGTTATTGCTTTGGATCAAAGGTCAATAATTTTGATAATTATAACATTGAAGTTGTTCAGGCTGAATCTTTGAGGAGAATCTGGGGAGAGGGAAAATGATTGCACAGTTTTTCAGTATTTCTTTCACGGAAACGAAATGTTAAGATGTATCTTTGAGACGTAATTATTCACAACATTTCAAGAGCTATCTTTAACTCTATAATCTAATGCAGTGATCGTATTTATTCGATTAACTGCCCTGGGCGCTTTTAAATTTTTGGACCTTGAAGAGTGGGCACTTATTCGAGGCTAAGCGCTTATTAAAATTTTACCATTTCCAGCAAATGTAAATCATTCATTCATTTTGCAACAAAACAAATAAGACTCTAAAGAAAACTCCCTCTTCGAGCAAGTCTCTTATTAGCACTTATTCAATTTTTTGGGGGGTGGGGTGAGGGTGGGCGCTTGTTTGAGTTTGAGTGGGAGCGGAAGGGAGGTAGGGTGGGGGTGGGCGCTTATTCGAGGTGTGCGCTAATTCAAGGTTGGGCGCTTATTCCAATAATTAAATACGGTACTCAACGTATCTTGACGATCAAGCAAGAGCGAGTTTCTCACTTTCATACCCAGACTCCTTACCCTCAGTTTCATACCCTGTTCGGCGGTAGCAGAGCCGTCTAGGCCAAATAAAGTAGTGCTCCTAGCATGGAAATCATCTCTCCCTGCTCAACCACAACCAAAGTCCTTTTTCCTTTCTTGTCAGTTAGTACATAAAAATTACTTCAGTGTGACGTACAGATTTTTATTCACGAGTTTTTGGAACGTTGCATTGAACATTTCTCTTTAATGCCATTTTAATTCCGGCGCATTGTCTTTTTTTTGTCGTAGGTCAGTCATTATTCACTTAAAAAATGGTTCTTTCCCAGGCTCTTGGTAATTTTTCGTTATTTGGCCATGATAATCTCCTCTTTGGTTTCCAGTATATCCATAACGTACAATGATGTATATCTTTGTCAACTTTTTTCCTCGTTGATTGCAGAGTTGCAAATGCTGGCCTTCTGCAACCTGTAGGCGTCGAAATTTTTACGCTCGGTGAAAATCTGTTTTTCTTCGAGGCTTGGATGAAAATTTGTCGATCATATTCTAAGGTTAAGGCATGAATATAATGACCAGAAATATATGCACGTTTTGGGAACAATTTTTTTTGTTACTGTGATAGCATCCCCACCTTGTTTTGGCAGCAAAATGATTTTCACATTAAAATTAATGACCTGAACCTGTAAAGAGCCTTTAATGATGACGCAAGTGGTTAAAATTTACCAAAGAACATTAAAAGAATACTGAGGCCATGTTTCGCACACGAATCCAGACATTTTTGAAAACCTTTACTTTTATCCAGATTTGTGACCGCTCTGCTGGAAAGCGATTTCCAAACAATACGGTCTCGGTGTCCAGATTCTTTAGGGGGCTTAAACAACGCACCAGACGACGGCGACGGAAACGGGAACGGCAAACTCCAAACGGTTGAGATAAGCAAAACAACAACTTTGCGTGTGCATCACACTACTTTGTACATTTCTTTGTGGCGTTGCACGGCTACTACTTGAAAGTACGGTACCTAATTTCACGTTTTGTGGAGGACGTGAACACAAGACAACGGCTTTCTTTTTCTTTTCTTGAACTTAGATGCAGCCCGTTAGAATTCATCTCCAGAAAAAGTCGCCAACATTTGTCGAATTGAACGAGGTGAAATAGACGCGATAAAGTTTGAAACTGCGGGAATTCGCTGGTTAGGTAACGTTTTTGTAGCCGTTGCCCTATAATTTAAGAGTGATCAGCATCAAATTTCTCCTTATAATATCAATGCTTTGTAAAACAGACTGGTCATGAGAATTACGGACATGATCACACAAGATGAATTTACTTGATATTTTATCAACTTCTCCCCACTACTTCGATAGCAAATGAATAGGGCAACAAATGAGAATTCAGATTTTGATCCTAGGATTTAAAGGGTTAAGCTCGTGTGGACGGAAGGCAGTTTCCTTTTAAAAAGTAGGAATCCTTGTCGACGTAGCCTAAACGATACCAAAGAAAGGTACTACTGATCAAAACTGAATTGTCAAATAGGACTACATACATAAATAAAAAATGTAAACCACAATAACACCCTTCTAAAAATGTGTTACACGGGATTGCAACCACGATTTTTAACGCAACACATCATTTCAACATTGTTTCAAATGGTTGCAACATTGTTCCAACATCGCTACGCCGTGTTGCGCAGAAAAAATCGCAGTTGCAAATCGTCCAGTGTAACATCACTTTAAAAGACCCGGTTAAACCCAACCAAGTAAAAAATGTAGAACCCATTCACAAGGATCCGGACATCTTAAATCTGTACATTTTTATACCCGGATTTGTGTGGACGGTTCCTTATACTATTCACAGCGCTCGAGAACAAAGCACGAATGCTAGACCCCGTGCTAATACTCGGGCACGAGAAATACCCAAGCTTCCCTAGCTGCGGAATTAGGTCTCTAATGGCGTCAATAAGTAGCGGCAAAGCAATATTCTCGCTCCACTCATTCGCAGATCCTTGCCAAGAAGGAGGGCGGAACGGCCCGCCCACCCACCCACGAGCTGAAACTTCGTGGGGTTAGCCTACTGCCATGTTCGTTTGAATATATTCAATGAGTACGAAGTGAGAGTGTTGTGTCTAGGACACTACTCTGGACAGCGGTTTGAAAAAGATGCGGTTTCGGTGAGCGAATTCATTGGTTTAGTGTGGACTGAAGGCCGATTCAGGTAAAAAAAAAAATGCGCCGCGTTCAGAAATATCCAGATTCGTGTGCTTTTACCCGGCTTTTTCTTTGCGTCCCTGGTCTCTGTCTGCTTGATGTGAATTTTAACTATTGAGGGTACAGAATTCACGCATAGGTTCAATTTGTAAAAAACGTAAACTGCAGCTTTCGTCTTGAATGGTACCATTTTCTAGGCGTCAGAACTGCATTCTTGATGTGAACGGGACAGCATTAAATTAACTAAAGCTCGTAAAAGTTAAGGGGAGTCGTCAACGATAGATGAATGACATTCCAGAAACAAGTTCAACATTCAACTTCAGCAAGCAAAGATAACATTACAGCTAATTAACTAGTTTATTGGGAATACTCTGTCCTAAAGAGTAACACAGCGCATTAAATCATATGATGCGCTTTGAGACAGGAGTATATTTTTTTTCGTCCGTGTTCATAAAAACTAACAAAAAACAGTAAGATATCTAACTTTTTTTTTGCGAGAAAACCATTACTAAGTTACTTTGGTACCCCTATTAAACCATACCAATTTAAAGTTAAACAGAAAAAAAAAAATTTTTAAACTCTTTCCTTACTAAATTGGACACCACCTTGTAAAAACGGTGTTAAGTATCCTGTTGTTTAAAATTCAAAACAAAATAAAACAATTCTTTTCCCATGTTTAAGACAGTTTGCTTCGTCGTCACCTTTTTTGAAATGTATCCTTTGAACAGCGTATAACCTTACGCAAATATTCCAGTCAGTCAGCCATAGAGTAACGCCAACCTACTTAAATAAAAATATCTACTCTTTTTAAATAATAATAATAAGCTACGTTAAACTATTCACGTTGATTTTTGCAGGTTCTTTATAACGTCATTTATCTTTTTTTATAAAGCCCTAAAGTTTAAAAATAGCGAAGACAAAACCACTTAAATTTTACTATTAAAATTTCTGTAAACATTTTCAGGATACTTCCTTTCATCAACACCTGCCCATAAAAGTGCTGACGTTTTCCGACCTTTAAGCAGACAGGTGACAGGTAGCCAACGTAATGTCCACATTTACTTGACAAAATGACAACATCAAATTATAATGAAACGGCACGAAGCTAACAACGTTTCTCTGTAAAAACTACACCGCAAAAATACCATTGCACGCCATTGAATAAGGAAGACTTGTTGATGACACTTTTGCAAATAGGATTCAATGTATTCTCTACTGAAGCACTTTTAGAAGTATTTCTCTACACTGCCAAAAGGAAGCTATTAGGATGATTTAGAAACAGAACGGAAAGAGGGAAGGACTGAACGCGACTTCCGATGCTCAATTTGCCGCTCTGTCATTGGTCAAGAGTCCATGTCCACACGATATTGGACCAATCATTAGAGCTCTCACATAGAGGTGTCCAGCTGTGATATGTCCACTTCAATACTGTCTAGACACAAATAGATGCCACCTTTTAAGTATGCGGGTATTTAGTCGGTGTCCATTGTTCGTGGTTATGCCAATGATCTATAAGGGATAGACTTTCAAAAGAAAGCGCCTTGTGTCAACTTCCGAACGACGCCGCCTTGACTTGACGTCTACGTTTGATTTGCTTAAAGTTAGACAGAATGCGCTGTTAATACCTAACAAGGTCACATGATCTTACAATCCTTATCGCACCTCTCCTTTCCTTTTGTGTCATCCCCAGGATCGGTATCAATTGTTGTTTTTGTAGATAAAAAAAAAAAAAAACAAAAAAAAACCAAAAAACAGTAGATCCTCTAGCAACCTTTGTGGCCGTATCAGGTGTGGTATAGAATCCCTAATGAAAGGGTTTCCAAAGTCTCCACTACAAGAGTGGGTGAGGTGGGGAGGGAGGATGTGTGTATACAAGAGTGTTGTATGTATAAAAACAAATAAAATTGGTTAATAGTTAAATTGTTAGAAAAAACACTGATATTGAGCGACCAACAACTGCAATGCAGCCACGTCCAACACAAATATACAGTGTAAAGTAAAATGTTAAAAGTTATAAACACTGATATTGAGCGACCAACAAACTGCAATGCAGCCACGTCTAACACAATACACAGTGCAAATTAACTAAAAGGTACTGAGTGGTAAATAAAGGGGTTAACAAAGAAGTTAGATGTTAAGTTTACCACTGATAATGAGGGACGGGCAAACTGCAGAGCAGCTATGTCTACCTCAAAATAGAGTTAGGATAAGTGTAAGAGGATGAGTGTTAGAGGATGAGGGGTTAGGGAGTAAAAAAGAAAAGGATGGTAGGAAGATGAAAGGAGAAAAGAGGGATCGGCAAACTGCAGAGCAGTCATGTCAACCTCTTAGAAAGTCGAAAATAAGGAAGAGAGAGGAAAGAAAAGGTTTAAAAAATGTTTATAAAATGATTATAAAATGAAATAAAATAAAAGATAGGAAATGCTGCGATAAGGAGGTGTTGCAATAAGGAGGGACTCTGGGGTAATCAAAGGAAAAACAATCAGAGGAGTTACTATAATAACTCTAATGTGTTATTTACTCTTCAAAAATAATGTTGAGTAAAAAACATGTAAGCGGAAAAATGAAAATTTGAAGTTGTTTTCCAGGGAAAATTAATTATTATAAGTCAAATGTTTTGTTAATTGATACAGTAAAAATATTATGTGTGCTTTACACAATAATTATAAATGTATAGTCGTTCTTGAAAATTTATTTAATCATTGACTTGGTAAAAATGAAATTGAAATATATTCGTTCTTTAAAAAATTTTTTATGAAGTATTGACTTTGAAAATTTTCCTCTTTACAATAAAAGTAGTGAATGACTTAGTAGTTTCTTTATTAACTATATCAATATCCACAGAATTGCAAAAAATTGTAAAATAAATTAAAAAGTTGGATAATACTTTGAAATAACGTCCGAGATATTGGATAAAATACAAGATTAGACTTAAGTAGAGGAAAATATCATATATAAAAAAGTAGGGGAGGGGGAGGGAAAGAAATGCACAGGACAAGAACTCCCAAAAAGAAACCACCAGAAGTAATACAAGTTTTTATGAAATATTATAAAAATTGTAAGATTTAAGAGAATTTAAATGGTTAAATTGTAAGTCGTTCTTCTACGTATGCTGATATTAAGAATTATAAGGGATATAACTTATAATTTGTTAAAAAATATATTTTAGCGAAAGAGAATTTAAAACGGTTAGTTGTTAATATTGTTAGTCGATCTATTTTGTCCATTAAGGTAAAGCCACTCTTCATTGTGTATATCGAAGTAAAACCATATATGCGATTTGCTGTCCATATTGTTACGAAGAAAGTCTAGCTGGCGGGCACGTTTTTCTGCCTTTCTGTCCGTAGTCCAGTGTTGTGAGGTGAGGATCCAATGTGAAGTTAGGTGGGGTGAACAGCCATTGCCAATTAAAAATAAAAAAAGTTTGAATGTGTCCTTGTCGCTGATTGGTTTTTTCCAGAAAATGAACTTAAAATCTTGAGGCCAAACAGAAAGTGGATAAAAAGCGTCGCCGTTAATTGAATTGAAAAGTTGAACTCGTAGCTGGATAATTGATGCACGAGAGAGGTTGCGGAGATGGTGATGGTAAAAGTGGAGTGTATAGTGGTTGTTGTCCATAGTTGAAAGCAGTCTGTTAAAATAGCAATAGATGACGGGGTGAAGTAGAGGGTGGGGATAACTTTAAATTATTAACTATTAATTAGTGTTAAAAATTTTTACAAAAGTTGTTTTTTTGTTATTAAAAGGAAAAAGGAAGTAGAGGAAGAATATATAGAATGTAAAGGAGAATGGAAATACCCGGGTATGGCGATAAAAAGGATGCATCGACACCAAGGCTCCTGTAATGTTGTGAATCGTCAGGGGCAAAGCACAACTGAGCGAGGATGTTTCTAGCCCGGCGCCGAGCCTTTGCCCGACATCCTCTGTGTCGAGTCCTGGAGGAGAAAAAGGGAAGAGAGGAGAGAAATGGCTGGGAGGGAGCCAAGAAGAAAGGGAGAGAGAGACAGAGGAAAGAAAAAGAAGAAGAAGGAGAAAAACTATAATAACCATAACAACTTTAAAAACGTTGAGTAGAGAAATATACTCTCTTTGTACGCAAATTGAGTTTGAAAATGATAAAATAAAAAAGAAATGAAATGGATTGGTAAAGCGGAAAGTGTCAGTTGAGTAGTATAAATTAATAAATTAATTAAGTTAATCTTACCACGAAAACAAAGGGGTTTCTTCAAAGATGTAGCTTGTGAAAAAAAAGGGGTTTCAGTCCTGGAAATAAGGAGGCCCAAAATTAAAACAATGAAAAGGGATGAGGAGAATTTACGAAGAGAAATACTTACGTTTGTTTGGGAAGAAATGGTTTCTCTAGGGTAAACGCAAGAAAGGAGTGAAGGAAACGGAACAAAAATTTTTCGTAACAAAAACTATTTTTCGTGAAAACAAATTAAAATTGACGCCAGAATGACGCGAGCCAATGACGTACGAGGAAGGTGCTGCAATGATTGATGGGATAGCAGTTAACTTTTCGAAGGATGTGAACGACCATGGGGGTTGAATTTGTGTCTAAAAGCGTGGAAATTTGTCTTTTCAAGAGTAGGTGTTGAAGTATATATGGAGTGGCAGTTATCGTAGTTCGTTGGGATGGATTTGCTGTAAGCTGGCTCTGTCCGGAGTTATATATCGGGACAACAATTTCAGTATGATCAATCGTTCTTCGTGTGGAAACTGGAGCTGTGTTAGCAATATGGTCGCAGGAGGTAAGGATATATGAAATGATTAATCGTTTTCAGTGATGACGATGAGTTAAGTCTGAAAGAGTTGTCTGTAAGCGAGCTGTGTTTTAAGGGATAAAGATGGCAAAAGGTCGTAAGACTGCCTGTAAGCAGAGGGGTTTTAAAATAAGGCAGTGAAAAATTGAGGAGATGTGATACGATGCTGCTGCGAAATAGTAACTGTTATAAAGAATAATTCATCTGGATACATTTATTGATAATATGAATGAGAATTATCATGCTAAAAAGGTTTGTGGTAGGGAATAGTAAAAATCGATTAAAATAGTATGGTATTTACAAAAAAATGGGTTTCTTTCATCAAAAAGTTACATTAAGTAGAATGGATTAAAATTAGATTACGCACAAGTGTAGAATAGAATGAATTAAAAATTTGATTATACATAAATGTCTAATGGACAATTTAAAATTTATTAAAGTTTGAAATAAGCCTAATTCTATATTTAAGCAGTGTAAAAGTGTTCATATGTCCATTGATGCTGTATGCTGTCTAGGGTATAATAAGTTAAATTTGTAGTGTTAAAACTATAATTGGATTAAAAGAACCCATAGAAATTAGTATAGGTAATAGCCTGATTTGCAGCGATATCCGGCACAAATACCACAAGCGATATCCCACAATCGTAATACGTAATTTCACGAGCCGTTAGGCGAGTGAAACTAGAGACAATTCCGAAACACCACAAGCGGCACCCACGCCAAACACCACGAACAATTCATGCTATTATTTGTTTATACTACTACTCATAAGAGGGTTGTAATTTTCACATGTAGGTATTTTAAATTAAACTGAAATACCACAGCTCTGAGCCAATCAAATTGTTGAAATTTTTCATGTAGTGGTATAATATAAATAACCAGTAAATGTTTGGCAAAAGGAGAAATGGCTGCTGAGAGATATATATTTAGGTTGTAATTGTATAGATATAATATATGCAATATCTGTTAGGTGGTAGAATTATTAAAGAGGAGTAATTTACGGTGTAACATTTTATTAGTAAGAAGGAGTGTGTGGAGTTTAGCAGAGTTGCAGTATGCTTTAGAGAGTCTCGGTATGTGTGGGTTGTGGTATTTTCGTAGAATGCTACTGACCAGTTTGTCTGTTCGCTTGTCTTTGTTGTATAGAGTCTTATAGTAAACTGTGGGTGTGGTAACATTTTTAGTCTGTTTGTTTTTGAGGTTTTTGAGGTGTCATTGGTGGGCATTGTGTGTGATCCATGGAAATGAATGTTCAGTGATTAGTTGTAAAGGATAGTCTAAGGCAGTAAGTCTAAGTGTGAAAAGGTGGTGAATGAAGTTGTAGTCGTCTTTAGTGGCTGAAAGTCTACTGTATCGTATAGTTTCAGTTTTAATGATACCAGCAAAAATGTGATGGGGATGGTTAGATGAAAAATGAGGGTACATGTATTTATGGTGTGGTTTCTGGTAGATTTGGTGATGTACTTTGTGGGACTTGATGGTGAAGTGGTTGAGTGATAAAGTGAGATCTAGGTAATGAGTGGTATGGTGATTCGATGTGAAAGTGAGAGGTATCTGTGGCGGGTAAGAGCTGCAAAGGTTAGAGATTATATTAGGTAATTTAGCTTTGCTGGTTAGCATAAATCCATCATCTATATAACGGCAGAAAATAAAAATGCTATTAGCAGGGCAGTTAGTATTGTTAAAAAATGAAAATTCGCTTAGTAGGAGCACGAGGTCCGCAATTTGCCGGCTATGGTAGCTGCCCATAGCGACCCCTTTAATTTGTTGGTAGGTGGTATTACCAACCTTAAAAAAGTTTCGCTGGTTAATAAAATTATTGAGGTTAAGCAAATAATCCCTATAAAAATTAGGTAAATTAAGCAGTTTACAGCTCTTAATGATGGCTTGAGTGGTGTCATGGTATGAAATGTTTGTGTAGAGTGATGTGAAATCAAAAGTTGTGATACATAAGTCGTATATGTTGGTAATATGTAATTTGTCTAATAAAAGCAGTAAGTCATATGAGTTGTAAATCAAAGGGTACGGTATGTTTCGTTCTTTAAAAAGGTTTTTCAGTTGTAAAATAATATTGTCTAGTTCAGTTCCTAGTAGACGTGAGGGGTTGGAAGTTATCCAGCTGTGCGCTGTGATAATAGGTCTTCCAGTTAGTTTGTTAAGGTTGTCGTTTGATGCAGGTTTGTCGAGTTTATGTACTTTAGGTAGTAGCTTCATGTAGGGTAGTTGTAGTTTGTCTTGTGGGGTGGGGTCCAGTAGTCGTGAGTTGTCATGGTGTGCGATAACAGTTGAGAATCGCTTTTTGAGTTTGCCAAGTAGTGTGTGGGAGTTAGTGATGGTTTGCTGACAGTTGAAGTTGTCGATATGTCGGTAGGTAGAAAGGTCAGAGAGGTGCCGTTTGTATTCAGTAGAGAACCATGAGGTAGGCACAAAAGCCCAACCCATGTTTTTGTCAGAAACTGTAAGTATTACGTCATTGTCATCCTGTACGTTTGTAATGTAAGATGTGGTGTGTGGGATGGTGTTACATAATTTAGGATAAATAATAGACTGCAAATTAGCAGGTTGTAAAAATTCTTTAGTAAAAGAAACAGTATTGTGAACATAGTCGATGAGGTGAAGATTGAAGTGAGGCCGTGATTGTTCTTGTTGTTCTTGTTGTAGTAAAGGAAGTGGATGAATCTGCTTGCGGTAAGGATGGAAACGGAGAAGTGATTTGGAAGTTTTAGATGACTTGAGTTTGGTAGTGTGGTTTTTCTTGCGGATAAGTGAACAGAGGGCAGCGTCAACTTCAGATGTGGTTGTTTTTTGGAGAGAAGAGATGTTTGGCATGGTGGTGGTAGGGATGAAGTTAGTTCCTTTGTTGAGTAAAGAGATGGCATCAGGTGGCAGTGATTTGGAAGTGAAATTGTGAACTTTGTTCGAAGAAGATAGCTTGATTTTTTCCGACTCAGTAAAGGTGTCACGTTGTGATTTTAAGTTCTGTTCCATGATTTTGGCGGTGTTTGAGGAGGAAAGGACGTTTCTTGTTTGGAAAAGGTAGAGGAAGAGTCTGTGGGCTTTGGTGATTTTGTTCAGTTGATGACGGAGTTGATGGCCTTTGTTGAGTTGATGTGACGACTTGAGGAAGGAGGTACATTTAATGTGAACTGGGCAAAGTCGGACACGAGCCGAGGAATAGGGAAGGCGAAAACGTTTTCCAAGCAGTGGGGAGGGGGGAGGGGGGCTGCTAATGACTTGAAGTGAGAAGGCTGAAGAGAACCTCTACGTAGTAAGTCTTTTTGTTTTCTCAAAAGATGAAGGATGGGGGGGGGGGGGGGGGGGGGTAAAGCCTTTTTTTCAGCCTCCCAGGGCTCCGCCGTCCCTGAGGAAAACCCATCAGCAGAACCTTAACGAGGTTTTTGCAACATGAAGCATGCTCCCCCCTGAATGGGATGTTAGTCCAAATAGTCCATCGCAGTGTTATCCCCTCCCTCCTATCCCTGCAATATGCCACCAGTACCTATTTATTCACCTGGGCGAAGAGGCAAAGTAAGGAGCTTAGGCAACTACAATAATTCGAATATTAATAATTTATTACCGTGTATTTCTACATAGTTGCTGCCCTTTTAGTTCAACATAATTAATCAATTTTACCTATATATTAATCAAAAATTTACAAAAGCTCTTGCTTTAAAAAAAGTATATCATAGAACTCCATATAGAAAAAAAAATATGAAGATAATGTCCAGAAATATGACACAAACAAGAAGAAACACTTAAGATTTAATGCATTATTCAAAAGATAAGTGTCTTGAATAATGACTTCTAATTTGATAAAAAGAGAAAGTACGGGTGAGACACGCCATACAGGGGATTCATGTCAGTTGCCGCAAAACAAGTTTACATTGGGTCTGCAAAATGCGCAATGAACGTAAACATGCAAAAAGAAGAACTGCTTTCTGCAACAACTATTCGCAATTTGCAATAACCTGCTGACATTTTTGCAAGGTTTAAATCGTGGATGGGAAGACGAACAACATCCCCATTCACTAACTCATTCTGCGGCAAAGCCGCAAAACAAGTTTTTGTTGCCCAATTTAAAATGCCACATAGTGATACGAGCCACCATTTGGAATTTTGTAATGCGTTTTGTTTTCACGGCATGTGGCCAATTCAACAGAAATGATAGATGCTATCATTGAGGTTTTTGACGCGTCTTTTAGTTGCAATATAAGAAACTCGCTTGTTGACAACGGTGTTTTTTCAAAGCCAATATTTTCTTCCCGAAGAAAAGGAGCCGAGGGAGTTAATAATAACAATACTTATATAGCGCCGATATCAATATTACTATTTTCGTCATACTAGTACTCTAATTAACGCCAGGGGCACCGTATCGAGTCTCGACGACGGAGTCGATCTCCAAGATTTTTTTGGAATGAAAGAAAAAGTGACATTTTACAAGTGACGATGAAAAGTGCTTTTTAGTAGAAACCAAAATTTGTGCGTCTGTGGTAGAGAGACTTGTCTTTTTACCTCCTGTCGTTAGTAACTTCTATTGCTATCGTCCTTTAGCACTATTGTCAGAGGAGCAGACTCATCAACGCCCCGCAGTTTGATATCCTCAATTAACATATTCCTTAGAGTAGCAGTTGTATATCTGTTAGAATGCATTCACTCGCCAGTGCACATCTTCCATAATCATCTTGATTTGCCCCAAAAACATTTGCATAAACATTGTCTTCAATTTCTCTTGGTACAACGACTCAGGGAAAATTAAAAACAAAGGAAATGCAAAATGAGAAAAGGACATGGGAGGGGGGGAAGGGCAGGGTGCATAAAAAGTGTGTTATTGGAGATGTGCCATTGAATTAGTTGGAGGATACGTACTGCCACTATAGTATATTCAGTTAGGAGGGGTGATATGGGATGTGCCAACGCTTATTAGAAGGAGGCGCTTAATATCGCTCAAGCATTTACTTTTTCAAATAACTTAGCCTATAAACGAGTGAATGACTTGCAAAGACCTCAAAGTCAGGTATAGTTATTAGGTCTGGTGGAGTTTGGGGAAGTTACTCAGTGCTACTATAACCGAATGCAAAATTTCTTCCGAGTTTGATTAAGGTTTCTTTGTTTTCTTTCAACCAATCTTAAATTGTTAAACGTTTCTTTGACACCAGGATGCTCCTCACCATAAATCTCTTTTTTAATAGCAAGAGACTTCTCATAGTATTCTTTAGCCTGATTGTACTGACCAAGGTAACTGTAAACAGTTCCCAGGTTGTTGTAACTTGTCGCTACGTCACCATGGTGTTCACCATAAATCTCTTTTGTAATGGCAAGTGACTTCTCATGGTATTCTTTAGCCTGATTGTACTGACCAAGGTAACTGTAAACAGTTCCCAGGTTGTTGTAACTTGTCGCTACGTCACCATGGTGTTCACCATAAATCTCTTTTCTAATGGCAAGAGACTTCTCATGGTATTCTTTAGCCTGATTGTACTGACCAAGGTTACTGTAAACATTTCCCAGGTTGTTGTAACTTGACGCTACGTCACCATGGTGTTCACCATAAATCTCTTTTCTAATGGCAAGAGACTTCTCATGGTATTCTTTAGCCTGATTGTACTGACCAAGGTCACTGTAAACAGTTCCCAGGTTGTTGTAACTTGTCGCTACGTCACCATGGTGTTCACCATAAATCTCTTTTTTAATAGCAAGAGACTTCTCATAGTATTCTTTAGCCTGATTGTACTGACCAAGGTAACTGTAAACAGTTCCCAGGTTGTTGTAACTTGTCGCTACGTCACCATGGTGTTCACCATAAATCTCTTTTGTAATGGCAAGTGACTTCTCATGGTATTCTTTAGCCTGATTGTACTGACCAAGGTAACTGTAAACAGTTCCCAGGTTGTTGTAACTTGTCGCTACGTCACCATGGTGTTCACCATAAATCTCTTTTGTAATGGCAAGAGACTTCTCATGGTATTCTTTAGCCTGATTGTACTGACCAAGGTTACTGTAAACATTTCCCAGGTTGTTGTAACTTGACGCTACGTCACCATGGTGTTCACCATAAATCTCTTTTCTAATGGCAAGAGACTTCTCATGGTATTCTTTAGCCTGATTGTACTGACCAAGGTCACTGTAAACAGTTCCCAGGTTGTTGTAACTTGTCGCTACGTCACCATGGTGTTCACCATAAATCTCTTTTCTAATGGCAAGAGACTTCTCATGGTATTCTTTAGCCTGATTGTACTGACCAAGGTAACTGTAAACAGTTCCCAGGTTGTTGTAACTTGTCGCTACGTCACCATGGTGTTCACCATAAATCTCTTTTCTAATGGCAAGAGACTTCTCATAGTATTCTTTAGCCTGATTGTACTGACCAAGGTCACTGTAAACAGTTCCCAGGTTGTGGTAACTTAACGCTACGCCACCATGGTGTTCACCATAAATCTCTTTTGTAATGGCAAGAGACTTCTCATGGTATTCTTTAGCCTGATTGTACTGACCAAGGTTACTGTAAACATTTCCCAGGTTGTTGTAACTTGACGCTACGTCACCATGGTGTTCACCATAAATCTCTTTTGTAATGGCAAGAGACTTCTCATGGTATTCTTTAGCCTGATTGTACTGACCAAGGTCACTGTAAACATTTCCCAGGTTGTTGTAACTTGACGCTACGGCACCATGGCGTTCACCATAAATCTCATTTCTAATGGCAAGAGACTTCTCATAGTATTCTTTAGCCTGATTGTACTGACCAAGGTCACTGTAAACAGTTCCCAGGTTGTTGTAACTTGTCGCTACGTCACCATGGTGTTCACCATAAATCTCTTTTTTAATGGCAAGAGACTTCTCATGGTATTCTTTAGCCTGATTGTACTGACCAAGGTCACTGTAAACAGTTCCCAGGTTGTTGTAACTTGACGCTACGTCACCATGGTGTTCACCATAAATCTCTTTTGTAATGGCAAGAGACTTCTCATAGTATTCTTTAGCCTGATTGTACTGACCAAGGTCACTGTAAACAGTTCCCAGGTTGTTGTAACTTGTCGCTACGTCACCATGGTGTTCACCATAAATCTCTTTTTTAATGGCAAGAGACTTCTCATGGTAATCTTTAGCCTCATTGTACTGGCCAAGGTCACTGGAAACAAGGCCTTGCACTCGAAAATATCTCGCCTTTTCCAGCTTATCTCGTAGCTCGTCATCAAGATAATTTACAAAATCAGAGCATAATGTACAAAAGAGGTGAGCGTCTGATATATTACACAAGTCGCGACTGACTTCAGCAGTCGAGGAAAGCCAGTATACTAAAGTTCTAGGAGCCAAGGAGGGGAATAATTCATTATTTGCTAATTCTGTGTCGGTAAAGTTAGTCTTGAAATGTTGATATAACTCTTTGCAATGACTGGTAGTTTGTCTTAACTTTGTGCACGCGCTCTCACTTGCAAGTAGTAGCTTCTTGTTGTTTTCAAGTAATGAACTGAAAATCTTAACAGCGACAGAAAAGTACTCAGCTTTATGAGTGCGGTTCAGGATGGATGCTACAGTGGACTTAAGCACTTCATGTACAACGTTATGTACTCTTAAGTAAGTGGGTGTGCCGTCAACATCATACAAGCAAGTTATCATGGTCGATTCCAGAATTTTAGCTCTGATAAATTCTTCTTTTTGTTGTTTGTTATGAAATTTAACAAAGTCAACTGCAGCCTCAATAGGTAGAGAATCAGATGTACACAGCGAAAACAAACAAAATACTTCACAAAGAACTTTGTCGCTTTCCAAAGCTCGAGTTATTGCTATTCTGATTGCAGTAGCTGTTGTTTTGGGATATGCTCTGTTTTGTTTCGCAAAAATCTCCTCTCTGGCTTCGCGTCCCTCGCTGTTAAACGTTTCCAGGTACTTTGTCCAACTATAATTAGGGGTACCATAGCTGACAATGGTTTGCACGTAGACTGCAGCAGCTGCCAAGGCAAGTGGCTGATACTCGAGAACTTCAGCAACTTCCTCAGCTTGTTGTTGATTTGAAATTTGTGACACTTCTATTAAAAGGTCTACTGCATCATCTGGATGCATCCCATTACTGAGAGACTCATGGTAAGTATGAGGGGAATTGAAGGGTATTGACTGAGTATCTTGCGTAGTTACTAGCATCTGACCATGGCCCCATTCTTCACTGGCGGTGGGAGGTAGAAAACTACGAACCACAGATAGGTCAACAACATTATCCACAATAATCAGCCAGGCAGAAAATTGTTTCACCTTTGAAGAAATAAAACGGATCAAATGTTGAATCATTTCACTTGAGTTGACCTTCGTGGAGGTTGCTATGTTGGTCAGAGCATATTCCGTAACTCCCAGATGTTTAGCTAGATTGAAATAGGATTCGGCAAGTGAATCAATTGTCTCTGCATTCAGAGTTGCAACAAATGTTAGACCTTGGCCTTCACGAAGTCTTGTGTCATAGACGTCCTGTCCCACTTGACGTGCGAATTGACTTTTGCCACAGCCGGGAATTCCTGATAAATAAATGGTGCTGATGGCCCCTTTGCTTTCATTATAAAGTTCCTCCAGCTTGTTCTTGATTCTTGTGACATCGTTGGAACGTCTGATGATTTTGTGCGATGGCTTGAATGTAAGATTACAGAAAGACTCGACTTTAGAACTGATTTCCCTAGTGAGTGTTTCTACTTCTTCCTGCTTGGTCTGTAATTCGAAGTTTAGATTTTTAACTTCTTCATCTTTTGCTTTTAAATCAGCTTTAAGTCCATCAGCCTGTATCTTTAAGCTATTTACTTCTGCTGTCGGAAAGCTGCTCTGGTTTTTAACATCCTCGATTTCATCAGTTGAGAGTTTCAAAGACGTAAATGCAGCTATCACCCTTGCTACATAATTTTGAAAATCAGCATCCGTAATTTCAACCTCGTTTATGTGAGCGATGTCGTTTCGAAACTGTCGGAGATCGTCAACCTCTTTTCTGATTGCCGCACCCAGAGTAGTGCCAATACTATCCGAGAACAATATCGCAAAAAGTAGACAACTGCAGTCCCACTCCGCAGTGTTTCCTTTTTGTATTGTCGCAAAATATCGACCATTCTTTTTGCGACTTTTCCCCGTTTCGTTGTTGTAAAAATCGCTGCCATTTTGTGGAATGTCTTTCCATTCCCCGAATGGTGTTGTCACGTAAAGGAAATTCCACTCTTGTTTGAAGACTTTCCGAAGTCCTTCGGGGACCAGGTTAAAGGTGATATAACATATTCTGAAATAGTTTAACTGTTGTGGAGTATATTCCATTTTGAACTAGGATCTAGTAAAAAGATTAGCGAAAGAAAAAAATCAGACTAAAAACCACTACCCACCCCAAAGAAATCCGTCCTATATCGAGCCCCCCCCCCCCCCCCCCCCTTACTCATTGACTGATTATGCGCCCTCTTTATGCATGAAACAAAATGGTGGAACAAAATATAGGCAACAAAAATTTACTTACGCTTTTTTAGCCTACAGCTCGGTGAAATTGTTTGAATGAGTTGGTTGGTCTGTTAGCCTGTGGGAAAGAACAGTCAAAGCGTTTTAGAATGAAAACCTGAAGGAAAAACGCGCTTCAATATTACGTTACCTTGCCTCCTCCCAGTCCCCCGATGTTAATGCCTATTATTCTAATTCATTTGTAGCTTGGGTGGCAGGAGGTCACACTCCGGATACGCTGCTAGCAGAGGCTACATTTTCGCGGTATGAGGTGGCGTGCGAAAAGTAGCCTCTGCCGACAACTGTTCAAACCCGTCCAGAAATCTGGATGAGTATATTAAAAAACGGGTTTGAGACTGTATCGATCCCTGTTTATGTAAAGAGCGTTGTCAACTTGAATATCGTAAATCCTCTATTAAGCCCCGCAGGGGGGGGGGGGGCTTATGTATTTCAAACATATTTAAGAGGGGTTTTAAAATAGAGACGAGGGGCTTCTTCGAGAGGGGGATCGCGAGGATATTTAATTTAGCAAAGACGACGGTATCAGATCTTCATAAAGAACTAGAAAACAAAGTGGAAAAGCTCAAGTACAAGAAATTGGAGGTCATGCAGCCAAGGACCAAAAACAAATCCGAACTTCCAGTTGGTGAATAAACCATCCAGGATCAGTCCACACGACGGTTTCCAGTCGTGAATGATTAATTAATACAGTCTATCATTTATTAGTGAAGAATAATCAGGGGAGGGGAGGGGGGCTTCAAAGAGAGACCGGGCTTATTAACTTTCTTCCCCTTAAAAGGGGAACTACCGTTTTTTGAAATGAAAACTTCGTCAAAACGCACCGGTGGAATAGTCGTTTATGGGTTATGTTCCGTAAAGCCTTTCAGAACATTTTTCCGGTTTTGATATGTAGCATCAATGCGTCTGTACCAGTTTTTACAAAGGCGTTAAGACGGTTAAACTCTGGCTTAAAAAACTTCTTTAACTTGAGATAATAAGCAGAAAACTACTTTTTTAGTTAAATGTGCTCCCCGCAAATCAGAAAGGACTTTATTAATACTGCAAATGGGAATATATACTTTCCTAAAAATGACGATTCGAGGAAATTAGTGGCGCTTATATCTGCGACCAAAGTCCTGAAATATTTAAAACCAGAGGGATAAAAGCAGGAAAACAAAACAAAACTTGAGCAGGTTGGTTGTTCGCAAGTTTGATTCCCGCAAAACAAGCGCAAAATTGACGAATGACGTGACCAATTTCAGTTGCTTGCGAATCGCGTGACGAATTTTTGCGCATGCACAATAGAAAACTGAACGATTGTCAGCAGAGGCAGCTTTTCGCACTCCAGCTCATACCGCGAAAATATAGTCACACTACGGAAATAGCCGGGCGCACAAACTTGCCTCGCACTCAAAGGTTTCTTGGCTCTTCATCCAAACACTATTAAAAAATTCAGTTGAGTAGAGTCTACGAAGGAAGACGGACACTTCAGTAACTGAAGAAATTAAAATAAGGGGAGTCAATTTAATTAGTAGGAAAATAAGTGGTAGATCTGTATTTATGTGGACGGATGTGTTTTCGGTGATCAGGCTTAAGCAGTGACTTTGAATGGTTAGTTTATATTTTCTGTTTCGGAAACTCCATAAAAATACTATAAATTGAAGACGAAGGGAACACAACTTTTGAAAGGAAAAAAAACTGAGAGAACAGAACTATGTTATGACCACTGCTTTGTGGTCGGTGGTTAATTTGTATTTACTGTTTTGAAAACTCCATAAAGATGTAATATAATTAAGGATGATTGCACCAATTGCTCCTCTAGTGTAGGCATAAAGACAGCCAGAAGAAAACCGGTTTCAAGGCTCCCTGATCCTTGGCTCTCATTTAGATACAAATCATGTGCTGTGCTTTTTTTTATTTTTTTGTGGAAAACGTAAAAAAAAATTAAGATAAGTTTTTCTCAGTGTGTAGGGTTCATGAGGTGCCCGGCCTCCTTCTGAGCTAGAGAATGTAGTCGCAAAGAACGTCTGCGTGAAAGGTGTAATAGGACATTTTCACGATGACAATTTTTGACTACAACTACCACAACTCATTTCGTTCTTGATTTCCCAGTTATTAACCCTGGAGAGGTTTAAAACACAATATCGCTAATTTGCACCAGAAAGCAATAAATTGAAGGATTCTGGCAGTTGTAAGAGGTTGACCACTTTATAAAAATGCTCTTAAATTTAGTATATAATGTGAATATAGAATGTTAGGAGTTCCTTAAGACTGTCTGCGCGAGGCGAGAACGTTACGCGCGAGCGACCGTGGCCAAACGAGGAGAGTACGTGTACGTTCCCGCTCTAATAGAGAAAGAAGTCGTTACGTCACGTTGCCATGGCAACAAAACAAAAAATCGAAACAAATGACATGTATACAGTCTTTCCCTTGCATTATTGCACTCAGGAGCAAAATGGTAGCCCATACTTTTCTTCAATCTTTCTACAATGCAAATGGCCGTCTCTTTCAAGATCCTGAAATTTTGCTACCATGGTAACTTGACGTCACGCTTCTCCTCTCTTTCGAGAAGAGCCGCTTTATAGATAATTATGTAAAATACAGCGGAGTGTTTAAAACCGTATACAAAGATGAATTGTGTACTTAGGTTGTTTGTTTTAGCCGAGAGCACTCAAGTTAAATGGTACAAATGTCTTCGTCTCTAACCTGTAGCAAAGGAAAGTGAAAGTCAAATTTGCAAACAAACAAGGCAGGCGGTCAAAAAAGAGGATTACCGGAAGTTCTAGGGTTTACTCGATCCTTGGTTTCATGACTTTTCGAGAGTGTTGTGTCTTTGGTTTGCTTTTATTCTGACTAAATGATCCTACATGTTTTGATGAACTGTTCTCAGAATTTCGGAGAAAGGTGACCGGAAAGAGTGAAAAAAGTGCGATGAATCCGAAGTACCAGGCTACATAGAACTACATTTATCAACGTCTGAGTCAGCCAAAAATCAGTTTAGATTCAATCAACTTTAACATTTACTCAGAAATAATTTTTTTACGATGGGACATAATTCTATCAAAAAAAAAACATTCTCTAGGTTCTATAGTACGTTCCTAAAATTCGTCAAATACAGTAAAGTTTTAGTTTTGACATTTTTTTCTCAGAAAGGCCAGAAAAAATTCGACCTATAGCTAAGAAGTGACTCCAAGGTAAAATGCAAAATGATCAACTCTTGGAATCCATTGAACGCTGTTTGAAGTATTGCTGCGAATCTACAAGCACGCCGATTTAAAGGTCATTTAACGCATTGAAAAATTGCGAGAAGAAAGTTAAGTGTAAAAGCTTTCGTAGCGGTTCTTTGGGTTGTTATGTATGAAGGGCTCCAGTTTTGACCAAAATTCTCCCATTTTCGGCTGCCTAGAAGTTGTGTATGCCTCTAATCTGTTTTGGTTTCAAATAAAAGACTAGCAAAAATGGTCAAAGTTTCACAGACATAAATGGGTTAATATGATTTGAAATATGATGGTTGAGTTTGCAAAGCTGATCGAGCGGCGTACCAGTCCTGTCAGATGAAAAAGGAATATTCTCTTTTGGTCAGATCTCATGTTGATGGAGCTGAAAATTGAGCATGATTTCAAAGCTTCTACAGAACACTTGGGATAATTCTTTCTTCGGGTTGTTCTTTCTTTGAGAAACTCAGTATTAAAGACACGAGCTATAATGGTTAAGAAAGGCCCCTTAAGACAACCCTGATCCAACCAAGCTATAATGGTAATCTGAGCTAGACTTCCATCTTCACTAAAATTTCGGTGGGCCAGGATTAAACGGTTGTAAAATCGATCATGACTTAATACAGATCTATACAGAAATGGGTACTCACGTTTCTGTTAATGCTCAGAAATTGTGCTGTAAACTGTTAACTATCGCGGGCGGCTTTCCGAATAGTCTTCGCTCCACTTAAAACAGGGGAAATATAATTGAAAGTGAAATGTGCCAACAAAGCGCTATCAAGTGTCCAGACGAATTTTATCCTGTTGATAGGCGTTTGGAGAATATATCATCATGACCTTAAAGTGATGCCACAGAATAACAAAACCAAGTTGGGATATAGTAGCGAGTGGCTCGAACTGAAGAACACGGAGGAGGAAAAGAAATGGAGAGGGAATATCTCCCTTCCCCAGCTCCCCTCGCTGTTTTTTCCTGCTCCGACTTTTCTTTGCGCGTATCCTGAGCGGAGCAGAGTCCCTTTGATCCCCTCCCCATTATAGTCAAAGCCACTTTGTTCTGAGAGTTCGTGAGTCTAGGGAATATGGTCGTAAAACAACAGGCAGCAAAAATGACTTACATGAATTGTGAAGTAGAACCACCACATTTACTGCCTCTACTTCCCCTCAGTTCAAATATTATCAGAGTTATGGTCACGAATGTTCCGGTCTGGGAAAGTTATATCACACGTCTATCACATGATAGATTGCGTGCAGCATAGTACTTCCGTCTTGATACATGTTCTTTGAAATCCAAGTGAAAACAATCTCAAAAAATCAATGTCATGATTTTTTGTGCGATATTTAGCATTAAAGCATTCTTTAAAATAACAGTTGAACTACATATAAAAAAAAGTGATCATGATCAAACTGAATGTTGAAGGATGAGCATAAGCAATCAGATGAGCGGTTACCCTGGGTTCCAGAGAATATTGTGCCCAAATAGAGTAATGCAAACGGGCTTGTTTTGGGTCATTGTTTGCAGTGACCAATTAGGAGAGACCTTACGAGCAGCTGCTACACTACTGTTGTTTTGACGCAAATGTGCAATAGGCACGCAATACCTGCTAAGGTAAACAAGGCAAGTAAACAAGCGAAGCGAGGCGAATGTCTGCCATGCGAACGTCATTCAACACTACATATTCTCCTTTATCGTTTTCGTAAAGTAAACCAAAATCCATAAAACGTGCCTTTGGAATCTCACGCAAATAAATGTAGTTTTTTTAATCCTCAACACTCCCTGACGGACTCATAAAAAAACTCTTCTAGTATCTCCAATTTGAACTTGAATTTGCATCACCATGTTGACACATGCAGAGTTTAAAAATAGAATACGTTCCCACGAAAAACCTGAAAATTTAGACAGCACGTGATCAAAACATATTCGTACGGCGCCAAAAAGGTTGTCAATTTCACAACAGAGACTAACCGACAACGTTTCATTGGCCAAAACTGACAGGTTGAAATGTGAAACTACGCGCAGGATGGTAGTAATTCAATGATATATTAAATTTCAAAGCAGCAGAAAGAAGCAGGTTGGATAAAATTTGGCGACGGTGTTTCGAGGAACGTATTGTTGAAGTATGTTATCGAGGGTTAAACTTACAAATGCACACACTGTTCGCGGTAGGCCCACACTAAAATAACACCGAGTGTTTTCATAATGGGCTGGTCCGCGAACTTAAAAAAAAATTAAGGAAATCGTCAAGACATTCAAAGACCATGAACCTCATAGACGCAACGACAAATCGGAATATTAGGAGTGTACGTGAAAAATTGAGTTTCAACAGAAGAATGTGTATCAGGTTTGAGAGTAGCAAGATTTGTGTTGTGGTAAATGATCTTGGTTTTCACAATGCGGAACACAAGGAGTTGCCTGTGATAAAAATCTCTTCCGATGAAGGAAGACTGAGAAGATTGTCAACAATATTGAAACCAAAAGGGACTCAGGCTTCTTTGGAACTACTGATAGCGGTAACAATTCTTCTTATTCCGCCAATTTTGTTTAGCAGAGTGACTGTTAATGTACTTGCGCGTTGTATTTTTCATGTGTATATTGTGGCGCGGTAAGGTACGGTAATGTGCCCGGTGTCGGGATTTTGCATTATCAGCAAGTTTTGTCTTAAGAGTGTTTTGATTCCAGTGAGGTGACGACAAGAAAAGGTAACGAGTAAATTGTACGGAAGGGAAATTGTTTTGTGCAGGAAATAAAAGAAGTTGAATTGAGATCTCGTCGTGGGAAATGTCTTTATAACAAAAGTTACAATCCAGTTGGTTCAAATAAGGTTAATCATTTTTCTCGACGCGGTCGTCCACCTAGCAGACTACCGATGAAGAGATTAAAATCTTCGTTAAAGAAAACACGGATAGTGAGACTTTTTGTATGGAAGGGATTCTTAAAAATACACCATTGACATCTAAAATTCATTGTTACTTTAAAAATAGAAATGGTTTATATTTAAACCGGTACAGAACTAGCTGTAAGAGTGTGAGGTTTTTACTATAGTGCAAGTCCAAAATTAGTTCGAAAACAAGGGAAGGTTTATCTGTCGTCCAAGCACAAAAGAAGAGGCTATTTAGGTGGCATGAGGTATCAAAATAGGGTTTTAAGTAAGTATCTGTCCCCCTGATTCACAGGGATTATTTTGGCGAATTTAAGCTTTCAGCTGATATCGAGAAGAATCCAGAACCTTCATTTTATGTCGACGCTACAAAAAACGATTCATGCTCAGTCCGTACTGTCAAGGAAACGTTGTAGTATTGGGGGAAAATGCGGGACGACAATGTGTTGCAAAGCGTTTGTACGCTTTAATTTACATTACTATAAGAAGGATTGCTTCAGTCGATGACATGATTGAAATAATGATTGTTGGTTATCAATGATATTCTAGTCTGTCATAGCTTGCAAGACAATCTATGTTAATGTTAATGACAGAATTGCCAGAAATTGTTACAGTGTTTGGGCGATTTTTGTAGCTTGAATACAGTGAAAGTCACTGGGTACAGCATTTGAAAAACTCTTGGCTCTGAACTTTAACTGTAGGAATATTGGTGTTGATTCTCATGCTAGAGATATGTATGGTAACAGTCATAGTCAAGGTACAT
>JBBMOI010000011.1:8575000-8672500 GCA_038088405.1 Porites divaricata
TGAAGCGTTTTCGGCGGAGAGTTAGCGCTATTTTGGTGTTCCACTGCTAAAAGAAGACAAGGCGAATCGAGTCATGGACATGGAACTGCAACATCTCTGCTTTAAATTTCTGGAGGAATTGAGGCCGGGGATAATTTTCCAGCTGAATTATTCGCCTCGAGAGACGGACACTCCGGGAATCACTGTTCTGTCTTGTCTTTCTCCCTTACATTTTTATTTGAACGATGATATAGCTTCTATATAGCAGATACGCCTCGGTTCAGTTTACATGTATGTTCAGCAGGCGAAAATTGTGTAAGTTGAGCAGAACCTTTAACGTGTACGACACTCTTTTTAACAACAGTGTTGGTGAGAGCAGAAATAGTCAAGCCCATGTTTTCCACGATTATAAACAAGACTATGATTTTGAAGAATTTCAAGATTATGGACTTCTCTTATTGACAATTATGCCAAATACATCGGCGAAGTGTGGCAAACGTATACAAAAAATGCTGTACTTACGTTTTTTGTATTAGCCGAGAGCACTCAGGTTAAATGGTACAAATATAATGTCTTCGTCTTTGTACTGTCTAGCCTGTAGCAAAGCAAAGTGAAAGTGAAATTTGCAAACTAAAAAAGCACGCGGCCAGAAAAGAGGATTACCGGAAGTTCTATATCTAGGGTTTAGCTACTGTTTCATGACCTTTCGAGAGGGTTGTGTCTTTGCTTTGCTTTTATTTTGACTAAATGATTCTTCATGTTTTGATGGACTGTTCTCAGAATTTCGGAGGAAGGTGACGGTAAAGAGTGAAAAAAGTGGGATGAAACACCAGGCCATTTACAACTACATTTATGACATTTATCAACGTCTGAGTCAACCAAAAATCAATTTAGATTCAATCAACTTTAACATTTACTGAGAAATCAATTTTTAATGAAGATGGGACAGTATTATGACAAAAAAAGCTTCTCCAGGTCTCTTGGAATCTATTTAACGCTGTTTGAAGTATTGCTGCCGATCTATAAGCACGCATTGAAAAATTGCCACAAGCAAGTTAAGTGTGAAGGATTTCGTTAAGCGGTTTTTTGGGTTGTTATGTATGATCTATGAAGTGCTCCAGTTTTGACCAAAATTCTCCTATTTCCGGCTGTCTAGAAGTTGTGTATGCCTCTAATCTGTTTTGGTTTCAAATAAAAGTCTAGTAAAAATAATCAAAGTTTCAGAGACTTACATATTATCAACCAGAGCTTCGCTTTTAGCAATAGCTAAATCTATATATCAAACGTAAAAAGCGGGTTTTTACCTGTTCTCAACCGGTTTAGAACATTGTCGAGACTCGAGATTCGTGAAAGGATTCACGACCCACGATCCAGCTAGCCTCTAACGCAGGCGTTTTTAGACGATCCAGCTAGCGTTACGCAAATTGCTTTTAACAAGGATAAAATTGTGGGTTTTGTTTTGTCTTTATTTCATAAAATTAGTTTAAAACACGGTCGTGAGACTACAGCATCCAGTTTATTTCAAGCATCACTTCTTAGTAGGGTGGTCGACTAATTTCATTTTTCATTTTGAGCACAATTATGGTTTACTAGTTGTTATAGAAAATTGTTTGAAAGCCTAATTGCACTCTAAGTTAACTGCTTAAATGGTCATCCAACTACTGTTTTTTTTTTAGTGAAAACTTTTGGCGAAAACGGGCCGGTGGAATAATCGTTTATGGGTCATGCTAGTGTAGTGGTTAAGCATGAAGGAAATGTGGTAAACCAGTTTCAAGGCTCCCCGATCCTGGCTCTCATTTACATACAAATCATCTATTTTGACTTTTCTTTGCAAGGTTTTGTTTAACGTAAAAAAATTAAGATAAGGTTTTCTTAGTGTGCAGAGCTCATGAGATGTCCGGCCTCCTTCTGAGCTAGAGAATATTCTCAAAGGACGCCTGCGTGAAAAGCGTAATAGGCGCTTTTCACGATGACGACTTTTGACTACAACTACCACAATTCTTTTCGTTCTTGCTTTCTTATTTAAAGTTATCAATCCTCTTGAGGTTTGAAAAACGTACTCCTAATTTGCACCTGAAAGCAATTAAGTGAAGGATTCTGGTAGTTGTATAGAGGTTGCCCACTTTATAAAAGTGCTCTTAAATTTAGCATGTAATGCGGAATATAGGATGTTAGGAGTTTCTAACGACTGTCTGCGCGAGGCGGGCTTGTTACACGCGAGCAACTGAGGCAAACGCACGAAGGGAAGACACTTTCCCTTCCTAATAGAGAGAGAAGTCGTTACGTCACGTTGGAATGGTAACAAAATTTCTGGATCACAACAAACTGAAGTCCTGCAAATATGGCATAAAAATGACATGTATACAGTCTTTCCAGTGCATGATTGTACTCAGGAGTAAAACGGTAGCCCATACTTTTCTTCCATCTTTCGACAATGCAAATGGCCATCTCTGTCAAGATCCAGAAACTTTGCTACCATTGTAATTTGACGTCACACTTCTCCTCTCTTTTTAGATTAACCTCTTTATTGATAATTATGCAAAATATAGCGGAGTGTTGAAAAACGTATACAAAGATGAATGGTGTACTTACGTTGATTATATTAGCCGAGAGCACTCACTCAGGTTAAATGGTACAAATGTTTTCGTCTCTTGAACCTGTAGCAAAGGAAAGTGAAAGTCAAATTTGCAAACAAAAAAGGCAGGCGGCCAAAAAAGAGGATTTCCGGAAGTTCTGGGGTTTACCCGATTCTAGGTTTCATGACCTTTTGAGAGTGTTGTGTCTCTGGTTTGCTTTTATTCTGAGTAAATGATCCTACATGTTTGTATAGACTGTTCTCAGAATTTCGCAGAAAGGTGACGGGAAAGAGTGAAAGAAATGCGAAGAAATACTAGGCCATATACATTTATCAACGTCTGAGTCAACCAAAAATCAATTTAGATTCAGTGAACTTTATGAAGATGGGACATTGGTATGTCAAAACAAATTATCTAGGTTCAATAGTATGATCCTAAAATAGGTCAAATGCCGGACAATTTAGTTTTGACAAATAAATTCCACCTAGATCCAAGAAGTGACTCCAAGATAAAATGCAAAATGATAAACTCTTGGAATCCATTTAACGCTGTTTGAAGTATTGCTGTGTTATGTCTGAAGGGCTCCAGTTTTGACCAAAATTCTTCTATTTCCGGCTGCCTAGAAGTTGTGTATGCCTCTAATCTGTTTTGGTTTCGAATAAAAGACTAGTAAACATAGTTTCACAGACAAATGGGTTAATATGGTTTGAAATATGATGGTCGAGTTTGCAGAACCGATCGAGCGGCGCACCAGCCCTTCTTAAGTCAGATGAAAAGGAAATATTTTCTTTTGGTCAGATCTCAAGTTGAAAGAGCTGAAAGAGTTGAAAATTGAGCATGAATTCAAAGATTTTACAGAACTTTTGGGATAATTCTTCCTTCGGGTTTCTCTTTCTTCGACAAATTCGGCAACATCTAAGACACGAGCTATAATAGTGAACTGCCTTTAAGACAACCCTGATCCAACCAAGCTATGGCAATCTAAGCTAGACTTCCATCCGTTCACTTACAATTCATCAATTGCATGCCTTTCGGTGGGCCAGGATCAAACGATTTTAAAACTGATCATGACTTAATACAGATCTATACAGAAATGGGTACTCACGTTTCTATCAATGCTCAGAAATTGTGCTGCAAACTGTTAACTATCGCGGGCTTTCCGAATACCCTTCCCTCCATCTGAAACAGGGGAAATTGAAAGTGAAATGTGCCAACAAAGCGCTATCAAGAAATTTATCCTGTTGATGCTACAGAATTACAAACCCGGGGACGGGTGGTTAGGGAAACTTATATTGAGGAGGTATCGACAGCATGGTCCAAGATGAAAACTAACGATGAGTTTAAACTGGTTTAGGCTATTCCAGACCAGGCGTTCAGATATACATGTAGGTTGAATATAGTGGCGAGTGGCTCGAACTGAAGAACACGGATAAAAAGAAATGGAGAGGAAATATCTCCCAACTCCTCCCCTCCTCTCCCTACCCCAGCTCCCCTCGCAGTTTTATCGTGCTCACTTTTCTTTGCGCCTACCCTGAGAGCAGAGGCCCTTCGATCCCGTCCCCATTATCGTCAAAGTCCCTTTGTTCTGAGAGCTCGTGAGTCTAGGGACTATAGTCGTAAAACAACGGGCAGCAAAAATGACTTACATGGAGTAGAACCACCACATTTACTGCCTCAACTTCCCCTAGGAATGTTCCGGTCTGGGAAAGTTATCACACATCTATCACATGATAGATTGCGTGCAGCATAGTACTTACGTCTTGATACATGATCTTTAAAATCCAAGTGAAAACAATCCCCAAAAATCAATGTCATGATTTTTTGTGCGACCTTTAGCATTAAAGCATTCTTTAAAATAACAGTTGAACAACATATAAAAACATCAAAGAGATCACGATCAAATGAATGTTGAAAGAAAGGTCAAAACCGTAACATCACTCTCCATAGCGCTTATAGGCTTTATATAAGCGATCAGATGAGCGATTAGCCTGCGAGCTGAGGCTCATTCCACTTGTGTGAATTGGGGGGAAATTTTGGCGGCCGCCATTAATGAAAAGTCGTTGGATGGCGGATGCGCCACCAAAATTTCCCCCGAATGAGCGATGGCATAGCTTAAAATTTGAAAACTCTATCCTGTTATTGCTTTGGATCAAAAGGTCAATAATTTTGGTAATTATAACATTGAAGTTGTTCAGGCTGAATCTTTGAGGAGAATCTGGGGAGAGGGAAAATGATTGCACAGTTTTTCAGTATTTCTTTCACGGAAACGAAATGTTAAGATGTATCTTTGAGACGTAATTATTCACAACATTTCAAGAGCTATCTTTAACTCTATAATCTAATGCAGTGATCGTATTTATTCGATTAACTGCCCTGGGCGCTTTTAAATTTTTGGACCTTGAAGAGTGGGCACTTATTCGAGGCTAAGCGCTTATTAAAATTTTACCATTTCCAGCAAATGTAGATCATTCATTCATTTTGCAACAAAACAAATAAGACTCTAAAGAAAACTCCCTCTTCGAGCAAGTCTCTTATTAGCACTTATTCAATTTTTTGGGGGGTGGGAGCGGGATGGGGGGTGGGGTGAGGGTGGGCGCTTGTTTGAGTTTGAGTGGGAGCGGAAGGGAGGTAGGGTGGGGGTGGGCGCTTATTCGAGGTGTGCGCTAATTCAAGGTTGGGCGCTTATTCCAATAATTAAATACGGTACTCAACGTATCTTGACGATCAAGCAAGAGCGAGTTTCTCACTTTCATACCCAGACTCCTTACCCTCAGTTTCATACCCTGTTCGGCGGTAGCAGAGCCGTCTAGGCCAAATAAAGTAGTGCTCCTAGCATGGAAATCATCTCTCCCTGCTCAACCACAACCAAAGTCCTTTTTCTTGTCTTGTCAGTTAGTACATAAAAATTACTTCATAGTGCGACGTACAGATTTTTATTCACGAGTTTTTGGAACGTTGCATTGAACATTTCTCTTTAATGCCATTTTAATTCCGGCGCATGGTCTTTTTTTTGTCGTAGGTCAGTCATTATTCACTTAAAAAATGGTTCTTTCCCAGGCTCTTGGTAATTTTTCGTTATTTGGCCATGATAATCTCCTCTTTGGTTTCCAGTATATCCATAACGTACAATGATGTATATCTTTGTCAACGTTTTTCCTCGTTGATTGTAGAGTTGCAAATGCTGGCCTTCTGCAACCTGTAGGCGTCGAAATTTTTACGCTCGGTGAAAATCTGTTTTTCTTCGAGGCTTGGATGAAAATTTGTCGATCATATTCTAAGGTTAAGGCATGAATATAATGACCAGAAATATATGCACGTTTTGGAACAATTTTTTTTTGTTACTGTGATAGCATCCCCACCTTGTTTTGGCAGCAAAATGATTTTTACATTAAAATTAATGACCTGAACCTGTAAAGAGCCTTTAATGATGACGCAAGTGGTTAAAATTCACCAAAGAACATTAAAAGAACACTGAGGCCATGTTTCGCACACGAATCCAGACATTTTTGAAAACCTCTACTTTTATCCAGATTTGTGACCGCTCTGCTGGAAAGCGATTTCCAAACAATACGGTCTCGGAGTCCAGATTCTTTAGGGGGCTTAAACAACGCACCAGACTACGGCGACGGCAACGGGAACGGCAAACTTGAAACGGTTGAGATAAGCAAAACAACAACTTTGCGTGTGCATCACACTTTTTTGTACATTTCTTTGTGGCGTTGCACGACTACCACTTGAAAGTACGGTACCTAATCAGTAGTGTAGCAGCTTTTCGTAAGGTCTCTCCTAATTGGTCACTGCAAACAATGACATGTCATTCTTCCCATTGTTTTAGTATTGTTTGGGGTTTTTGTGGAGGACGTGAACACAAGACAACGGTTTTCTTTTTCCTTTCCTGAACTTAGATGCAGTCCGTTAGAATTCATCTCCAGAAAAAGTCGCCAACATTTGTCGAATTGAACGAGGTGAAACAGACGCGATAAAGTTTGAAACTGCGGGAATTCGCTGGTTAGGTGACGTTTTTGTAGCCGTTGCCCTATAATTTAAGAGTGATCAGCATCAAATTTCTCCTTACAATATCTATGCTTTGTAAAACAGACTGGTCATGAGAATTACGGACATGATCACACAAGACGAATTTACTTGATATTTTATCAACTTCTCCCCACTACTTCGATAGCAAATGAATAGGGCAACAAATGAGGTTAAGCTCGTGTGGACGGAAGGCAGTTTCCTTTTAAAAAGAAGGCGGTTTCAAAAAAGTAGGAATCCTTGTCGACGTAGCCTAAACGATACCAAAGAAAGGTACTACTGATCAAAACTGAATTGTCAAATAGGACTACATACATAAATAAAAAATGTAAACCACAATAACACCCTTCTAAAAATGTGTTAAACGGGATTGCAACCACGATTTTTAACGCAACACATCATTTCAACATTGTTTCAAATGGTTGCAACATTGTTCCAACATCGCTACGCCGTGTTGCGCAGAAAAAATCGCAGTTGCAAATCGTCCAGTGTAACATCACTTTAAAAGACCCGGTTAAACCCAACCAAGTAAAAAATGTAGAACCCATTCACAAGGATCCGGACATCTTAAATCTGTACATTTTTATACCCGGATTTGTGTGGACGGTTCCTTATACTATTCACAGCGCTCGAAAACAAAGCACGAATGCTAGACCCCGTGCTAATACTCGGGCACGAGAAATACCCAAGCTTCCCTAGCTGCGGAATTAGGTCTCTAATGGCGTCAATAAGTAGCGGCAAAGCAATATTCTCGCTCCACTCATTCGCAGATCCTTGCCAAGAAGGAGGGCGGAACGGCCCGCCCACCCACCCACGAGCTGAAACTTCGTGGGGTTAGCCTACAGCCATGTTCGTTTGAATATATTCAATGAGTACGAAGTGAGAGTGTTGTGTCTAGGACACTACTCTGGACAGCGGTTTGAAAAAGATGCGGTTTCGGTGTGCGAATTCATTGGTTTAGTGTGGACTGAAGGCCGATTCAGGTAAAAAAAAAAATGCGCCGTTTCAGAAATATCCAGATTCGTGTGCTTTTACCCGGCTTTTTCTTTGCGTCTCTGGTCTCTGTCTGCTTGATGTGAATTTTAACTATTGAGGGTACAGAATTCACGCATAGGTTCAATTTGTAAAAAACGTAAACTGCAGCTTTCGTCTTGAATGGTACCATTTTATAGGCGTCAGAACTGCATTCTTGATGTGAATGGGACAGCATTAAATTAACTAAAGCTCGTAAAAGTTAAGGGGAGTCATCAACGATAGATGAATGACATTCCAGAAACAAGTTCAACTTTCAACTTCAGCAAGCAAAGATAACATTATAGCTAATTAACTAGTTTATTGGGAATACTCTGTCCTAAAGAGTAACACAGCGCATTAAATCATACGATGCGCTTTGAGATAGGAGTATAATTTTTTTCGTCCGTGTTCATAAAAACTAACAAAAAACAGTAAGATATCTAACTTTTTTTTTTGCGAGAAAACCATTACTAAGTTACTTTGGTACCCCTATTAAACCATACCAATTTGTAATGGTAACAGGACTGAGTGGAGTCCAATTCGGTCTGTAATCATACGAGTGATTAACAAAATCGGACGACCGCGTAGCGGGAGTCCGATTTGTTTAATCACGAGTATGATTACAGACCGAATTGGACGACACGAAGTTCTGTTACCAATTAATCATAACTTTAACAAAATTTGTAATATAATAGGCTATTTTTTAAATCAAAACACAAGAAACTCGAAATTTTGTTTTGCTAGCAGTGAAAAAAAAAACCATTTAAGCGCGCGCGTGATGGCGCGTACTGTCCAATTACTTAGGCATGACGCGTACTGTCCTATTAAACTGTCCAATTAAGGCTGAAATCAGGGCAGTTGATAGCCAATCAGATTTGACAATTTTGTTATAGTTATGATTAGTAATGGTAACAGGACTGAGTGGAGTCCAATTCGGTCTGTAATCATACGAGTGATTAACAAAATCGGACGACCGCGTAGCGGGAGTCCGATTTGTTTAATCACGAGTATGATTACAGACCGAATTGGACGACACGAAGTCCTGTTACCAATTAATCATAACTTTAACAAAATTTGTAATATAATAGGCTATTTTTTAAATCAAAACACAAGAAATTCGAAATTTTGTTTTGCTAGCAGTGAAAAAAAAAAAGCCATTTAAGCGCGCGCGTGATGGCGCGTACTGTCCAATTACTTAGGCATGACGCGTACTGTCCTATTAAACTGTCCAATTAAGGCTGAAATCAGGGCAGTTGATAGCCAATCAGATTTGACAATTTTGTTATAGTTATGATTAAAAGTTAAACAGAAAAAAAAAACATTTTTAAACTCTCTCCTCACTAAATTGGACACCACCTTGTAAAAACGGTGTTAAGTATCCTGTTGTTTAAAATTCAAAACAAAATAAAACAATTCTTTTTTCATGGTTAAGACAGTTTGCTTCGTCGTCACCTTTTTTGGAATGTAACCTTTGAACAGCGTATAACTTATGCAAATATTCCAGTCAGTCAGCCATAGAGTAACGCCAACCTACTTAAATAAAAATATCTACTCTTTTTAAATAATAATAAACTATGTTAAACTATTCACACTGATTTTTGCAGGTTCTTTATAACGGCATTTATCTTTTTTTTATAAAGCCCTAAAGTTCAAAAATAGCCAAGACAAAACCACTTAAATTTTACTATTAAAATTTCTGTAAACATTTTCAGGATACTTCCTTTCATCAACACCTGCCCCTAAAAGTGCTGACGTTTTCCGACCTTTAAGCAGACAGGTGACAGGTAGCCAACGTAATGTCCACATTTACTTAACAAAATGACAACATCAAATTATAATGAAACAGCACGAAGCTAATAACGTTCCTCTGTAAAAACTACACCGCAAAAATACCATTGCACGCCATTGAATAAGGAAGACTTGTTGATGACACTTTTGCAAATAGGATTCAATGTATTCTCATGCTGAAGCACTTTTAGAAGTATTTCTCTACACTGCCAAAAGGAAGCTATTAGGATGATTTAGAAACAGAACGGAAAGAGGAAAGAACTGAACGCGACTTCCGATGCTCAATTTGCCGCTCTGTCATTGGTCAAGAGTTCATGTCCACACGACATTGGACCAATCATGAGAGCTCTCACATAGAGGTGTCCAGCTGTGATATGTCCACTTCAATACTGTCTAGACAAAAATAGATGCCACCTTTTAAGGATGCGGGTATTTAGTCGGTGTCCATTGTTCGTGGTTATGCCAATGATCTATAAGGGATAGACTTTCAAAAGAAAGCGCCTTGTGTCAACTTCCGAACGACGCCGCCTTGACTTGACGTCTACGTTTGATTTGCTTAAAGTTAGACACAATGCGCTGTTAATACCTAACAAGGTCACATGATCTTACAATCCTTATCGCACCTCTCCTTTCCTTTTGTGTCATCCCCAGGATCGGTATCAATTGGTACAACACAACTATTTCCATTCTGTGCTGCTTCACTTCTGTTCTCGCTACAGTTACCTAAGCCGTCACCACCTCTGTGTTGCTGTCCGTGTCCGACACTCCTTATTGATTGGTTTGATTCTGGTATCTGCCTTTGATCATCACTGTCGGGAAAGGAGTCACCTCTCACAAATTTTTCTTTTCTGTGTGGCTCTTCCTTTGACGAACTTCTCCTTGAAAATGCGGTTGAATTCTTGAATTCACCAACTGTATTAGATGCTCCCACTAAAGCGTGATCTGATGGCGGCCCTGGACCACCAAACTGTTCAGCTAGTCTATTGCTTCGTTCATCACCTCTGTTTGTACGTGGAATGGTAGTCCTTGCTTCAGGCAGTTTGATATTACCTAAAGCAAAAGAAAATCAGTCAAGCCGATTGCAAAATTAGTTTGTTTGATCCCTCCCTCTAGGAATTTTGCTACAGTAAAACCTCGACATAACGAAGGACTAAGGGACTGGAAAAATTTGTTCGCTACACTGCAGAGGTTTCGTTATATCGAGGTTCGTTTTCAGATATTTTACTATTACGGATCACAATACGTTTCTGGGAAACTGCCCGCCTACCCCTCCCCTAAGCAACATTAAAACTTACTTCTCACTTAGGGAAAAATGTTGGCTTAGGGCAGGGGTAGGTGGGCCGTTTCACTATGGGTACTGGGGTAAAGAAAATCGTTCGTTATACAAAGGACTACGTAATATAGAGGTTCCATTTTGTCACGAGTTCCACCGGATGAAGAAGCCCGAAGAACATCTGCGTGGGAGGTTACCTAAAGAATAGCCTGCGTGCCGGGTAGGCGCAAAAACGGGGAGGGGAGGGGAGGGGAGGGGAGGGGAAGGGAGAAAGAGGGTCCCTCTCTCCCTAATCCCCTCCCTTTTCTCCTTCTTCCCAACCCCGAACCCCTTTCGACGCCTGCTACACAGGCTAGGCTATGAATGGTCCGCTACCACATAGAAGGTAGGCTTACATACCCCAAACCCTGTGTAACGAATGCTCATCTGATATTGGGTATTGCCAACAAAATGCATTGAAAAGGTGACACTCTGAGGTGTATTAATATGCACATCGGTGTAAAGTACCAAGACAAGAAAACAAGGTTAACCTGAAGGTCCCTGGATTGCAGACGAAGCTGAAGCAGTTTTTAGTTCATCTCTACATGTATGCTGCTGTAGGCTTAATTCCGGTTTTTTATTTTCTTCAGGAACCGGATATGGTAATCTCCCGGGGCTATCAGCAGCGTCACTTGAATTTTCCGTGGGAGTTCTAGGATGATTACTTTCAATCACAGGGTAGGATAATGTTCCGAGACCCTTGACAGCATTTTCCTTTTCCGAGATGGATCGCACACTACCTTCTTCAGGAACACTCACAGGCAATTTTTCAGAGACGTCAACATCGGCGGAGTTTCCAGGGGAACTTGTTGAGTGTTTTGTCTCCGGAGAAGGCCTGGACAATGCTAGGCGAGAGCCAGTCGCAACTGTCTTCTGCTCGGAAGATCCTTTACTGCCTACTTCAGGAACGCTCACAGGTAATTTTTCAGGGACTTTAACATTGGTTGAATCTCCAGGGGGAGGTCCTGAGTTTTTTGTCTCTGGAATAGGACTCGACAATGCTCCGCGAAAACCAGTAGCAACTGCAATCTGCTCGGAAGATCCTGCACTGCCTACTTCAGGAACTGCCGTAGGTATTTCAGGTGCATTTGAGATATTTTTACTTTCTGTAGGGTTTCCTGAGCTAGCAATCGCGGGATTTGTACCACTTTTACTCTCCGGAAACCCAAATGGAGGTTCGATACTTTCCGCAGTACTTGGAGTTCTGCAAGATATACACAAGTGTACAGAATGTTAATTACAATACAGGGTATGAACTCTCTGTAACAACACTACGACCCTTATGACAAGCTCATTTTGGATTGGTGGCAGCCTTTTACAGATTCCTAAGTCGGAGATTGTGAGCAAGAACTATCTGATACAGCGTTTTCACGGACGGGCTTATCTTTAGATAGAATTTTAAGCAGTTTTTCCGCGAAATTGGAAGCTCCTGACTCTTTCTATTAAGACATTGAAAGTATATGAGGTATGACTAAGTAAAACAAAGCATCATTTAAAGGTCAAAAATACCATTTCCAGCTGACGTGTTGGTGGGACCTAAAAGATATTCTACATTCGGGCCAAAATCGTTCTGAAAATAACGCCGTGACGCGAGCCATGGACGTTGCTCGCTCCGGTTTATGGGCTCCTGCTATAAAGCGCAAAATATTTAACAATTAGTCGCCGAAGGCGACGTGAATATCGGCGAATAGTCACCGAGACGAAGTCGAGGTGACTATTCGCCAATATGTTTTAGTATAATTACATTGATGATTATTCGAGAAAATAAAATTATTGATCAATTTCCGACCCCGAAACATCAAAAAATCTGGCTGCCATTTTGAAAACTACTAGCCTTCAATGCTATAATCACCGCGCGGTGATTATAGCGGGATAAAGCGAAGCTCCTAGCCAATCACAGCGCTCTATTTTCGATATTCATCGATGTAATTATACTAAACCAAGTTGGACCCATACGGGAGCTTTGATAGTATAGGATCTTTTAGCGATAATAACTAGGGAGCTTAAGCAACGACGATGGGGACAGTAACTATAGAACAGCAAAAAAGCAATAGGTTTAAAACAGCAAAATAACAACTTTGCACGTTGCCGTCACTACACGACTACGACGTAGAACTTCCTAATTCCACTTTTTTTTGGCGGACGAACACATTAGACAACAGCTCTCTTTTTCTTTTCCTGAACTTCGATACAGTCGTTTAGAATTCAACTTTTGAAAAATTTGCCCGGCAACAATTAACGAATTGGACGAGATAGAATAAAAGCAATAAGGTTTGAAGCAGCGCGAATTCACTTTTCAAGAGACGTTTTCGTAGCCGTCGCCGTCGCCGTCTCCGTTGCTTAAGCTCCCTAATATTAAGGAACAGTTTTTTATAATCTACTAACGCAGCCCAATGGTCATTACACACAGCAAATAATATTTGGTATACGTCACCTTGGTATTGCTGTTCCCACATTGGTTACACTGTGGTCACCAATACTGGCATGTCCACCAGACACGTTAATACTGTAGCTACTTTCACCAGAGGAGGGAAGCTGGGGCTGAACCCTATACAAGAACAAATCAAAATTTACATCCTCATGCGTTTTCATATCGAGAAAAATGTCCAAGAGTTGGGGAAAGTCAAAGCGGGCAAGAAGGATGGGAAGAATTCTTCCAGCCCCCCCCCCCCCCCCCAACTCCCCCGTCCTCTTTTTTCCTCCTTCCTCTATTCCCACACACCCCAATCTCCTTATGTGGATTATCGTAGATGGTGGCCACAGGGATACCAATATAAACAAGCAACTTTCAACCGCTCAAAAACCGCTGCATCGCAGACTATACTTTGTATCTTAAGTTGCCCTCAGTGAAAAGAGAGGAGCGATATAACGATAGGTTGCATAAAAACGGCCTGTACATTATTTACCTCTGAACATTTTTAGCTTTTATGTTTCTTTTTGACATTGCGACAAAATCGTCAAAATACACTCCGCAACTCCCCGAAACAATGTCATTTGTTTATAAAGGTTACTTTTTCATTTTATGCAAATGGATTGGTTTTAGTCAAACGACTATAGGCCATTTAAAAGTTGTGGGCTTAGTATCCTAGCCTTTGTGTGGACGTGAGGCTGACGTTGACCTTTCTTTGATACAAAACTCCATTTTTTATGGCAATTTTGTTGAAAAAATAATAATTAGCATAACAACAACATGATTTACATAATAAAGCAGGAAGGCTTGTATCAAAACAAGATCAACTGCAGCCTCGTTTGAACCTGTAACTGTAAAATAGGCTATCCCCACCTCCCCCCCCCCCCCCCCCCCCCGCCACCCACCCAATGCCCGGTACATAGCGCTAGATTAGAAGAAGGTTATGTGCTTTTTTTCTCCTTTGCTAGATAGACTAATCACCACCCTCTCGGGGGATAGTTGTATACTACACGGTAACTAAGGGGTCTGTCTTGTCTGGGGCACCCAACGATCGAATCTTTCCAAATATGTCAGAAGTGTCTCACATGGTTTCCTCTACGATTCAACTCATTTCAAACCACCACTGACATCTTATGTCGAAGATACGCAATTTTCTTCCCACAAACGCTTCCACATTTCTGAATTTTAAGGTCAAACCGTGCGAAACAAACAGATTTAAATTAAAATGACAATGACTTAAGATAAGATCATACGCTAACCCAGTAGTTACAGCTGATTGTCCCACATGAAGCGCACTTTGGGGTCCAATCGCTGCATATCCACCATTGCCAACTTTAGTGTGGTATTCATTCTTAACTGTAACTTGTGGTGTTGTCACGAACATTACTGAAACAACAAGATAGTATCAGCTACAAACAGATTTTGATTCAAGTCAGGCTCGATTTTCGCTGCTCTCTAGGGTCCGGTCTGGTTCCTCCTCTTTTCGAGGGGGAGAAACTCGGACTTATTTTTCGAACAAAGGCTGGAAATCCAGCTTAGTCGTTGCAAATATATCGGCTAAGGCCAATTTGTTAACCTGTGGGGTACTCACTCACTTTCAAGGCGGCCATTTCACATTACCACAGTCCGGAAATGCTTGTTAGTCTCGCTTGCGCGAGCAGCGAGACTCATAATATGCAACCCGTTTTTCGCCCCGGGGGGTAGTTCCTTTTATAGGCTATATAGGTATGTTCCGCGCTAAAGGGTATGGGTTTTAGCCGTTTTGGTCTGAAATACGGGAATCAATTTCGACCATTTTGGTCTGAAATAGGGTGTGGTTTGTACACTCTAAAATAGAAGAATTAGCTACTTCTTCATCATTTGGCGATGAGACCATTTCCCTTATAATGTTTACGCTAACTACCGTGTACCGTGCCGTAACAGCTTGTCACGCGCTCCGGGCACGTGCCGGACTCCAGGGCCGAGTTGTTCAAAGCTGGGTTGAGATAACCCGGGGTTAGTGGGAGATTTGAATTCAGATATGAAAGCTTAAAAATCATTTCAGTTTTAATTCTTTTTGTCTACAAGTTGATTATCGAAAGCTTTAAAAATAACAGAGAAAATTATCCGAGAAAATGCTTTTAAACACAAGAAAAAGGAACTCGGGTTAAATTTAACCTCGGGTTAAGCGCTAATCGGCCTTCGAACAACTGGGCCCAGGGCTTCAGGTCTGAAATAGGGTAGGAAAAATCCCAGAGTTTTGTCTGAAATAGGGGAAGGGCTTCAGGAAGGGTGTTGCACACCCCCACCCAATTATTCTGGAAGAACCCCCCGGGCACTTATGTCGTTTTTGGGTCAGGAATGGGGGGTCATTGTGCCAGGCGTTCCTTGCGGACCCCGCGGAAACTGTGACTAAGAATCGTCGCGTGATGGAAGCCACGCATGTTTTGCGAAGAAAGCTTAAGAAAGATTAAAATTAATTTAGAGCTTTTCGAAACGTGTCGGTCCACGAATTCTAGCGCTTGAAAGCGTTGATTACTTTGGAGCAAGTGAAAACTACTGAGTGGTCGAAAAAAAATAAGAATCTGAATTAGCAAAATTGCGATGGTCGGGTGTTGTAAAATTTCACTGGATGATTGAGAAGACATGCCATGTAAATCACTTTTTCGATATCTAGCAATGACGTAATTTCTCTGAAATCGAGACCCTTGAATTTTCGTGTATTTATACACGTGTATAGCCTGCGACCGCCGACGTATTTCCGGTCGTCGCTAACACGCGTACTAAATCAGTTCAGAAACAAGCAAAAAGTATCAACGTCGATAAAATAGGAAGTAAAAAACACTTAACGGGTAAATCTGTTTCGTTTTGTGTAGAATTAATCGCCTCCTCATTTCTCGATCTAATCTTCAAGCAAGCGAGACTGAATGCCGCTGTAAGCGGCTTCTTGTTTAGTAAAGTTATGAATAGTCCAGGCATTTTGTCGTCGGACCTGTAACTAATTGCAAAAGAAGCTTTCTCATCATTGACCAGTTAGAAATATCGCATACATGAACATACTAAAATTCCCTAAGGATCCGAGCATGGGAACACCTCCAAACACGACTCTTAACATAAGCCCCCTTTTCCCACAGCATGAAAACGAGGCTGTCAACCGGAAGTTGCTCTTTAGCTTTTGTTATTGATATAAATCGAGCCATTTCGCCAAAACTAAGAATACATTCTTAAGAAAAATTCTTTTAAGGCTTTAATCGTGAAAGAAGTTCCCCAAAATATATCATTTGAATAAGTAAAATATTAAGGATTTTTAGACTCTATGTACTCCCCAGCAGTGAGATCCGATTTTGCTGAAACATTACGAGACAAAATTGCTTAAGACTCGCGACAAAAAAGTCCTATATAATCACCAGAAGAACCCCTCTTTAATTCAATTCGACATGTCCTTTACACAAAATTAATTTTTAAATACGCTAGTCTTCCGATCTTAACTTTCATAGTTTACAGTGTTCGAAAAATTTGTGCACGAAGACCCTTTGCAGGCCCGGGAACACTGTATACCTTTGAGTATTCTTGCGACAAATGCACCTCATACTGCTAGCCTACAGTGAGACTAAAAGTTGCATCTGATTAACTAAAGAAGCTATTCTGGGGCAGGCGGCAAGTCCGTTGCAACAGAAAATACTTGATCTCGAGCCTTACTTCACAAGCATATTGTTAAAACAGTTTCTTCCTGCTTCTCAAGTTTAGCTTAAATTAATCGTGTTGAGCACACGTGTTTGACAGATCGTCTTTAACCACAATAATTAACACGGCAGTGTTTAGTAAGTTGTTTTATTGCTCTTCCGTCTGGTCCAATGCAGCGGACACTAACCCTCTCAAGCTCCAAGCAGTCCAGAACTTTGCAGCCCGGATTATCTGTGTTTCCAGAAACTTTGACCACGTTACTCCGCTTCTGAAAGAACTGCATTGGCTACCTATTAAATCTCAGCTCTATCTCCGTGACGCCGTGCTTGCTTTTAAGTATGACTGGCTCCGCTCCTACTTACCTCTCATCGACGTTTCTGACACGTGGTTAAGTAAGTGGTCGCACGACCAGAGGCTCCCAACTTCTGCATATACCCTTATTTAAAACCGTAAATCTGGACAAAGGACATTCTTTTACCATATAGTAAGTCTGTGGAACAATTTAGATAATTTCCTCAAACTGTGTAACTCTGCTCGTAATTTAAAGCGTAAACTTAGAACCGAATTATTTGCTGCTTTCCTTTCTTATCGGTCTTAGTTTGTATCATATCTATTTTATTGTAATTTTTAAAGTTTCTGTTGCAGTTGTAATTCTAGTGAATATTTATTTACTTTTTAGCTTTCTTAATTTTTTCTATAAAATATTTTATTATTGTTATTTTGTAATTTCTAGATTTACTGTACTCTCGTTTCAACGTTAGAGATTAGCATTGTCACTGAAAAGCCCTTTCTTTAGGGAGTGTCAATTAAAGTTTGTATTGTATTGTATTGTATCTACCCGAGTAATTTGAGACTGGTTGAGTCATAGCAAAAACGTTTTCTTTTCGGTATAGTCCCGTAATTTTCTTTTTAAAATCAAAACGCGAATGTGTGTATTGGAATTCCCACTGATTTAATTTGTAATTTTCAACTTGAACCGGAACTTTGGCATTGCAGGGCGCGCGCTTTATTTATTACTTCCTAAGTCAGTGAAAACATTTCCTGCGGCTTTAGCGAAAAATGCTTTCCAGTTTCTTAAAACTTGATACGATTCCTAGACTTTTTCTAAACATTTTGAAGAAAAAAAATAGATGAATTTGCTAATAAACTAAGTTATGTGACTCCCGGAAAAAGTAAGCGCGAAGCGATGAGTGAAGTACAGGTTTTTTTCACCGAGGTGAATGATCAGTTCATTTTTGAAGTCTCTACTCAAGACATTCAAGTCAAACAATTTTTTTCTTGAATTACATTACCTTAGAACACAATATTACTTTTACTTCCAGTTTAACATTATCCTTTTAAAGTTCTAAATTCTCTTGCGGAAGACATAATTCCTCGCTAAATACTTTACCTAGATAGCTAACAATTGTGGATATACTCTACAGGTTTTACGCATTTTTTTCTGATTTAAGGATCTTATACATGCACTTACTAAGGAAGAAAACATAATAAATTCTCTCAGTCTTTACTAGCCCATGCTGTACGGGGCTTCAAACTCGAGCAACACAACAGGCAGAACATACAACCTCGTTTCCATGCTGCGCAATTTTAGTCTATATAGGGCTCTTAAAAAACTCGTTTTTCGTCAACTTCCCCTACTCGGATTTTCGGGGACTTTTGAGATGTTATAAAGGACATGTTCCTGGACCAAAACCGTTCAAAAACCTTCTTTTGCAATTAGTGGCAGGTTGACCGACTTTTCGCGATAAAATGCCTTGACTAGAAGGCGAAAAACGGCAACTGACTTTCTCGAATCCCGGGTTAACTCGCACCAAAACCGCACCATACATTTCCTATAATTTTACCCTTAGTAACTCAAACCTTCCTGCTAACCCCAACTGATATATTTTTTGCCCCTAGGTTATTTTTGTTATACTATCACCCTATATAAATCGAACTTATTTTTAAAACTGTTGTAAACGATAATAAAACATACTCCAAAACAACCACTTGACAGAAAAGAATGAAATAAGACGCTAAAGGGACAATTTATAATTACTTATATACTTAGGTATATTTAACAATTAATGAATGAGGCTGAGTATCTTATGAAGGATTATGGAGATCGAGAAGGGTGTTATCCACGGCCTCGACGGATAACACCCTTCCGAGATCTCCATAATTCTTCATATGATACGAAAGCCGAATTCAATAATTGTTTTATTATTCATTCAAAATAATTCCTAGTTTAAAAACATGGCTAAAACATGCTTACCTCCATCGATCCATCGATGTTAAGTTCATCTTCGATAGTGCACGTTTAGGGTTGTTCAGCTCCGCAAATATTCTCCAAATAGAAGAAGTCGCCCTTCAAGTTGTCTTCTTGCTGTTCTTGACATGTTTTTAGCTATTTTTTTTGCCTAGTTCTTACTTTTGAAACGAGTGAAATGTCCGCCATTTTTCACGTTCAAAACCAAAACAACTCAACCTCGTCCCCTGGTCTTCTCGGTTAACGGTGCATTAACCTGCAAGAACGCTGCATTTTTGACGTCATTTCCTCGCTAAACACAAAATTCTTGCAAATTTGGTCATCAGTAACTGGTTATGGTGAATTAAACGTGTGCTTTTAGCCAATCAGAATCGGGAAAATATTTTGAATGAATAATAACATTAATTAACTGGTGTAGTTATAATTAAATTTCGACCCTGCTCGTCGCCATAGAGCCGGCCTCCAGAAGGTCAGTGGTTAGAGCGTCCGAACTAGAACTCGGAGGGTCATGAGTTCGATCTCACCCGGAGCACGCAATTTTTTCTGAGCTTTCTGGTGTTAGAAATCTCCTTCTTTCAAACTATACTATTTCTGTGAAAATAAAGCTTTGGTATTGCAGTACGTTATTGCAGCATCTTACCGTATTATTCTTAAACTGCCTTTCATTGTTTTGTTTATTATTCCATGAAACTTTCACTTGGTAAACAAACTGTCGTTTCGTTTCTTCTGATCATTCACAACAGTCCTGGGCCCTGTTGTTCGAACGCCGGTAAGCGCTAACCCAGGGTTAAATTTTAACCTGGGATTCTTTATCTTTTTGTCACAAGCACTCTCTCGGATAATTTTCTCTATTCCTTTTAGAGTATCCAGTCACCAAATTGTAGGCAAAGAGAATTAAACAGTATTTACTTTTAAGAGTGTGTCCATGAGAAAACCAGGCAGAACCAGGCAGGGGGTGATAATGCTCAAATCACCGATTTCGCTCAAACTCGGCACAAATGTTAGGTACCAGGAGTTAACTTATGTGACAGAATTTCAGGTCAAAATATTAAATTCCCTGGGAGATCCGGGCATCCCCTGTAAAAATCGCCATTTTGCCCGTTTTATGCATAATTAATTAGCTAACTTTACGAACTTTACGATGCCAGTGCAACAAACAGAAAAGCCACCTGGAACTTAAATGCCCTGAGAGATGATCTGAGTTCATAAGACTTTAAGCACAATAAACTTTTTAAAGTCGCCGATTCGATTTTCCCCCTCTTAGTCCCCTTAAGTTGGGTCATCATTTCCAAGTTTTGAGTAAGTCGTAAAATTAGGGTATTTTATTCCCCAATATCTCTGATGAGCAACAGCTTATCTTTATAACTTTTGCATGAGTAGTTAAAGCCATCACTTAAGTTCAGAAAAAGATCATAAAAAGTTTGGGCAATTCACTTTCTTCCATGTGTTGACATAAACTGTTCATGTGACTGAACGACTTTTGCATATTTCATCAAAATTCAGGCCCTCACAATATTCGTGTGTTTGTCTCTGAATGAGGAGAAATCGAACAAAAAACTCATCAGACAATGATTTAATATTAATAAGGGTAAAATTGTTCAAATTATTGTGCAAGAAACTCTAACGATGGTTTTTGATAGCTATATACGCGATCTTTTCAAGGAAAAACAACATACAAAGATTTAATTCACAGTTTTACTTACTTTAATAATTTCGCCCTAAAAACAATATAAACGGTCAATAAAATCCATATACGTATCTCTTGGATGTCTCAACTGCTAATTTGTGCCCGCCTGAATTGTTCTCCATGCCACCTTCGATGCCCAGTTCAGCGTAGTTCAGCGTCGTGACTCGCTGTAGGGCTAAAATTCCTTAGCCATCAGTTTACGCCCAAAAATCCAAATCAAGTTGTTTTAGGAGAAAAGAACACGAAAAGTAGAAAGCCGATTTGTAATCCATAGAAAGAATTATTTCTGCCACTGTTGTAGCTCAATTCATATGTTTCAAATAACAACGAAACGTCCGCCATCTTTGACATTAACTGGAGCCCGCATTTTTAAGCAGCGGTTGGCCACAATATGGAAACATCGTATCGAGAGTCAGGAGCCAGGAGCCAGGAGCCAGAGTCCAGTGAACAAAATATGAAAAATATGACTTTCCGACATTCTCTGAGATAATTTTATTGTTGTTGTATGCTAATAAAAATTTTAGAATTCCAAATCTATTTGGAGCTCTATTCAGATTGTGATTATAAATGATCCCATTTCTTTTCAAACTCGGGGATAGAAGTCGCTTTTCTTTCGTGTTTTGGAAAGAAATATTTTTGTCTATTTTAGTTGCACGTCAAATAGCGGCGAAGTGAAGCCGGATCCTGGTGCAGACCAGCTCAAAGGGACAAATAAAGCGTGAGACACGTCCAGATTAGCTTGCGACAACAACTCCATTTTGTTTTCATACTGGAGCCCCCCCTCCCCGGGGGAGTGGCCAAATTGCGTACAAATGTCCTACCCTGCTGGCACCAGATTTGACTGTCATAAACACTGAATTTTTTACCTAGCACGGTCTTTTAGGGGTCTTACAAAGCCTAACTATGGCAGTAGTGTTCCCAAGTAGAATTCAAAATACACCACACTTTCACATTGAGTTAGATCTTTTTCTCACACAACCCCTTCCATATGTTTAACACCCTTGCCACATTCCCTCAAGACCTACTTAAACTGTGATAATTAGATTTCAAATTTCTCACCCTACCCAGGTAAGGTCAATTTTCTCATCCTAGACATCCTCGGAAGGGCCTTTTTGTGTTCTCTTGGGGCACCAAAACCAGTTTAGTGCCCAGGTTAGTGTGCCGTGCTGAGGCAGGCAGATGTTGAATTATGGACAGACACAACAATTAAGCTACAGACATTTGATGTTCCGGTCCGTGCGTGGTCGGAAGACACCCAGTAAATAATGCCCGTGGGGTTGCTCAAGGAAAATTAGGGTGTTACGAGAGTCGAACAGCAGGAGGTCTCTAACGAGGAAAAGTGCGGAAACATCTACTTTTTGGAGTGAATATACTGATGCAATTTTTAAGTTACAATATACTATAGACAAATCTATTTTGTTTCTAAAGTTCCTCTGACACTCCGAGGAGCGCAGGACATACAGGGAACGCAGGGATCAGACCATTGCATTATTGAAATTAGGTAAAGGCATACAATTCAGTTTGTATTTTCAAGTGTAACCGGACGTGTATGTGAAAAAACGGTAACTCTGAAACGGATATATAAGAATGATTCATAACAGTGACAAACAGCGATATGACTGTGGACAATATAAAAAAAAACCCACAAGATTCAGAGGCGGATAAGATTTTCTTCCGGGTGTCTGCTTACGAGAGCTTTAAATCAAAGCTAACATCTAATTCACCGGGAAACCCTTTGAGAATCCGCGGCCGCCTACGGGAATGTAAAAATCCAGAGGTTCTGTCGGAGTTAAAACGGGGTTTGTGATGGCGGTCGTAAGTACAGCTATTCGCTATATACGAGAGTACCCGTTAAGAGAACTTCTATACTGCATGAATCCGGAATTGACAGCTTAAATGAGATGTGAATATTGTGTATTAGTCTGTGTTCAAAATACTGTTCTTAATTTACACCTTCCTTGAATAGCTAAAGAGGTCTAGCCGACTTTTTTTGCAAATGAATGTATTAGTGCCCCCTTTTGGGTCTTTTGTATTCCTCAGAAGTTTAATTTTCCTCAACACTTTTAAACGGTTATTATTATGTTTTCGCAGTCAATAATTTACCCAGATACAGATACCATCCTGTATAGTTGTAAGACTACGAGGATTAAAATATAAGTAAAATTGCATGTGACGGACTGACTATAAAAAGGGCTATTATGGACAATTATTATCATGGTAATTAATGTCAACATCAAATAAACTCAAAATTTCAAGTAACACGACTTTCACAACCTATTTTCAACACACCAGTTATAACAGGATATTGGCGCGTACAAACAATAGATAGTGTATTCCGCATTCCGTAGTCCGGTAGTCCAGCGTAACAGATTCGATCATTTAGGCAGAGTTTAAAGTCAAAGATGGAGGGTGTTCGAGCAGGTGGTTGTTTTCCATAGATATAGACGGATTATCAGTGATCCTTCTTGTCCTTTGAGAATCATTTTGTTCCCTCTGACTACAACTTATGTCAAAGACTTCTAATGTTCGGTGAAAAGCCGACACTTTTAATTTTGCAATGTTTCAAGACGTTTCATTACCTTGTCACAAAGTAACGCAGAGTAACGCCACAGAGGACCAGACGAAACTGGAGCAGCCAACCTGGACTAAAGCATCTGAGAGACGTGTATGTAACATTTATTCACTATATTTTATCGTTTTTGGGTCTTGCAGCACCTACAAGTTGGACCGATCGAAGTTTTGAACTAAATCTTTTGCTCCTTGTGTTTACTCAAGCGTTCCATAAAATACCCATCAAAACGTCCATAAATAACACAGAAAACATGCCTCAGGTGACACTTTCTAACAATTCCGCCATTAGTATCCATAATGAGGCATCTGATTTGTGACTTCTCGCCAACTTTGTGCTATTTTTGTTTAAAAAAACGAATGTTACGTTTCTTCCAATTTTGGTCAAATGACAAATAATCGTCAAGTCAAATGTACATAATACGTCATTATTGATAAAGTATGAGATTGCCCAAATATTTTAGGATTGATTTGATAACCTTAAAGATGTCTTTCAAAGAATATGTGAGAATTAAGTAGATAGGTTGTTGCTCATGGGAGATGTTAGCGACTAAAATGCCTTAAATTTAGGGTTTGGTCAAAACAGTGAGAAGATGACCTTACTTTAGGCTAAATAATAGGAAGAGATCGAATTAGAGAGTAAAAATAAATTACTGAGGATTAAGTCTGATAAACATAGAAGATGATAAAGTTGATTAGATTTGAAGTTGTCTTTTCTACTTGTTGAACAGCCAAACCAAAGTTAGCTAATTAATTATGCAAAAATGAGTAGATTTTGTGATTTTTAGGGGGGGTCCCTGTAAATCCCAGGGAATTCAATATTGCGACCTTATTTTTTGTCGAGGTTAATATCTCACCACACCCATCAATTGTGCCAAGTTTGAGCGAAATCCGTGATTTGAGCATTATCACCCCCTGCCTGGTTCTCTCATGGACACACTCTTAAGCTCTCGTTATCTGAGTTCAAATTTCGCACTAACCCTGGGTTATCGTAACCCAGCTTCGAACAACCCGGCCCTGATCATTACGTTGTTTGAACAGCAGTCAAATGCGTATATCATAACTGTAAGTAGGACAAGATTCTGATTCGTGCGCGCACTCAGTTGAACGGGATTGTCACTTATAGCAAAAATCCGCTCGGAATATTTTGTTTTAATTCTAAACAACCTTAAAATAACACAACTATTTTTAAAGTTATGATTAATTGGTAACCCAACTTTGTGTCTCCCAATTCATTCTGTAACCATACTGGGCCTAGTTGTTCGAATGCCAGTTAGCGCTAACCCAGGGTTAAATGTTAACTCTGGTTTCTTTATCTTTACATCAAAAGCATTCTCTCAGTTAATTTTCTCTTTTCTTTTTTAAGTATCCAATCATCAAATTGTAGGCAAAGAGGATTTAACTGAATTTGCTTTTTAAGCCCTCATATCTGAGTTCAATTTTCGCACTAACCATGGGTTATCTTAACCCAGCTTCGAACAACCCGGCCCTGGTGATTAAACAAATCGGATACGTATGATTACAGACCGAAATGGACTCCACTTAGTCCTATTAACAAAATTTCAGCGTTTATTTATAACAGCCCACGTTCGATATATTAAATTCTAACATGACTTCGGGGCTTTCTGGTCTTTCTTCTATATTTCGTTTGGTATTCTTTGTGCTCAAATCTCTCCCGAGAATTGCGAGACAATGGAGTGGTAAAATATTGCAATTTTGACCCTAAAGCCTCGGAGTTATGTTAGAATTTTAAAATCATAGGTGACGAATTACTCCTTAATTTTGGCGCGAAATTTCAGCGATAATTTGTAATTTCACATGTTAAATACAACATTGCCATGGCAACCATCCGTACGTCTCAGTTTCAAGATGGGGACGAAGTCTTAAAATGTCATGAATGAAGATGCCAGGGCATAAAAAGACGCTTTAGCAAACCTGAACACACAAAAGAGCACATCAAGAAGGATTCTAACAGGTATTTTGTCGAAAAACTCTGAACTTAAGCCAAATTTAAGCTCTAAACGTTCGAAATAGTGGAGTTCTCGATCGATACGATCCAGGATAAACATGTCAAAAATCCAAGATTGCTAACGTAATTCGTCACCCATAATATTAATAGGTAATCAAATGGTATACTCGTGAAATTAGGGAATAATTTCACTTGCGTTTTGTCCAAATCCTAATAATTTTCCTTGCCTAAAGGATAGGGAAATTATAAGGATTTGGACATAACGCGCGTGAAATTATTCCCTAATTTCACTCGTCATCATTTGATTACACATACTAATATATCAAACGTGGGCTATTTTACATGTGAAATTATAAAATTACCATGGCAACATTCCGTACGTCTCAGTGCCAAGATGGCGACGAAGACTTAATTCGTTACCCGTGATATTAACAGGTAATCAAATGGTATACAGTCGAACCTCCATGTACGACCACCTCTCGTAAGCGACAACCTCCCATAAGCGACCGCCAATCCAAAACACCAACATTTTGCCAGTCAAAGCCTTACAGTTGGAACCTCTAGTAAACAACCACCTCCCGTAACGACCGCGACCACCTTTTGGGCCTGACGGTTAACGATTTTCCATTGTTTTTAACCTCGTGTAAGCGACCACTTGACACATTCTCTGGTCTCTACGTTCGCTGTGTGCATTATGCTACTACGAATATAAGAAGAACTTTAGTGACAACATGAAACTACACATGGCGTAACTTAGACATTGCACGCGATTTAATTATCTTGCATAAAGTAGATGTGTCCGGACCTTTTTCTCGGAAGAGACCCCCTGTGGTTCGATTCTTGTAAACGACCACCTCCCGTAAGCGACCACTCAGTCTTTGCATTTTGGGTGGTCACTTATGGGAGGTTCGACTGTACTGGTGAAATTAGGGAATAATTTCCCTTATGTTTTGTCCAAATCCTAATAATTTCCCTCGCCAAATTATTCCCTTATTTCACTCGTTTCCATTTGATTACACATTCTTATTTATTTAACCATCTACTTAATACACAACTTACTGGTTGGTGTCGCTTGTGATAACATTCCTGCAAATGAAGTACTGTTGGGCTGTGATATAATTTGTTCTCCTAAAGGACAATGACCAAACGTGCAAAAGAATAAGATGGCTAAATACATGTACATTCAAAACTGCTATATGTGTTATGTAGCTCGATAATCATTAGACTGTACTGGAAATAAAGCTACGAACTAAAATACCAAGAGAGAGAAAATTCAGGCATTACTGATTAAATCTCCTATTGGAAGGATACGGACCGGTCCGTTTCAAATTTTACCGAAAAATGCACTTTTGAAGCCACACCCATTTGCAAAATGAAGGGACACTTAGGCTTTCTTTTCGCAACTGCATAGGTTGGGTTTTAACTGCGATGAACTTGTCTGCATTTATAGCCTTGTATCGCTAACAACTTTGACAAAGGGGGGAGGGAAGAGGGGGCAAACGAAACTATCACACTGTAGATAAGAAACAACTGAATCCAATTAGAATGACTTGATCATTTTCAAAGTAGAAATGCTGCAGTTCTTGTAACGTGGAGTGGTCTTAGATCTTTATCGTAAGGAACGAATTACAAAGCTTAAGTGGGTTGCATAGGAGTATAAAATTTACCACTATCAGCTTCCACTGAGCCACCACTTCCAATGACTTTGAATATTGGTCTGATCGGCTTCACTAAATGCTGTACAAACTAAAACAAAACAACAAAAACGAGAGAGAGAGAGAGGTTTTAGATCGAAATTCTTCTGTCTCCTCAAATTATTTTTAAAGGAGACAAAATAATTTACTGTATGCGGGCTTGCTGTACTATGGCGGGTTTTTGGCTAGGTTGTTGACAACTGATTGAAAAAGTTGATTGATATTAAAGTTGTTAGTGATGGGCCCTCATGGAGTCGACACCAGCATAACTCAAAAAAGTGTAATGACAAACAGTTCTGTTCAAAAGGCTTCAAGTGAATGGCAGCATTCATGGGAATTAGGAAAAATAAAGAAAGGTTTTTATAGGGAACTTAAGAACCACGACGACGGCTTTGTCGACGACGACCGGAAGTGAGTTACAGTGTACTGCGCAAGCGCGACTAGTAAATTTCGTCGTCGTGGTGTCGTCGACGACGCCAAACATAGTAGAATGGTCGTGGCTAGATGGAATCCCTCAGAAGGAGGTGATCGAGGAGGACTAGAAACGAGAGTTGCTTCGGTAATCTTCGGCTCGTGAGACAAGATGGCGCATCTCGCGATCAACTTTCGTGGTCGGACTAGCAGAATGTACAACTAAAGAACTTCGAACGGCATGGGAAATGTATATGAGACTGTGTCAAACTCCTCTGTTACTCAAAAATGAAGAATCTATCGACAATAAGAGCATTAAAGGGAGCAAACACCTCAGAATTGCTATGGAATCCCTCAGAAGGAGGTTGGCATCCCTCAGAAGGAGGTGTTGATTTTTAACTTGTAAATGGGATCCCTCAGAGGGAGAGTGGCATCCCTCAGAAGGAGGTACACTGTATTTATGTATAACTTGTAATGGAATCCCTCATGAGCATCTTTGAGAAGGAGGTACACTTTATTTATGTATAACTTGTTAATAGAATCCCTCAAAAAGAGTTTGGCATCCTTCAGAAAGAGGTACACTCTATTTATTTATGTATAACTTGTAAGTGGAATCCCTCATGAGGAGTTTGGCATCTCTCAGAAGGAGGTTCACTTTATTTATGTATAGACTAAATATAGAATTCTTCAAAAAGAGTTTGCCTTCTCTCAGAAAGAGGTACACTTTGTTTATGTATAACTTGTAAATAAAATCCCTCAAAAGGATTTTGGCATCCCTTAGAAGGAGTTTATTATGTGATAACTTGTTAATGGAATCCCCCATATTTAACTAGTCAGGGGAAAGCCGGTGCACCCCGTACACCGGTAATCACTGGGTATTAGACCAGGCCTGCCTTCTAGAGGAAGCAAATAAATTGCTATGCAGAGCAATCTCGAACATCAAACTCAGCAACGCTGCCCATTTCTCACACAACCAAAATTGTAAAGTAATTAACCTTGAGTTGCAGATTTGGCATTCCAAACTTCTCCAATCAATTATGTTTACATGAGCCCTCAAGCTTATATGCCCACAGTGTGTGACAGAGAACAATGTTCCAGTTATTTCCCATCAGAAGTAAGATTATGTGCTTCAGATCCTGTACCATGCTTTATTCAAGGTTGTGTCAAAGGTGAATCCCTGTGTAAGCCTGCTAAAAATGGTCACCACTGGTAAATTAGTCAAAGTGGGTCATATGTCCCACTTGGCATTTTAAATTGGATCATTTCAAGAATGGTCTGGGGCAAACTATGATATTGAAACTTTGAACAACTTCACCTTTCTTATCCAGCCCATCTTCATGCTTTTCATGTTCAACTGCTATTCTGTTTTGCATAAGAAAATGAGCTTAGCTTTTGATATTGTTTCATAATAAATAATGAAAAAAAAAAAAAAACAAGTTCAACAAACGAAGCATGAATTGATCAGCAAAAGAACATATACAGAGAGTATCGAAATGTACACTCCAGTCTCTCTCTGTACAGCGCAATAGGCCTGACACAAAAGCTACTCATAAGAATGAGTCTCAAATGGCAGTCTTTTTGCATACTTATTTCAGGCTAGTAAGCACACCTTTTTTATTTTTAACATTGACTGCTGCTTTGGAAGTACTTTCATATATTAGGTAACCTTTGTTGCATCAGTGTGACTCCATGATAATTTGATTTTGCATCTGAATGGAATATTCCGTGTCAATGGTGCAAAAATGCGCTGCCTACATTAAACACTGGTCCAGTACTGGACATCAAAAACCCCCCATACTGTGGCAAAAGTGACAGTCTAAAACGCTGAAATTTCCCACTTATGCCCTGCATTCCTTGGGTATGAGTGTGAGGGGCTTTCCACTCCGCAGACTAAAGTGCACAGGGACTTTTGCATCCTCCACGTAATCATAGTTTGTTAGAATGTCTCCCATACTTTTTACATATCGTGCAAGTGACCCCCCCCCCCCCCCCCTCCACCTTTATTGCTGTGGACTGTAGGAATATTATAGCTTCACATCAAACTTCACCACATGCTTTATCCACAGTCGTATTGTTTACTATTCATATCTGCCACATTCAATTATTACTACTTTGTACTACTTTCATAAGATTTATTAAACTCCCCCCCCCCCCCCAGGTAATGATCCCTTTTCCGAAAATGATCCCCTAACACCAATGATGACCTTTATGATCTCCCAGCAAAATGGCCCCTTCCCCCAAGTAATAAACAACCACCTTCCAAGCAAGGAAAATACAAGTAAAAAAAAAATGTCTATTTCCACTGAACTGAAGTGAATCATAATAATTTCTATTTCCACTGTTTATTGTCTGCATGGTTTTACACCTGCATGTACCCTAAATCCTCTATTAACCCCCCCTGGGGGGCTTCTTTTTTCCAAGCACTTTTGAGGAGGGGGGGCCTATTTGAGAGGGGGGCTTATTTAATTTAGCGAAACGCATCAATGGGAGCAAGGTTTCTCCATGATGGACTTGTGGTTCCTGGGCGTTATACTGCTTTTTCTAACAATAAGCAAATGGTAACAATTCTCCACAGAGAAATAGACAGTGTAAAGTTGGAAACGTTAAGCACATGAGGTTGGAGGTCATGCGACCGAAGACCAAAACAATATGAATTTCCAACCTGAATAAACCACAACTGATCAGTCCATGTTAATTGTTTGTGAATAATGGAGGGGGAGGGGGGAGGGGGGCTTAATAGAGAGGGGTGGCTTATTAACTTTCCTCCTCTGAAAAGGGGGGGGGCTCATTAGAGGATTTATGGAAAGTACATTTGTAGACTTCGTCTCGGGTTTGCATGACTGTCTCGAATTCTCCCAACCCCTCTCGTGTTAATATCAGGCTATGCAAAGATGGAAAACGTTTTCTATTGCTTAAATACAATACAAGGCTGTGCTCATTCAGGGGGACTCCATTTACAATTTAAACACAAACACCTCCCTCTAAGGGATGTCAAACTCCTTTTGAGGGATTCCATTTACAAGTTAATACATAAATAAAGTTCTACCCCCTTCTGAGGGATGCCAAACTCCTTTTGAGGGATTACATAATTTTACATGTTAGTCAAAAATAAAGTGTACCTCCTTCTGAGGGATGTCAAACTCCTTTTGAGGGTTTCCTGATTTACAAGTTATACATAACTACACTGTACCTCCTTCTCAGGGATGCCAAACTCCTTTTGAGGGATTCCGTTATTACAAGTTAAAAATTAACACCTCCTTCTGGGGGATGCCAACCTCCATATGAGGAATTCCGTAATAGCAATTCTTAGGTTTTTGCTCCCTTTTACTCTAATTATTGATAGGTTTCTCATTTTTGAGTAACAGAGGAGTTTGAAACAATCTCACATACATTTCCCATGCCGTTCAAAGTTCTTTATTTGTACATTCTGCTAGTCCTACCGCGAAAGTTGATCGCAAGATGCACTCTCGTTTCTAGTCCTCCCCGATCACCTCCTTCTGAGGGATTCCATCTAGCCATGATCAGAAGGAGGTGATTGGGGAGGACTAGAAACGATAGTTGCTTCGGTAATCTTTGGCTCGTGAGACAAGATGGCGCATCTCGTGATCAACTTTCGTGGTCAGACTAGCAGAATGCATCCTTTTTTGCTGTTTAATTACTCCTCTCTGTTACATTGTCCTTGATTTGTTGTCTGCAGTAACTAAACTAACAAAGAAAACTTTAATTTGCCATGACTTAGATTACAAGCCTGAACTCCTGTTAAATTCTATGACTTTCCAGGCCTGGCAAATGAAATTCTTATATTTCACGACTTTCCAGGTTTTCCATGGCCTATACAAACCCTGTAACTTGTAAATAAATAGAATACCTCAAAAGAAGTTTGGCATCCCTCAGAAGGAGGTACACTCTATTTATGACTAACATGTAAAATAATGTAATTCCTCAAAGGAGTTTGGCATCCCAAAAAGGGAGCTTACTTTACTTATGTATAACTTGTAATGGAATCCCTCATGAGGAGTTTGACATCCCTCAGAAGGAGGTACACTTTATTTTTGACTAACATGTAAAATTATGTAATCCCTCAAAAGGAGTGTGGCATCCCTCAGAAGGAGGCAGAACTTTATTTATGTATTAACTTGCAAATGGAATCCCTCAGAAGGAGGTACACTTTATTTTTGACTAACATGTAAAATTATGTAATCCCTCAAAAGGAGTTTGGCATCCCTCAGAAGGAGGTAGAACTTTATTTATGTATTAACTTGTAAATGGAATCCCTCAAAAGGAGTTTGACATCCCTCAGAAGGAGGTACACTTTATTTTTGACTAACATGTAAAATTATGTAATCCCTCAAAAGGAGTTTGGCATCCCTCAGAAGGAGGTAGAACTTTACTTATGTAATTATTAACTTGTAAATGGAATCCCTCAAAAGGAGTTTGACATCCTTTAGAGGGAGGTGTTTGTGCTTAAATTGTAAATGGAGTCCCCTTGAAGGAGCTCAGCCTTGTATTGTATTTAAGCAATAGAAAACGTTTTCCATCTTTGCATAGCCTGATATAAACACGAAAGGGGTTGGGAGAATTCGAGACAGTTATGCAAACCTGAGAGGAAGTCTACAAATGTACTTACCATAAATCCTCTATTAAGCCCCCCCGCCTTTTCAGAGGAGGAAAGTTAATAAGTCACCGCTCTCTATTAAGCACCCCTCCCCCCTCCCCCTCCATTATTCACAAACAATTAACATGGACTGATCAGTTGTGGTTTATTCAGGTTGGAAATTCATATTGTTTTGGTCTTCAGTCGCATGACCTCCAACGTTGTGCTTAAAGGAGCTGTGTCACGAAATTCAGCCAAATTGGGAAATTACAAAATGCCGGTTAAATTAAGAGAAATATGAAAATAACCGCTTAAAACTTTAAAGGAAGTTTAAAATAACATAACAGAAACAACAGATGCCACGGATGGGCAAAACTGAAGAAGATTAAAAGGGATTGAAATTAGGGTTTTTGAAAACTGTTCAGCCCAACAGTTTTTCAAAGTTGATCCCTGCTTCTTGCAACTTAAAAACTAATGCTCAGGAGACAAATTTGTTTGTCTTGGATCTCTCATTTTGTCATTTACCTGTATTTTCTTTGCTTACTTTAAGTTCCATAGTGATTGAGGGCGAGTAATTGGCAAAATTAAACAACATGAACTGGACTGCCGTGACAGCCCCTTTAACTTTTCCACCTTTATGCTCTAGTTCTCTACGGAGAATTGTTACCATTTTCTTATTGTTACAAAAAGTAGACCATCCTCGAGAGACCTTGCTCCCATTGATGCATTTCACTAAATTAAGCCCCCCCAGGGGGCTTAATAGAGGATTTAGAGTACATGCAGCAGAAAAACGATGCAGACAATAAACAGTGGAAATACAAATTATTATGATTCACTTCAGTTCGGTGGAAATAAGCATTAACTTTTTACTTGTATTTTCCTTGCTGTTTGTTTATTACTTGGAGGGAAGGGGGCATTTTGCTGGGAGATCATCATAAAAGTCATCATTGGTGTTAGGGGATCATTTTCGGATAAGGGATCATTACCTGGGGGGAGGGGCAGTTTAATAAATCTTATGATAGTAGTACAAAGTAGTAATAATTGAAATTATGTAACAGTTGTGAATGGTAAACAATACAACTATGGATAAAGTATGTGGTGAAGTTTGATGTTAAGCTATGATATTGCTAGAGTCCACAGCAATAAGGTGGGGGGGGGGGGGGGGGGGTCACTTGCTTGATATGTAAAAATTTTGGGAGACATTTCTAACAAACTACGATAAAAGTGGGGGATGCAAAAATCCTCATGCACTTAAGTGTGAGTGGAAAGCCCCTCACACTCATACCCAGGGAATGCAGGGCATAAGTGGGAAATTTCAACATTTTTAATAGACTGTCACTTTTGCCACAGTATGGGGAGTTTTTGATGTCCAGTACTGGACCAGTGTTTAATGTAGGTTGCATTTTTGCACCATTGACACGGAATATTCGATTCTGATGCAAAATCAAATTATCATGGAGTCATACTGATGCAACAAAGGTTACCTCATGTATACAAGTACTTCCAAAGCAGCAGTCAATGTTAAAAATAAAAAAGGTGTGCTTACTAGCCTGAAATAGGCATGCAAAAAGACTGTCATTTGAGATCCATTCTTATGAGTAGCTTTTGTGTCAGGCCTATCACGCTGTACAGAGAGAGACTGGAGTGTACATTTCGACACTCTGTATACGTTCTTTTGCTGATCAATTTAAGCTTTGTTTCTTGAACTTATTTTTTTATCTATTTATTAGGAAACAATATCAAAAGCTAAGTTCACTTTCTTATGCGAAACAGAATAGCAGTTGAACATGAAAAGCATGAAGATGAGCTGGATAGGAAAGGTGAAGTTGTTCAAAGTTTCAATATCATAGTTTGCCCTTGACCATTCTTGAAATGATCCAATTTAAAATGCCAAGTGGGACATATGACCCACTTTGACTAATTCACCAGTGGTGACCATTTTTAGCAGGCTTACACAGGGATTCACCTTTGACACAACCTTGAATAAAGCATGGTACAGGATCTGAAGCACATAATCTTTCTTCTGACAGGAAATAATTGGAACATTGTTCTCTGAGGGCATATAAGCTGGAGGGTTCATGTAAACATAATCGATTGGAGAATTTTGGAATGCCAAATCTGTAACTCAAGGTTAATTACTTTTAATTACAATTTTGGCTGTGTAAGAAGTGGAAAGCGTTGTTGAGTTTGATGTTCGAGACTGCTCTGCAATGAATTTGCTTCCTTTAGAAGGCAGGCCTGGTCTAATACCCAGTGATTACCAGGGTATGGGGGTGCACCGGCTTTCCCCTGACTAGTAAAATATGGGGGATCCCATTGACAAGTTATCACATATATAATAAACTCCTTCCAAGGGATGCCAAAATCCTTTTGAGGGATTTTATTTACAAGTTATACATAAACAAAGTGTACCTCCTTCTGAGAGATGCCAAACTCCTCATGAGGGATTCCATTTACAATGTATGTACATAAATAAATAGAGTGTACCTCTTTCTGAAGTATGCCAAACTACTTGAGGGATTCCATTACAAGTTATACATAAGTAAAGTAAGCTCCCTTTTTGGGATGCCAAACTCCTATTGAGGGATTACATTATTATTTTACATGTTAGTCATAAATAAAGTATACCTCCTTCTGAGGGATGCCACTTTCCCTCTGAGGGATTCCATTTACAAGTTAAAAATTAACACCTTCTGAGGGATGCCAACCTCCTTCTGAGGGATTCCATAGCAATTCTGAGGTGTTTGCTCCCTTTAATGCTCTTATTGTCGAGAGATTCTTCATTTTTGAGTAACAGAGAAGTTTGACACAGTCTCATATACATTTCCCATGCCATTCGAAGTTCTTTATTCGTACATTCTGCTAGTCCGACCAGGAAAGTTGATCGCGAGATGCGCCATCTTTTCTCACGAGCCGAAGATTACCGAAGCAACTCTCGTTTCTAGTCCTCCTCGATCACCTCCTTCTGAGAGATTCCATCTAGCCATGACCTAGTAGAATCATATGAGGGTATATCTATGACAAAATTCAATAACCTAAAAGTGAAAAGGGTTAAGTCAAATCTGAAATATACCGAGTCAAAGTTGGTAAAAGAAAGACCACGGTAAAAGGAAGAAATACTAAAAAAGCCACCATCAAATAGGTATCGCGCAGAAAAAGGCATCACGCTAAAAGGCAACACGCAAAGAGGCAACACGCAAACAGGCATCACGCAAACAGGCATCACGCAAAAAGGCATCACGCAAACAGGCATCACGCAAACAGGCATAACGCAAAAAGGTATCACGCAAAGAGGCATCACGCAAAGAGGCATCACGCAAAAAGGCATAACGCAAAAAGGCATGACGCAAAGAGGCAACACGCAAAAAGGCATCACGCAAAGAGGCATAACACAAAAAGGCAACACGCAAAAAGGCAGCACGCAAGGAGGCGTTTTTTTTAGCCGCAGGGCTGTTTAGCTTTAATCTGCAAGTTTGAAGTCTCTCGTGACCATACAACTAGCTGCACAAATGCTGGTCAAAGTTAACCTTAAAATGTTACACTAACACTTTTGTGAAAATTGACGCACAAATGGAGGGCGAATGCCGAAGGATCATTTCCTATCTGCAAGGGTATTCTTGCCATAAGCCTTACTGTAATAAACTGAGTAATCATAAACCTACAGCACATACAATTCGCTCTACAAGAAGAACAATTTATACTGAATGCGGGGCAAGATTAAAGAATTAACATTCATCAAACATACTTAGTTTGTATTTGTCCCTCTCCTTTCATTCAATATTTTAATATTGAATCTGACAGTCTGATGTGCTACAATCTGTAAACCGGTTACTGTAACTGAATTACTTTATTAATTTAATATGCGATTTGTTTGGTGTCGCGTGATGTACCCGCAATGAAGCTTGCTGACTACTTCCAACTGACACAATGCAAACAATATTTTTTGGTTGGTTTTTGTTCGAAATTAAGTAGTATTTTTAGAAAGCAATACCTATGATCCTGGTCCTCGTCTTCACTATTGATGCAAATCTCCAGGATGCGTGATGCATGCAGACGGGTTGGATGTTGTGTCACGATGTCACAAAAAGCTTATGTTTCATCATTTTTCAAGCACCGCAGTTTCCTCTCGCAATTCAGGAGAGATGTGATTTAAAAGCTGAATGATGGTGACTCTGACTGACTTTGCTCTATTTAAAAGTAAAACGTGAAAGTACTGTTATTGTAAAAAAATTTAATAATAATCTTGCTCAGTTGTCACGTGCTGGCGCCACGGAGTCTGGAGGCAACCTTTATCTCAGTTTCGTTCAACTTAAAAATACCTTTTTTTCAGTACGAAAACCAAGAATCCTTATCGATTGTAAACTTTCACAATGAGTCATATTTAACTGGCATGTATTTTTCTTCTAGTTAAGAATGATCTCCCGGTTTCGCAAATAAAACCCCCGTGACGGACAATTCTTGTAACTCAGCAAACTGTTTTAATCAGATTCGTGGTTTACAAATATTTGTACGAAACAAACCGAACGGTCCAGATAAGAAAAGCGAACAGTGGAATAGACATGATCTTGAACAAATTTCGGTACATTAATGAAAACAATTTTAAAAATCTGTCTACAGTCTGGTTTGTTGCGATTAGCTCTTCGCTACCTATTTATTTTATATGCGTGTTGGTTGTGTTTTCGGCAGGAACGATTTCTATGATTTTGGCATCCTTAGGAAAGAATGGAGGAATTTTAAGAAAATATTATGCTTTTTCTTTGTATGAAAACGTTCGAGATTAATCGGCACATATTTAAAACTGCATTTTTACAAAAAAATGTAAATAATTTCATTATTTTGCTCAAATAAGATCTGTTTGGAAAGAAGAGGGACAAATACAAACTAAGTAACTAAGTTTGTTTGATGAATGTAAATTCTTTAATCTTGCCCCGCATTCAGTATAAATTGTTCTTCTTGTAGAGCGAATTGTATGTGCTGTAGGTTTATGATTATTCAGTTTATTACAGTAAGGCTTATGGGAAGAATACCCTTGCAGATAGGAAATGATCCTTCGGCATTCGCCCTCCATTTGTGCGTCAATTTTCACAAAAGTGTTAGTGTAGCATTTTAAGGTTAACTTTGACCAGCATTTGTGCAGCTAGTTGTATGGTCACGAGAGACTTCAAACTTGCAGATTAAAACTAAACAGCTCTGCGGCTAAAAAAACGCCTCCTTGCGTGTTGCCTTTTTGCGTTATGCCTCTTTGCGTGATGCCTTTTTGCGTGATGCCTCTTTGCGTGATGCCTTTTTGCGTGATGGCTGTTTGCGTGATGCCTGTTTGCGTGTTGCCTCTTTGCGTTATGCCTTTTTGCGTGTTGCCTCTTTGCGTTATGCCTGTTTGCGTGATGCCTTTTTGCGTGATGCCTGTTTGCGTGTTGCCTTTTAGCGTGATGCCTTTTTCTGCGCGATACCTATATGATAGTGGCTTTTTTAGTATTTCTTCCTCTTACCGTGGTCTTTCTTTTACCAACTTTGACTTGGTATATTTCAGATTTGACTTAACCCTTTTCACTTTTAGGTTATTGAATTTTGTCATAGATATACCCTCATAGAATCACGTCGTCCTGCAATCCACAAGCTTCGGCAGGTATAAATCCACTGTTTTAAGCGATTTTTGAAGTCCTTTGCATTTCTTTATTCTCGTAAATCCAGGTATCGTTCTTTTTTTCTCCTAACAAGCGATGTTGATTGAAAATTCGACTAATGAATTGTTTTTCTTCGAAGAATGACAACAGCTGTGGAGACCGAGCGAGCGAACTCGTAAGTGATAAATGTATTTGTACGTTTAGGTAAGGCAAATCAAATGTGTTTGATATAGAGGAAATAAACTTTATATGGAAAACAGCTATCACATCAGCATGTCTCTTTTCCCAAATCTAAACTCTGACAGATACTCGGACTCGGTCATCTCATTCAGCTGAAAGTTGAATAATCTTTGAGCGGAAAGCAGGTTTTTCCACTCGAAAAGGTCAGACAACACAAAAAATCCTTCATCGTCAATGAAATTAGACGTACGGCTTAAAAAATAAGATCTTGCATTGTTTTAAAAGACGCCAATGCGGAAAAGTTTGTTGCGAACGGACATTACAGTTTTACATTTGTGTTTACATTCAGTGTCGTCGTCGTCGACCTACCGACCGACTGCATCTTAAGAGGCCCTGACTGTAAATATCGAGAATCCGCCGACAGTTGCAAAATTTCATAATTTATTTTATTCGACCTGAAAGACCCTTTGGCTGAACTATTTTCAAAAATGGAAATTGAAAGTTCCATTGCACTTTGCTTTTTCCGAAAAATCCAAAAGTTCAAATTACGCCGAGGCGGCCCCCGACCCCCCGGAAAAACAATGAAAAATTCTGCAACTTCGCTAACTCCGTACGCGACAACGCGTTGAATTCCCAGTTTGCTGTTTTAAACATTGGTAAAAGAACCCTTTGTCTTTTAAAAAATGTAAACTTCATGTAATTTTGTCAAGTTTAAGACAACATAAAAACCCGTTGAAATAACCCATTTTCAATCTTTTGGGTTGAGGTGAAATAAAGGCCAACTTTAAAGGCCTATAAAAATCCTAGTATATAAATTTACGTGTCATATTGTACATCAGGTGAAAGCTTTATCCTCGTAGGTCATTATCTCCAACTGCCGTTTTTGGCCCGCAAAAATTAGCGCATCCAGTTTGAAAAGAGTTCGGGCTATTTTGACCAAAAATTCAATGCAAATTGCTCAGCGGATGTCACGCAAGAGGTCACGGCCAATCCTTCAGTTTGCAAATAATGCATCTTTTTTTCTCTTCTGATTGAAAATGTCAGCAAAGAGCGCCTTGAAGTACTTTAATGACCTTTCATTATATTTAAGGATCATACAAGCACGCCACACATCATTTTATTAATCTTAGATCTAAGCGAAGATAACTGTCGTCGATCGCGTTGATGCGTTGTCCAATAAATTGACATAAAATTTGATTCACATACACAGCAAAACGTATTACAAAGTTGAAGAGAATAGGGTAGACTTACTAACTGTTGTTACTCTTGCTTTAGAATAACATGATGTAATCCCAGGAGCTCTTACTCAATGTTTCACCGAAAGGGTCAACAAAACAGACTGAGTACAAAACAAAATGATCTATGGAGATGTGCGTCCTTGCAGTTTTTGCTTACCGTAATTCGTTCATACATTTATACTGCTGATAATGCCAATTGCTTACGCCTTTTCCTTGCCTGTAGAAGAAAAGAAATGAAGAAAAAGAAACCTATCAAGAGTAAAAGAAAAACTCACGACGTTTTTCACCAAAAACCGTATTCCAAAACGAATGTCACGCAAAAGAGAAGCCCTTTCTGACAACATTATCGCCCCGTTGTTCACCATGGGCTGTTCTTCTTTCAACGTTTGAGAATTCTTTTTTAACAATGAAAAACAGTTACCATAAGGCATTTGTACCATCACGTCGAGTAAATTATTACAAACATGTCAAATTTGATTTGCGTGATAATATAACTTCACGTGACGTAAGATGTTCAGGTAACTCTCCTCAAAATCCGGTCCTGAAAACATCTCGAAATGGCTATCTCGAGCTGAGACGTACAATAAAAAATGATCGTAGTATTGGTCAATGAATTTGACCAGGCTTTCTGATTATCTACAAAACCCCACTGAAAGTAGTCACTTGGCCTCAGCTCTAAACGGCATGATATGTGTAAGATCTCGAATTATCAATGAATCTGAATGACAGCCATTTCTCCTTTCCTTGCCGCCCGCTACGAACGTTATGCGGGTCTTCGTCTTCTAATAATAATAAAAATAAAACACCGAAAAAAACGAACACCCGCTTCTAAAAAGCAGGAACTTGATATATGTGTGACAACATGTAAATTGTGTTTGTGCCTTTGTAAATGGTCTTTTTTTTTTACATAAAGATGGACTGTGCTAAAATTGGTGAGAATAGAGGCTCCAAAGATATATCTTACAGCCCGTTTTACGGAACTGGTTGCAGGGACCCTGGCAACATGTGAATTGTGCCTATTCGTCTTGTTGTATCTTGCTTTTGCTTCGGTCGAGAGTCCCATTTCATGCGAGCTTCCAGCGATTTGAAGGGGATTTTTTGGGGCTCTTCCTTTTTTACTTTAGGTGAGGTTTTGAAGCAAATGAAGAAATTGATCAGATTCATTGATAATTGAAGATCTTGATGTTCCTTACACATGTAAGATCAGTAAGATCAGGATAGCCGTTTTCGAGTTGATTTTCGGTTTTGGGTCTTAGGGCTGATGTGGTCGTTTTCTACCCAACCCCAAATGTTTATTTGCAAGCAATAGGATGGGATAGCATCGAGCAAGCTATCCTCTTCGAGCGGAGAGCAACGAGCGCGAGCCAAGACAGAGCGCGTAATGCACCTATCAATGTAAAGCCGGCGGGGGGGGGGGGGAGGGGGGGGGGGGGCAGGGCATGGGGTGGGGATTTGATTGTCTTTGTTGTCCCTGGGGTAGGGCATTTAACTGATCTTGTTCTCCCGGAGGAGGGGATATTTGAATCTTTCTTCGCCCGACGTGGAGATATTTGACTGCCGACTCGGACGAAAAAGACTGAGACCGAACATATGTTTCCCGCTTCCACGCTTCACGCATGCGCCATACGGTTTGAAAAGATCAGGAAGTCATAGAGGCCAATGAGAACAAGCGAAGGCTAAGTGGATTTCACTGTTTTGTCTTCAAATTTCGTTTGTTTTAGCGTGTTTTTGATCAATTGAACCTCTTAATATACTGTAGTATCAAAGTAAACAGAAGTAAAGAGAAACCAAGTCGATTGTTGCAAGTACAATTGATTAGTGTATGGCTCATTCGCCACAATCACTGTAAACTTATAAAAGTGACTTTCTTTGTACCCTTTACTAAGAACGATATATTTAGACTTACAAAGTGTGAGCTTTCTCCTAAAGCTTTATGTATTCTACGCAGTGTAACACGGATTATGGTTAAAACGTATAATTGCAGCTGTAACAGGAACATGTATCTTTGGTGATGCAGCAACATTGACAAAAGATTGCAGAGTTTTATTTGGAGATATTTTTATTTTCCAGCCTTGGGATTGACAGCAATGTGCAGCCTGGGTTGGGGAAATTTGGTTGCATTTGACTGGAATGATTTGCCCGTGGGCAGGGAATTTGAATGCAAATTTTTGAAAAAAGTCAAATCCCCACCCTATGCCCTGCCTCCCCCCCCCCGCCGGCATTACATTGATAGGTGCATAAGTGGCAAGCTAGGGTGAACCAGGCCGGCCATCTCCATCTCTTTCTGGTGCTCACTCGCATGTCTCCTCCGCAGAAGCATGTTTATGTCCTAGAGGCAAGAAAGGCGGGCGAGAGACAATGGGATAAACGTTCACAACACTCCTACCATTTTTTTTTTGTTTTTAATTATTGCTATTATTACTGGAATACCAAGCGGGAGCCTCTGCGGAGGAGAGAGGCGAGGGGCACCAGAAAGAGAAACGCGAAATGACTGGGGTGCGGTCGCTCCGGTCTAGCGCTCTTTGCTAGCTCGCATCGCTCACCGCTCGAAGAGAATAACTCGCTTGAGCCTACCCGTTTGTCAAGGTGTAGCTGTACCCTCCGCCTTTTCCGTTTTCCCCTGGGAGAAGGGTTCGGCCACGTACGTTAAACTACCTTTCTTCTACGCTTCTATTCTGAGTTTTTACGCAAACTCCAACACCGATATCTGTCAGTGATCAAAACAATTTTATCTTCAATTTCATCCTTTTGTCATGAATATGTATTTCGGGGCATTTCGGTTTTTCAAGTGACAAGGATGATCAATTGGTAGCAATTCTTTTGGATCACTTCCATCGCTTGAAGTCTGTCCGGGTTATCCAAAATTTTCAAAAAAGTCCTTCGTCTCTGGTATCCCAGAGCCGATGTACCCGGGTATACTTTGAAACTGGGGTTTACTACCATGCCCAAATAGAAGAAAGGGTTTCGATGGTTGATAAGAAGAAAGTTGACTCACTTCTACTAATTCCACAGTCCACTTTAGCTGTAGTCTCTGCTGGAACTGAACATCCATCTGTGCAATTGATGTTCTCCAGCCAACTCCGTAGGACAGTTACGTCAAGTGATGTGATAACACAAATCAGATTTGACGTCAGTTTTTAATATTTTACTCGACGCAATGGTACTAGTGTCGTTTCATAACAGTGTTGTTCATGGTTAAAAGATAATTCTCAAACGAAAAATCCTGCTGAAAACGTTGAAAAAAAGAAACAACGGTTACCTTACAAAAACGAAACGACAATGTGGCCTGATGTGCAACACTTCTGCGTAATATTCGTCTTGGAATGCGGGTTTTTGGTGAAAAAGGTCGAAAGTTTTTCGTTTACTCTTGATTGGTTTCTTTATCTTCATTTTTTTTTACAGGCAAGAAAAATATTTGAGTGATTGACTTAATCATTTATGAACGAATTACGGTAAGCAAGAACCGTAAGGACACACATCTTCATTGATCATTTGTTTTGTCAGTCTGTTTTGTTGACCTTTTCGGTGAAAAATTGAGTAAGATAGGGAGCTCCTAGGATTACATCCGAGGTCACATTATTCTAAACCAAGAGTAATAACTATCTACACTATTCTCTTCAACTCCGTAATACGTTTCGCTGTGTATGTGAATCAAATTTTATGTCAATTTATTGGACTACACATCAACGCGATCGACGACCGTTATCTTCGCTTAGATCTAAGATTAATAAAAGGATATGTGGCGTCCTTGTATGATCGTTAAATATAATACAAAGGTTATTGAAGTACTTCAAGGCGCTCTTTGCTGACATTTTCAATCAGAAGAGAAAAAAAGATGCATTATTTGCAAACTGAAGGATTGGCCGTGACCTCTTGCGTGACATCCGCTGAGCAATTTGCATTGAATTTTTGGTCAAAATAGCCCGAACTCTTTTCAAACTGGATGCGCTAATTTTTGCGGGCCAAAAACGGCAGTTGGAGATAATGACCTACGAGGATAAAGCTTTCACCTGATGTACAATATGACACGTAAATTTATATACTAGGATTTTTATAGGCCTTTAAAGTTGGCCTTTATTTCACCTCAACCCAAAAGATTGGAAGTGGGTTATTTCAACGGGTTTTTATGTTGTCTTAAACTTGACAAAATTATATGAAGTTTACATTTTTTAAAAGACAAAGGGTTCTTTTACCAATGTTTAAAACAGCAAATCGGGAATTCAATGCGTTGTCGCGTACGGAGTTAGCGAAGTTGCAGAATTTTTCATTGATTTTCCGGGGGGTCGGGGCCGCCTCGGCGTAATTTGAACTTTTGGATTTTTCGGAAAAAGCAAAGCGCGATGGAACTTTTTATTTCCATTTTTGAAAATAGTTCAGCAAAAGGGTCTTTTAGGTGGAATAAAATAAGTTATGAAATTTTGCAACTGTCGGCGGATTCTCGATATTTACAGTCAGGGCCTCTTAAGTTTCCTTTTTCCCGCCGAAACTGACGTTCTCGTTCCAGTCTTTTCCCAGTCAACAGACGTCGTCGTCGTGAACTTCGTCGTGTTCTTAAGTTCCCTAATAATTTGGCCTGCCCATCAAACAGCTATAAGAGACAAAATTACACTAGCCTCAGTCTGGTTCATGATATAAATTTTCTTTTCTAACTAGAACCATGGATGGCGATAATGTTTATAAGAAACATGATGTTTTATGATGCTGACCTGTTCGGCTTTTGAAGGATTCTCCAGAAGACCCATGATGCCTTTGTTGCCCTTTGCTAGCTGCTTGGGTGTTTCATTATGCTGCAAAGTCAGTGATTAAGATTATTTGGTTAAAGGCTCACCCAACTGGTACACAACGGCTACAAGTAAAAACTAATGCACAGTGCTGAATTATCCTACAATTTGAGGCCAGGCCAAATTGTAATCAACATTTTTGGGGTTTGCAAATTTCACTCCGGCAGTTTTGTAAAGAAATTGTATAATATAACCTTTTCCCATTTTCCGAGGGATTTTCCATGAAATTAGTAGTCAAGAGCTAGTACTTTTCCTATAATAGCATAGACGATGGAACTGGGGATCTGCAATCTGCAATCTGCAATCTGTCTATGTGCACTTCTTAACACACTGTTTCACTATTTTTTTTTCTTGTAAACATGCGACATTTAGCTTGCTGGGAAAGTTCTTTTCATTTTCAGGTGTGTTTGTGGGATATATTTTTTATAAATTACCCAATCCCTCCCTTAAAAGTTAAACTGATATAAAAGGCTCCTAAAGTAAGATAGGGATTTGAAGTTTTCTTTTCAGTGGCTTAGAGTTTATTATTTTAAAGTTAATTGCTCTAATTCATTATAATACGTATATGAATGGAGGCTTCGCTTTAAGCACTGGCTAAATCTATATATTATCTCAATCAATAAAGCAGTAGTGCAACGCCAACACTGAGGCCATGGGTTCAAATCCCGTTGAAGCCCGAAATTTTCTTTCGGGTTAATTTGCAAAATTATTTAAATTTCTATCATAACTGCGATGGTTATCATCTTCATTTGAATGGCACAAACTTGATTAAGCTATGTGCAAACGGACGCAACAACTCCCAACCATGTTGCGTGTTGTTGCGTCCGTGTTGCAGTGTTGTGCAGACGGATGCAACAACTCCCAACATTGTTGCGCCAACAATGTTGCGTGTTGTTGCGTCCCTGTTGCAACTCCTAACAACAAGCAACAACATGCAACAGGGTGTGCAAACGGACGCAACATGTTACATCCAACAATGTTGCGTCCGTTTGCATGAGGCTTTAGAAATATAAATTCTCACATCATTTCAATTCATAGTTTTTAGATCTTACCGGTACTAGCTGCCATAAACTTCCTCCTATACTAAGCTCTAGGCTTATCAGACAACTTCGTAATAAGTTTTAGGAGGGCTTATAAATGGAGGGGGCTTACATGTATAACAGGACTAAATTAATATGAGTTTCAAAACAAGCTACATACAGTGTAGCAGTGTTGATCAAAAGACTTTTAGGCTGCACGCAAACGGATGCAACAACTCCCAACATTGTTGCGCCAACAATGTTGGGAGTTGTTGCGTCCGTATTGGCAACGGTGTGAGACGGATGCAACAACTCCCAACAATGTTGGGACCTACAGTGCATCGTGGGAAGGATACAACCCATAAACCTTTGTAAACCATGCGTAATGAGCGTGCGTGGCCCCAACAATGTTGGAAGAGCTGTGCAAACGGATCAAACATTGTTGCGCTACGGTTCGGCCGGATCACGGAACAAAAGAAATGTTGTGAGTTGTTGGCTGAAAAGTTTGACCGGATTCAAACTTTGCGCAACACGCAACAACATGCAACAGGGTGTGCAAACGGACGCAACATGTAACATCCAAAAATGCTGGGAGTTGTTGATCACCAATGTTGCGTCCGTTTGCACGCAGTCTTACTCGCTTTTAGAGGGGGCTAATATCCGGGGGCTTTAATATAACCAGATGTTTTCGTTTACAGGTAGATGGGCCAATAACTGAAGGGGGGGGGGGGGCAGCTTATTGTATTTTCCTTAGCCAACAGTATTTTAGATTTTATGTTCCAGGTGTCCTAAATTCGAAGAGGGCCATTTTCCCCTATTAGCTACACCTAAGGCCTCATTTATAAGGAGAAAACCTGTCCCGGGTAGAAGGACCCTTATTTTCACATCCTTAACAAAACGTGAAACCAGGAAGTTTCATGAGGTGGTCGTACAATATACAAAAAAGCGTGATGCGCATGAAGGTCTTATTTTGCTAATCTAAACCTATTGCTTTTTTGTGCTTCTCGTTGCCATCGCCATTGTCATTGCTCATGGCTACCTACTGTTATGTGCGCTATGCCAACATACTTTGGGGTGGATTCTTACCCTATTTTCTAGCTCCAGTGAAGAAGCAGCACCATAAAATAACAACAGAGCAACAGAATTTTGACACTTCTGCCCGACAGCCAAGTGAAGAGGGGTATTTTTATCCTACAAATTATAAATGAAAAGTATTTTCTTAGGTTTATTAAATTCTACAACATAAATACATGTAAATGTGTTTAAAGATCTCTGTTTGCAGTCAGTCATACACTAAAATACCATGTGTTTGGTCAAGAGCCATAATGGGACAGTGTCCCATTATGGCTCTTGGTTTGGTGCAAATTATGGAAAATAGCAACAATAAAGAGAGCAGCAGCTTGCAATTTGTGCATGTGTTTTGCATTTGTTCATTTGTTTTGTCAGTAATTTGTGTGTGTGCCTTGCCTTTGTGCATGTGTTTGAGACTTTGAGCCACCTTAGAAGTCAGAAACATAATATTAATATTTTTAGAAGCCTGAAAATCACTGTAGAAGTTGTGATATTTATAAAAAATTATCTGAAACTCTGCATTTGGAACCACAGAACAGTATGAGATGACGATGAAATGCTCAAATTTGCTTACATTATAATTTGCAAGGTTGGGCAGTTGGAAATAACTTTACCGAACGATTATGACTTAGACAAAAAACAGGCTTGAGGTTTCAGTAATATTTGTAGTTCTTGCTAAATATTAGCATTTGACGGTCTTCAAGTTTTGAACATTTTGCATGCAACTCAGTAAAAACACTCAGAATAAGAAGCAAGCCAGGTGAAACACATCACATTGACCCAAGGCTGTACTCTAAGACAAATTGAAGGGAGCCCAGTGCTCTGAACTTGTGAAATCCTGGGCGACCAGTATATGATTTGTATGAAAAAACTAAGATTTTCTAGTTGCCCGAGAGCAAAAGTTAGGTGCCGCAGGCCACTGGGCTCTGCTAGAGCACAGCCCTGTGACCCCATATGTTTTCATCGCATTTTTCAATGTCCTATGCATGACTTTCAATTGCACCAAGTTTGAAAAAATTCTGGATAGAATATCCATTTGAAGAGAATTACCTTAAGTTTCTGATTGAGTGAAGGAGGGGATAGATGGGGCCATAACCAAAAAGCTCCTTCACATTATACTTTAAAGGTTAAGTGATGGGTAAGTCAACATTTAAACAGGGTAAGTAAGTTACTTTACTGCTTGGAGAGAAGGGGTGTGGATTTAATTGATACCTCCTTCAATCCACACCACTCCCCCATCCCACTACCCCAAAATTTTTACCCCAAGCAGAACCTTATTTTGCTTGCCAATGATCCCTGGATTCTTAGCAGAAGCTACTGACAATAGCAACTGTAACACGCCATAGTGCCCCTTGTCAGCTGCAACATGAATGGCTGTGTTGTCAACCTGAACAAAAAAGGTATCAAAAACTTATTCAAAAAGTACAATCTAACAGCCTTGTTTATTCAGGCTTAGGGGGGAATGGTAATCCATGGCCAAATATGGTCACAACCTCATTCCCAAGGTTCTCTCCTACCCGCCCTATGGAGCGAGTGAGAGAGTTCTCTCTCTCTCTCTCGCTCCGTAGGGCGGGTAGGAGAGAACCCTGGGAACGAGGTTGATATGGTCATATTGGATTTGCAGGGAGATTCTTGCAAACACATTATTTTTGAATCAGGTGTGGAATGAGATCATTGTTCAGAGCATTCCAACAGCAAAAGGCTGTCAGAATGAAGATGGAAATGATGACTATCACTTTTTTTTATAAAAATATCATTCATAGATAGTTAGACCTATTAAAAGCTAATCATGGCACTTAATAAAAGTATCAGCTTAAAAAAAACATGCTTGAAGAGCTAAAAAAACATTAAACCTACTGAGTCAGCTTTGGTTATGTCAGCTCCTTTCTCAATAAGCCATTTTACTGTCTCCTGATTTCCTTTCTCAGCTGCTAGCTTTAATGGAGTATGCCCATACTACAAGAAAGACAAGACAAAAATACAATAAAAGTTTTCATGAAATACCCAATTCCCGATAGAAAGAAGAGAATTAATGTTTTTACGTTTACGGTCTTTTTACGCTCAGCTCAGAGCTTTATCAGTTTTATTAAAAAAAGGTCATTCCTCTGAAATAGAAACTGCAGTGAGACTTTTTCAAACTTTACCGACTGGTTGTTTACAGCAGGTGTTGTTAATGGAAACTCAAATTTTTAAATAAAATCAGGGGGTTACCTTATTCATTTAGGAGTAGGAGCAACTTGTATTATGTTATAGGTCAAAATTAATTTCAGGTTAAGTTTTTTTAACTTTGGTTGATTCTCTACTTCCTTTGTCTCATACTACTTATTATTCACGAATTCATAATTAATGCTTTAATTTCTAAAGTTTGTCATTTCATCAATAATATATAAATGCAACTTTGATTCTGGTGCAAATAGCCCATACAGAGAATCACCTGTGATCCTCACAGAGGGAGAAAAATCTGACAGAAAACTCCTAGTTAAATCATCAGCCTCAATTTATAGGACATACGGGATGCTTGGTAAAAAAGAAAAACCTGGGTGACTTGTCAGACTGCCACAATATGAAAGACTTCCAGAAAACACAAGAGACTCAACTGTGTAGTATACGCACATGTTGTAGTCAATTCTTTATTTCAGTTAATTTTTATGTTTCCAATTGTTTTTGGGTATGCTAAATTATGTATGCTAATGAATTTAAAACAAAGGAAAAACAAAAACTTCCTGAAATAAAAAAATAACTGCAACACACACATATCTCCCCACTCTTCCCTTCAGTGTTGGTTTGACAGGTTTGCTTGGACCTCTGATCATTACCTTGTCAACACCCAGTGACTGGGGTTGTAGATTTCTCCTTTCAAATATTTTTTTTTATATTGCTTGTGAAATGAAGAGAAAATGTGACGTAATTTCACATCAAGAGTCATCCAGGGCTTAAATTTTTCCACACATCCTTATATTATTCATGTGCCTTTCCAACTGGGGGTGATTTAAGAGAGACTTTTTACAACCTTACCGGGCAGGCATGAAAATAAAGATAGGAAAAAATTAAAAGGCAATGAAGTAATTATTTATAGCATTTTCAAGATGAAAAAGGGGTTATAATGAAAAATGATAGATGTATATCAAACAAATTGCCCATTGATCCCACACATACATGTACAGATGTAAGTAAAGGCAAATGTTAACTTAAATTATCATTCGATGCAAATGTTTCTTCCTCTTCATTGGCCGAGAGCCAACCACGTGACCTGCAAATAACTGCCTACAAATAATGGTCTGCTCATGCGCAATGTTGTTCAACTGTTTTTGGCTGCAAATACTATTCTGCTCATGCGTAAATGAAAGCACGTGCTTGCTCCTTGCTCATTTATGTGATCTCTGTCATTACTCCTGGAAGGCAGCGCGCGCTAACCGCTTTCTGAAGATATTGTTTATTAAAAAACAAACTCAGTGATTGAATGATAAATTATTGAACTCGGTTATCGCAAAATATCGTGATTTGTCAGTGTCTCCCAGATCAATTATTTGCCTCAACCTTTGGCTTCAGCAAATAATTGATCTGCTTGCCACTGACAAATCACGATATTTTGCTAAGCCTCGTCCAATAATTGCTAATTACTTTTACTTTACAAACTGACCTCATCACATGCATTGACATTAATTTCTTTTCGTGACAAAAGCAATTGAATTATTCCGTTGTTATCTTGCTCTACTGCCATGTGAAGAGCCGTGAATTTGTGGGGCTGTGGAGCAAAAAAAAACATCTGTTCATTAAATCGTAAGGGCCTGTGACATGCTTTTGAGCATTTGCAGCCATTTGATTGCTGGTCCATTAGTCTAATGGTTTTTGGTGAAGAAATCTTTTCCCATTGACCTTATGAGGCTTGAGAAAGTTTCAATAATCAGCATTGACAACCTATTTGGTCAATTATATTGTTTGTGCACTCAGTATCTTTAATAATGCAAACATCAGCAACAAATTTATAGTGCGACTACTAGTAACCGGGGCCACCTAGACAGAGTTGACTGATTGGATACAGGTAAATAACAAATTGCATTCCAAGAAAGTTGGTTGTCACCAGAGCCAATCAGCAGCTCATAAGAAAACAATAAGTTACTCGAGGCACGATTGCAAACATTTTCAAGAAAGCAAACTGTTTCACCAGACAATGTTTTTCTATTTGAAACTTTACATATAACACCAAGGAAACACTATGTCTGACACAAGCTGTTATTTTGTCATCCAACAGTAATTTCTTCCCTACCATTGCCACATTTTGCAATAACAACAAAAAACATGTCAAAAATATGCCTTAAGTTTACATTTCCACCTCTGCCAACACTCTAACTGACCTCTCAGGAAACATTAGGCATTCTTCAGAGGGTTCAAAAGGTCACGTCTGTAGGAACTTGTACTAGGTTGATTTCAATCCATCTTGTTTATTTTGATCCATCTTGTTTATTTCATTTCAAGAAGCTTGTTAGTGTTGGTACAAACAGATCAAATGTGGAATTTACTGTGGTGACCTGGCATTCATTTTTTCGTCTAATAACAATCCTGAGTCAAAAATCTCCAGCATATCTTTACCTGACATTATTTTTTAAAATGGTAAATGTATAAAGGGGAAATTTGGTTTCCTTAATTCAGCTGTGGACTTTTAAATGTGATTTACTGGTTGATCTGAGACATGACTTCAGGTCACTTGCAAAAATTTCACCCTTAAAGCCCCAATATCAACATGAGTAATCTCCTCACTGTTCAATCTCCATATTTTTTTATTATCATGATGTACTTGAGCAAATACAGTATTATTTCAATCATCAGGACATTTCATCAGTGCTGATCATTTCATTCTTTCTCTTGATCTTTCAATTGATCTGGCATTGACATTGTTAAGAGAAATTTAAAATTGGTTACTATGGGGGTTGCTCGGAGAATCACACTTTAAACTCCAGCACTCCAGCCCTGATGCAGAGAGATTCTGACAACAATATTACAATATTACACAGAAAATTAATCAATTTAGAGGTCCAATCAAGGTGAAGAAGAGGAGGAACAGGTTGCTTATTAAAAAGCTCAAAAAAGGAAAAAAAATTCCCTAACATGATTACCACTGATTAAAAGAAAAGAAATCTTACTTGACTGGTTGCGTTCACATTAACTCCAATCTCAAACAGTAATTTTATGATCCTCTCTGCACCATTTTCTACTGCCAAATGTAGTGCTGTGAGTGTTCCCTAGGAGATAAAAATAACAACAAAAAAGTAATGACAGTCTTGAACCTTTTTAAAATTATAAAATGTTATTTGAAAGCTTGACTTATCTATGAAAATGTACTTTTGTTTTAAATTAGGAAAACAAATCCCTAAGTTGAATTGCTTAATGTGAAAAAGGTACATTTACAATTAAACCCAGTTAGTTTCCATTGATAAGTTGTTAACAAATGAAAAAGGACTGGAGAATTCAAGGCAACCCTAAGATCTTCTTCTGATCTGACTATACACTGTGGTGTAGATTAACCTTCCGACATACACGCAAATTCATACCCTCAATGTGGTACAAGGGGGTGGGGGGAGGGGGGTTGATGGAATCCCTCCCCAGAGTTTTTGATATGTTGCAGTATTTCAAAATGATTTTGCCTTCAGTGGAAAGCCTTTTACCTTCTCAACAAGACGAGGTATATTTTATGGGTGGTGGCACTGCTGGAGGCCTGTGACATCAACAACAATGGTCGCCATCTTGGATTTTACCGAGAGTAAGAAATCAGTTTAAAACTGCAATAACTATAGTAATTTTTTGTGCTTGGCATGTAAAATAACACATAAATAAGCACTTTGCATCATTTCATCCACAAACTTTACATTAATTTTATTGTTGAAAGAAGTTGAAAAAAAACATGCATTTTTACTTAAAAATGGCTAGACAACCTGCTACTTATGAAGTCATATCTTGTAACCATAGTAACTGACTATTGCTGAACTTGTCTCAAAATGTGCACAAGGGACAAATGGACAGCTACTGACAGCTACTTATCGTTTAGGAAAAAAGTTGAAACCACAGGCAGTCCAAGCTTGGTGCGTTGTGTGTCAATACTAGTTGTTTTGCATAAATTATTATGAACAATTTATAGATTTTGTGTGAAAATTTAATTTACAGTTGTTAAAACGTAGGCATAAACATAGAAATAATTTTTTACTTACGCAGGCCCGTAGGGAGTGGGGTGCAATGGGTGCTACCACCCCCCATGGGTTCCTGGGAGCTCCACTTTCCACAGTGTTGATCAAAGATTAAAACAAAGTGAATTTAAAGTATTCTTCTGTTCTAATTCACTGATTGTGTAGTAAAATTGAAAATAATGTGAAAGAGCTCATGAGCCTGGTTCACCTGTTATACAAAACGTGTTTTAGCCTTCGAAACTATAAAAAAAAGGGGATTTGGTGTACCTAAAAGGCATTTAGCCTTTGCTAACAAGTCACTTACTCATTCATTTTGTCCTTAACTGGTAAAGTATGTTTTGGAGGATTCGTAACTTGTGGATTTAGCAAATGTTTCTTTCACTGAGAGGTCATGTGGCCTTGTGCTGTACAGTGATTTCCCATAGCTTCCTATCTTTGCTCCTCTCTCAGAAATTGACTTGCAAATCTTTTAAAAGACTGAAGCCCAAGGATGTTATTATTCTACCATGCATTTGCAGTTATTGCCATGACAGTTGCTAGCTAGGGAGAAACATTCCTTTTAACTGACTCTGATTTCGCTTTGTGGTGAGAGTGGTACAACCATTTCTGACTGGATGCATTTATTGGGCCAATTCAGGGATTGGGAATTCTCATTTTTGAATTTTCTGTTAAACAGCCAATTACAAAGGGTGGATCTTGGATCCACTTGTGCTTGAAGGAGATAAAGATATCCATTTTTCATTTTTGAGTAGCCCCTTGTCTTTGAGTGTAGTTTAGAATAGCTGCTCTTATCTGTGGTAAAAAACATAATATTCGCAGCACAAAAGAGGCTCTCTTCACTGAGTCGCTCCTATGCACGTACATCCATCTTCTAACATAATTTATAATAATAAAGCTGTCTCTTTGCCAAAAAACATCAGAAATATCCATGTTTTTTAAAATGTTTGTAATACAGTCTCAGAAAACCTACATGTAGTTTCCACCACCCCTTCAAGACTTGCTCCTCCGGCCTTATTTGGCCAATTCCTCCTTGAATCGCACCTCCCCATAAAACAACCTGGCTAGAGGGCCTGCTTAAGTAAACTTTGGTTTGTTGTTACTTGTTGCTCAGGTAGGAACCTCCAAGACAGGGGATCCAGGTAATGAATGTACAATGACAAAACATGGATGTTCCTACCCTCAGATAGTCTACTGATTGGGCATGAGCAGTGTTTGGAAGAACAGGGTTGTTAAAAGTACCTGGCTGCCGGCAAAAATCGCCACCTACTTGGTTAGTATCAGCTGGCTACTCTGCTTGGCATTTAAATAAAATATCCCTGGACTGGCTACTCACTTTCACGACTTAGCTGTCAACTTCAAAACTTTCTGACAACCCTGAAGAATCGTATAATGTTTGCATTCACTACACAACACATAGTCATTGAGGTTCCTTCACACACATCAGATTGCCCAGAACCAAAAACTTCCGAAAACTTTTCCCACAAAGCAAAAACATCACAATACCCATGATGAGGGGAAGAGATATGAGACTGACCTAGCTTTAAGGATCTGGCACTTTGATGGTGAATCAGTGTGCGTTCTTGGATAAGGGAGAGATTTGTGAGTTGAAAATGCACACGACAACCTGCCTTGATTTGCATTATGTAGGAAAACACTGAAGAAACAATGAACCGCAGAACCATATAAAATGGCCATTAGTTAAGCCCAGGTTACATAGGAAAAGTAACAACAAACCCAAGTTTACATACGTAAAATTATTTTATTTCTATACATGTATTTATGCCTATATTTATACATTTTAGCAACTATAGTCGAACCCCACTATTTCGAAGTCCCAAGGAAAATGGAAAAAAGTTCGAAATAGCGGGGTTTCAATTAATAACTGGGGAAGCGTAAAATTCGTAACAATGAATCATTTTTTAATAAAATACAGTACAGTATAAAGAAAGACACTGATTAAATAAAAATACAGTAATTACATGTCGAATAAATCAGCAGATGCTGTTGCAATGAAAAATCTTTCAATGTTCTGTTGTTGTTCGTTTTTTTCTAATACTTTTGTCGTTCGTGAATGAATAACACAGCTGGAATTTCTTAGTGGGACACTGCACGTGAGTCAAGCATTGTTAAGTCATTAATTAGACAACACCAGCTAAAGTAAAATGCAATACGTTTCCAGCTGTTCTCTTATGTACGTACTCTGTTTTTGACAAGTTCGAAATAATGGGGTTGATTTAAGGTGTAGGGAAAGAACGATGAGTTCGAAATAGCAGGGAATTCGAAATAACCGAGTTCGAAATAGCTGATAGTAAATGACTGAAAACATAAAGGTAAATCCAAGGGAATTTGATATTCCTTGGAAATTGTGGGGACTTCGAATTAACTGAGTTCAAAATAGCGGGCTTCGACTGTATATTGAATTTTTCATACAAAGTCTATAATTAATCATTCTTCATATGCAAAACAGTATTAAAACACCTGGTAATTTATGCACCCCTTGACATAATGTAGCATTCCATTTTTTCTTTACCCACCCCCCTACCCCAAGGATCAGGATTGCCTGTTTCTTTAAAAAAGGGAGGGGGAGTTGCATTTTGGCTCATTACTTCAGAATACCCAGTCATTTTTTGCATCTTGTTGAAACACAAAAGTATTGTGTTTATGCATGGTTCAATTTTACTTGTTACCATCCCCTCCCTCTCCCCTCCTCTCTGGGCAACCCCCAGGACAAGTCCAGCCCTTCAGACCGGGGAGTGGGGAATTGTTTGAGGAGGTCCTGTCCCGTGGATAGGGGGGTGGGCCAAATAAAGAAATATCTTCCCCCTATTTTGCGAAGTATGTGTTATTTCTTGCATGGTTTGCATGATGGCTGCAGACTTCAAGACTACCCATTTTTAAGGAAAAATGCAGGAATTTGTCAGAAAGTGGTTGGAGAGGAATAACTTATCAAAATATATGAAAATGAATACAAGGTTTCATATATAGAGAGAGAAACAGAGATTTAGTCCAGTGTTCTCATGAAGTGTTCTGTCAATTAGGAGGCACTTTTTAAAGAGTTTTTCCGCTTCGTTTTCAATTTCAAATTTATTTTTCATGCTTTAACTACATTATGACATCCATTATCCTTCTCTCAATAAACTCAGGAAAATGTTCATAAAAGTTGTGAAAACGTGTCATTTTGTTTTGTACAGATAAAAAAGATGTAGCAAAAAATGTATATGAGGTCGAGCAGGTGCTCGGGGGTGGGGAATAGACCTCCAAGAAAGAAAAAGTTGCAAATCCCAGGAAGTGTGCCCAAGGGGGTGGGGGCATGGTTACAAGTAAAATTGAACCATGCATTATTCCTGTATATTAAAGTATTGGCTGGGCCAAGTGGCTAAGTATTCTGAAGTTGCCCCAGAGTACAACTCCCCCTTCCTTTTTTAAAGAAACCCACAATCCTGATCCTTGGGGTAGTGGGGTGTGTCAAGAAAAAATGCTCAATAACATCATGGCTCTTTTTGAAGCTAATTTCCATGTATGACATGCGATGCAAATTAGTGGTGGGTACGTAACGTAGATTCAAATATACGATACGATACTTTATTTAACGTGGAGTTTACGCTTAGCTTAATCAGCTAATTTACAATATATCGACTCGGTTTCCATTTTTGTGCAAAATGCACTTTCCACGTTACATTGTTTCTTAACCCTTGAAACGATGAAATATTCTTACCTGAGTTGTTGTTATTTTTCGCGTCAAAAAATTGGACTTTCCTCCTCCAAGGTTGAGATGTCTTGTCTCCAAAAGAATTCTCTTTACTTGATCTTCATTATCGTCCCGTATCCGTTGCAGAAAATCCTTCCAAAGCTTCTCCTCTCGTTGACTCATTTTTCAAGAAAAACAACAGCTTCAACGATTTTTCGCTATGAATGCAAACAAATCAACATTTGTTCAAGTCCAAACGTTTATGACAAAACGTGAAGTGAGGGCCGTTAACTGATGAAAGGTTCTCTCCGCTTAAATTTTAGGAAGTCCTGTTTTTGTTCGTTTTATACAAAACAATACGTTATCAGACGCTGCGGCCATCTTGTGTCGAGTTTGGACAAAAAGTTACCAGTCCACCAAAATGCACGGACAAAATTTATTCTTCGCGATCGTGTTTCACATACAGCTTGCTATTCTGTAAACATTTCTATTCCTACAATTCATCGTCTATAAGACCAGCACTTAAATAAAAATTTATCACTCGTATATATATGCAGCCAAGTTACTGATGCAACTATTGCTCTAGCGAAAAAGGAAAATCGATAAAAACCCTTTTTCTGCGGTTGACTGATAGGGGAGTTTTGGGGGAAACTACATGACTGTGATACAGCTGTGATATATATTCAAATTCGTTGTCATTCCATTTCATAAGTACGAAAGTTCGTTTAGCATACTGATATAAATAATCAATTTTTGTTGGAGCCATACAATACGCCTATAACCTGTTTTTGCCAAAATGTACCTGAAAACCGGCGAAAACTGTGAGTATATACAAGGGTATCGGTTCACACTCTACCAGACTTTACCGGACAGCGTTTCATTTCATCCTAACTATTTTGGCCTAAGGAGCCAGGGTAATACTAGTCCAGTTCAGGGCCAGAACTGGACTAGGGTAATACGTTTAAGGTAATACCGGCCGATGTGCCTTTCCCACCCCAACCCCGCCACCCCCCATCTCCCCCTCCCAACAACTAACTACAGAGATTAGCGCCGCGCGGCTCAGCCTGGCCGGGACCAGGATCCGCATTGGGGGAAACTGGGAGAAAAAAAGGGGGCGTGAGCGAAAAAAGAAAAATAGGCCACTTCTGAGTTAGACTACTCGTAGTCTACTTCCGAGTTCCAAAAACCCTCACTTTCAAAATGAGGCTAATTTGCATGAGAATGAAAAATGATTTCCATATCAAAGGCTGAGCACCTACGCTCGTTTTGAAACAGAGGCCCGAAGGAAATCGGAAATGGCCTTTTGGGCTAGCAAAGCGAGCCAATCTTAGTCTGGGGAGGGGAAAGGGTTGCTTTGATTCGCTCGCCGATTCTCGCCGATATTCAACAGCAATTGAGGGTCTCTAAGAACCCAAATTATATAAATTGTATATGTGAATTTATCATAAGTTCTAAAATGCATATCATGTCACCAGACATCAAAGTGTACATACCTCAAAGACAGACCTCTCTGTGCTGTTTTCTCGTTTTTTTCGTGGCCGGCTACGAGAGAAATTTTACAGATCCCAGCAGAAAAAGCCAAAGAGCCTTACGCTGGATGCTGTTTGTGCTAATCGTGTTTGAAAAATCTAGGAAAATTAATTGAAGAAACCCGTCTTTCTAAGAAGGCACCGAGAAAAAAATTAATTTGTTCTTCCCCTCCTTTCACAGCTCAGGTGGTCTCTCATGTCTTCTCCTGTAATCTGTGATCGTGAAGAGGAGCTGGCCTGTGAAGAAGCTAAAGAAGCCAGAGAGAGAAAAGATTAATTCTTGTTCGCCTCGTCAGATATATCAGAGGTGTAACAAGAGGAACGAACTATCTCACAAATAATTCAATAAATTTAGTTGAAACGTGCACGTCTTCATTATCTTGGGTTAAATGGCTTGAGTATCGTGGAGACTGTCGGATTTGACCGGATTTCCCTTCTGCCGGAAGTGCGATTCAACGGTCTCTGTGACCTTGAAAATATTAGACATGTTATTGAATTTAAAAAAATGAACACACATCCAATACAAAATATAACAACAATTATACTGGGTAAACCGGGAATACAGCTAACCACCAGATTAAAAAGTATATAGTTGATTAGTAGCTATATATAAGTAGGTTTACTGCAATCAAGCTGGAATTTGTCCTCTGCCGAGGTTAGTTTTGGGCTCGATTACTAGCCACTCTTCGGGAATTGAGTCACGTCCGCCCTCTTTCCACGAAAAGACTCTATCAGTAGGAGAGGCAGAGAGAGCGGCGGAAATCAAGTGTTCATGATGCTCGTCACATTTTACTGGAGACACCTGTCACGTTGTGCCCTGATTCACGAAACAACGATTTGCAAGTAAACGCAAACCTCAACGGGGTCGAGAGGGAGAGAAGAAGAAGTACACTCAGGGAAAAGTTAGATATCGATAGATAAGTTGGTTAAGAAGGCGTGACAAAAAAATCGTCAGTTTCTTTCTAGAGGGTCCACAATTGCTGGTTTTCAGTGTCACGCCATTCAAAATAGATCAAACTAAAAATCAAAACCGTCCAATAGATGAAGTCCAGAATCTGGGAAATGAAAGGAGGTACATATACAAAGACTCTCGCCAAGATTCAGGTCAGAGGAATATTTCGTATACGAGATATCCGAAGAAGTAGTTTTACCCAAATTTATAGAGATTTGTATGGAGACGCCATGCTGGTGCTCACCTGGATGAGCTCCAACATGGCGGACGGAAACCAACAGAAACATCTGTTACCGAGTTTTGCTACAAAAGCATGAATTTATTCCTCGAGAAACTCATAAACATTAAAGTAATACTTTTTCTAATACATGAACTGTTTAAATAGCAAAATTTCCTGAAATAAGTCATTTTTTTAACCTACATGACAGCTCTCTTGGCCGTCATGTAAATATCGCGTCACGCAAAAACTTAGAAATTCAAGCGTCCTCTATCACAAAACCAAGAACCCTTTTGAAGGGAAAATTTGTATGAAAATTAGTTTCAGCTGCTCTAATGCATCGTGAAAGTAAAATCTCGGTAGGATCGATAGTTTTTTAGTTTGAATTTTAGTGACGTCAGGTGAAAACCAACAATAGGTTTTGCGGGGTGCGGGATTTGGCTATTTTTGTGGTGATACTAGGGATGCGAGCTAACAAAAAAAATGGGAGCGGGAAAGGGGAATTTTGATAATCAACCTCGTTCCCAGGGTTCTCTCCTACCTCGTGAGAGAACCCTGGGAACGAGGTTGTTTGATAATGAGCGGGAGCGGGATTTCCTATTTTTATTGGGTTGGGATGCGGGAATCGTAAGGGAAAATTAGAGGGATACGGGAATTAAGTTTTGTCGTGACCACATTTTGACTCTTGTGCACACCGCTCTTGTAATAGGAACTACTGGTCGCCAAGGAAATGATGCCTGTGAATTTTATCCATTATCACCTTTGCGTGTTTTCGTCTTCGATTCCGGTTCTTGGTAAAGACGGTGTGCGCGAACTGTCAATGAAGAGGTCTGCAGTGAGGCCAAAAAACGAATTCGACTAGGGAGAGACGCAAAAAATACGCGGTAAACTTTGTACAGTCTTGGCCCGTACTTCACACTCGGTTTAAAACCGGCGAGAAAAAACAAAGGACTGTTTTACAAACTATTAGCTACTATTTGCAGGCACACGCACCTATTTTTGTGCGGATTTAAGAATGGAAGAAAATAAAGAGATTTTAAACAGGAATGAGTACAAGTAGCAGTACAAAAGAGGAAGAAATCGAGGACCAAGCGCAAGAAGGGTGGATAAGTAAACTTTCTGCGAGGGGGTTGACAATATTTGGTTGTGATGTTCGATTCCATAGGAGGTTTGGGTTTCCATAAATGGGAATATTTTATCAATCTGTCCAACCAGTGTGTTCATGCACACTCTCCATGACCCATAGTCAGCGTAGACAATTGACTTCATCGCCCAGCCTATCAGTAAATTAATCGAAACATCCATCTACTCAACTCAATTGGCTGTTTCCACATGGCCAGAACTCAGATCGAAGTAACCTTCTTTTGTGTACTGATGCGCTCACATAAAAAAAAATAATAAGCTAAACAGAAAATAAAGTTACAGTCATTAATGGTTTAGCCTGGGGCCAGGCTCCGAATTGGGGGAAAAGGAAGAAAAAAATGAATCCCGTTTTTTGCCTTTTTTCCCCATTACGGAGCCTGATCCAAGGCTATTCATGGTTAAGTCCAGAGCCTCAAACACCAAAGCTGCTGAAAGAAGGCAAGTCTTATACATTGAATGTATAACATTTTAATATTTCAATAATGAAAGCAAGAAACTCGTAAAAAAAAATTAGGGCGGGATCTGGTCCATCCTCGGAGACCCAGGGGTAGTCAGTCGGGTCGGGAGAAAAGGCGGGACGAAAGTTTTCAAGTAAGGGCGAAAGGGCCACTTGAAAACTTTCGTTCCGCCTTTTCTCCCGACCCGACTGACTACCCCTGGGTCTCCGAGGACGGATCTGGTCTGCTGCACAGCCGTTTTTAGGGACCTTAAGCAACAACGACGACGACAGCAGAGTGAAAACGTCGCTAAAAAAATGAATTTGCGTTCTTTCAAACTTAGGGTGTGTTCCTTTCGGCGAATCCCAAAACGGATTTTTGATCTTAGATTTGCCAGATTTCGCGGTCGAAAGGAACGTGAAATCCGAAATTGGATTTGTAACCTTGGTAACCTTTCGCCAACGCGTGCAATATGCACGACAGCCTCCCAAAAGGATTCACCAGATCAAAAACCCGGATTTGGATTTGCCGAAAGGAACGCGAAATCCGTTCTTAGATCTAAAATCCGTTTTTGGATTCACCGAAAGGAACACACCCTTAATCGCGTCTATTTGGACCCGCTTAATATGTCAAATGCAGGCGACTTTTCCTGGAGTTGAATTCTTAAGGATTTTTTTCAGGATCAACAAAGAGGAAGGAAAATTCGTCGTCTTATGTCCACGTCCTCCATAAAACGGCAAATTAGGAGGTTTCACGTCGTAGTCGTTCAGTGGACGTCAAAGAAATGTACTAAAAAGCGTGATGCACGTGCAGAGCTGTTGTTTTGATCATTAAACCTATTGTTTTTTTGAAGTCGTCGTTGTGGTCGTCGTCGTAGTTGCTTAAGCTCCCTCGTCACACAACGCTCCTCCCCACAAACTTTGTGGCTGTGTAGCAGACTAGGCAGGATCGGGATTCGGATGTAAAAACGGGCGGGATAGCGGGATTAAGAATTAAGAACCCTATTGTTGACCCTCTGTCTAGTGTTTCAGCGAATTTCACATACATTGCAGGCCAGTCTTAAATGCATGTCGTTCGATGTCAACCCGGCGTTAATTTATCGTTTATAAAAAGATCTATATATTTTGAAGTCCAGTAGATCAATTTTCTGTTATTAACCTTGTTTCCAGTTTTAAGGTGACGTTACATGAGACGATTCGCAACGGCGATTTTTAGCGCAACACCGGGTTTAAATGTTTGAACAGTGTTGCAGCCTTTCGAAACGATGTCGCAACAATGTTGTGACGCTGCGTTGCGCTAAAAATCGCGGTCTTGTGCAACATCACCTTTAAGGTGTTCGCAACGACGATTTTTTGCGCAACACAGCATTGCAATGTTGGAACAATGTTGTAACTATTCGAAACAATGTTGAAACGCGGTGTTGCGCTAAAAGTCGTCGTTGCGAATCGTGACCTTTAGCCTGAGCTGTGTGGCAAGTGTTTCAGCACACGTACGAGTTCGAAGAGAACGATGGAACGAGAGCAAAAAAAAGCTAGAGGAATTTAATTCAGTGTTTTTGCTCGATCTCGCTCCAACTTTCGCGCAGTAACTCGATTGGAAACCCTTGCTACGTAGCGCAGACTGGCTGAGGGTGGAAACCCAGCAGACCACCCAGTCCAGCCATGTGTTATTCATTTCATCCGACCACTTCTCCACCTTCCCTATAATCTGAAGATGCGTTTCTTTGATGGAAGATTAGAATCTGGATTTGGATAAAGAAACGTACCCTGAAATTGTCCTAACACCCTGTATATTCGTTCTCCTCACGCTCGTGTCGTGTTTTACTTTGCACACCTGCACGCCCCCCCCCCCCCCCCCCCTCCCCCATCACCTCTCCCCAATTACGAGAAAAACACTCGTATAGAAAGCAGTTTGCGTCTTGATAAATGAGTTGGTCCTCTTTTTCCTCAGGGATAGTAGAGTGGGATAAATCCGTCTGCGTAAATAGATTTAAACGCACGGGTAGATTTCTCAAGGCACAAAAGTTTCAGCTCTACTGGACTGGTATTTTAACCGAGAAGGTGCAGCAGATTCGTCAGCTCAGCGATATAACTCGCTTCGAAAACAAATCCAAAATTCATTCATTTGCCGAACTCAAACAACACCGTGCTTTTGACAGAAGTCATCTTGTTGACCTTCAGATTGATGGAACCAGGCTGATGCACAAAAGTCCCATTTGCGTTTATGACGTAAATAACGCGAGCTAACTTATTCAAAATGGCGGAGAAAATGCGAACTACGACGAAAAATATTTGCTGAAAAGGGTGAGCCAGACGTACCACAGGATACCCAAGTAGCATAGGAATCCCAAGAGATTATGTGTTGTGCCTTCTAACGTCGAACGCAATTAACAAAATTAAAGCTCAGGGAAAATGGCCGTCTTTATGCTAGGGACTTAACAAAAACAACAACAAGAGTTTGTTTCTACTACTGTTGACAACTAAAAGAATTTACAAGAATATAATTCTAGCAGGATTTTTTATAACGTTATCGCCTAATAGACCTTTTTGCGTCCAACAGTATTATAAAAAACTAAGAGTGCAAGCATTGCTTTTTTTCTTCTCCTCGCTCTTCCTTTTTCTCCTTTTCTTTTCCCTCCTTGCTATGATTTTGGGGCTTGTCTTTTGAGGCTTTTTCACTGAAATGACTGCAAATTTCGTAAGGTTGGTTTTCAAAAAATCGGCTAGAATTATTAAATAAACAGTAGATACAGTAGTGGGACACCCAATATAACTAAAAAGCTAAACTAGTTGGGTAACCATAGAAAAACACTCAATTTTCCCAGTCGTCTGCTCATAACAAATTTTTCACTTTATTAGTTGCTAAAGGCAACGCAGTTACTGCATAAACTTGAGAGATACTGTCCCTAAAAATCCAGCAGTCAAGCCATGTTTTAAGCTACCTTATTCGAATTCTCTCCTTACTAGTTACCCTGTATTGCTATGTATGTCACTATCGCTGCATCAATATTAGAAAATTTTCCTTTGCAATAAAATTATTTGGGGGAAATGTCCCGCCAAATCCCTCCGTCCTTAAGACTTTCGTACAAGGGATAGAAAAGAAAAATAAAAAAAAATTAATAACAGTAATAATGAATAATGATAATAACAATAATAATTTACAATTAATGAATGAGGTTGAGTATCTTATGGAGAATTATGGAGATCGAGGAGGGTGTTACCCTCCGAGATTTCCATAATTCTTCATAAGATAAGAAAGCCGAATTCAATAACTGTTTTATTATTCATTCAAAATAATGCCTAGTTTAAAACATAGCTAAAACATTCTTACCTCCATCGATACCTTCATCTTCGATAGCGCACGTTTAGGGTTGTTCAATTCCGCAAATATTCTTCAAATAGCAGATGTCGCCCTTCGAGTTGTCTTCTTGCTGTTCTTGCCATGTTTTTAGCTATTATTTCGCCTAATTCTTACTCTTGAAACGAGTGAAATGTCCGCCATTTTAGTTTTCACAACCAAAACAACTCAACCTCGTCCCCAGTTCTTCTCGGTTAATGGTGCATTGACAGGCAAAAAAGCTGCAAATTTGACGTCATCTGTTCATTAAACGCAAAATTCTTCCAAATTTGGTCATCAGTAACTGGTTATGATGAATTACGCGTGTGCTTTTAGCCAATCAGAACAAGGGAAATATTTTGAATGAATAATAATAATAAATAATGATAATCAAGAGAGGATGTAATAATAATAAGCACAACGATCTCGAAATAGAAATTAAGAAAACACTGAAACTAAAAACAACAACTGTCCCAGTAGTCATTGGTGCTCTCAGGCTTCTCAAGATGGGGACTGAAAACTACATCAGCAAGATCACAGGAAACAGAGCATATACTCAGGAGGTCACTATGCAGCAAGTAATCAACGAAACTTACGACTACCCTAAGTTCATGGAATGAACTCGGCTCCACAAGAGGAAACAGCATGACTCCAAATAGAATAATAATAATAATAATAATAATTAATAACAAGAGCTTTTAAAACAAAACATAGCACGTTTCTTATCAATTACGAAGCCTGATCAATTGTCCTTGTTTTTACAAACTGAATTTACCAATGTAACAAGACGTCTGTAAAAGGCCTAAATGTAATAAAGTCCTAAATGTAACAACATTTTGTCCTAAATGTAATAAACTCTTAAGTTGCCAATTACACTAATTACACAAATAAGCGCCACATTTGGGTGGGCGGGGAGTTAATTAGCGCCGCGGCGCTTATTCGTGTAAATATGGTACCAAGCTGTATTACTATGGTATGAATCAAAACACCTAAAAATCGCCTTTTACCAACTTTTTTACCTGATTTTACATTAAATAGACAGATTTAAAAGTGGATTTTTCTCAAAAACCTTGGTACTTTGCTTAACCCATTCGCTCCTGGAGATTTTGCCGAAAAATGCATTTTGAAGCTTGTCGAGTGGTTTTCTGGTCACTGTCATGCTATAAAGAGCTAAATGTTACAACAAACCCGTTTACAGGTCGTACATTTCACGGCCTTCTGATCCAGATGCAAAAGTTCGGGCATGCGCAGAAAGCAAAATTTCGAAAAGAAAAATTTGGGTTTAGAAGTGACACAGCAGCCTTGACTTTTACTTTTCGCTTTTCTCCTGCCCTCTTTTTTCGCTTTTCTTGCCTCATTTTTTTTTTCTCTTGCTGGGCATTTAATATGCTTCATTTTGGTGGAAAGAGTGTTTAAGAAAGCTTTTAGGATCTTAGGATTAGGTGAAAGGAAAGGTAGGTGGGCAATGGAACAAGATTTTCATGGAGATTTACAGGTCAATCTTACATGGTTTTTTGCCTTTTTCTCCGGTGTCCTTGACTGAATTGTGCTCATTCTGGTATGGTTCGAAAGATCTCTTCACTCTGCACAAGTTAGCGGACAAAGTTGGCCTTGACCGTTAAAACTGATGACGTCACGAGGGTAGAAAGGACGTGGATCCACACGGGCGGTTCAGGGGCGAATGGGTTAAGTACCGCTCTCAAATAAGCGCCGTATTTTTTTGCAGAAAAAAGTTAATAAGCACCGCGGCGCTAATTCGCGTAAATTCGGTACATTTATGCACTGTGAAACTTAACGTTTACAAATAAATTGATAAAACGAAAAAGAAAAGTTTTCTATTGCTTTTATAAAATAACTTTCCCGAGAAAAAAGATAAACTCGTGCTTGTGTGATTAGCGCGCGAACAGAAAAACATCTTGACTCCACACATGTTTACAAACTCTCATGCAAACACATCTCTCGGCCAATCAGAGTGCGCGCGAACTATCTTTATTTATAAACGTTGTCAGCTGTGCCGTAGTCTTTAGGGCCTGTTTACATGGAGGTGGGGGACCCCAGATAGGTGAGGTAACATGCGGCGGGTCACCCCACCTATCATGTAAATGTGATCAAATTAAAATGAGAGATTATGTGGAAAAGTGGGTTACCTCACCACCTGGGGTCCCCCACCTCCATGTAAACAGGCCCTTAGACTTATCGTTTTTGTACTTGATATTTTAGCTGATTAGATCTCTTTTCTAGAGATCCAACGTTGACAAGCAACAAGGTCTTCGTCCGCGGTTTTTGCAGTAATTTTCTCTATCAAGAATGAAGTATGAAAAACATTTTAAGGCTTACAAGTTTTTTTTATTTTGTACCTTTACAATTAATTTATTTGTAAACGTCAAGTTACACAGTGCATAAGGAAATGTACCGAAGCTTATTAAATTTTTTCTCCAATAATAATAATACCTCTTAGTAATACCTCTTAGTACCGTGTTTAGGCAAATAAGCGCCGCGGCGCTTATTACCTTCCAATGCGGCGTAAAATTTACGAATTTAGTATCAAAAACCACAAGGGAGACTACTGCGGAAATACTAAACGTATAAAGTGACCGGTCTCAGTTGCCCAAAAAGGTGGAAAATGCTATCCGCTGGATAAATCTCTACAATGGATAGCGCAATTAGTTTTCCTAGTAATTATTCACGGGACAGACATTTAACCCGTGGGCAGCGTTATCCAAATTTTGAACAACTCAAAACGAAATTACATTAAATTAACATAAATTAAAAATCACAACCTTAAGGCACCGCATCAGTAAGTGTTTTTTTTTTTCAACCGTGGTCGATGAGAAACGAGGCTGTATTTTAAATTATTCAACGCGCAAATATGCATGGGTAAAAAAGAACAAAAGAACCCAATACGGTTAAGATAAATATGAAAAAAAAACATAAATAAATATAATAACTAAATTATACCCTGCACATGAGAGGCTTTTCAGGGCTAAAAATAAAAAAATTAAATTAAACAATTTAAAATTAGAATGAGCAAGTTAAATCCTCAAATAAATGTCAGGCATCCAATAAGTTTGTTTAGCAACTGCAGCTACAAATTGAGCGATGTTTGAACGCGGGAGCAGAAGATTTCGAGTCCAGCGCCTCAAGCACTGATCACCCAGCTTCTCGGCGGACCATACTATTATGGTCATACTATGACCATGGATCCAATATGAAACGAGGCACCTAGTAAGGACGACACGAAGACGTCATTAGATGATGTCACTTCAGCTCAGCTTTTAGCTTCCGTTCTTGTTGTGTTGTGAACTGCACGGTCATGGACGCCTTTCTAACAATTACTTGCTTAAGTGCTCCTCAGATGCTAGCCGTCTAAAACAAACGAATTGACAGTGTTTATACGAGACTCCGGCTTAAATGTACCATTCATCAGTACACCAAGATCGCGCCCCAGGCTAAATTTACACAAGAGGAGGTTGTTCTGGATTCATAAATTGTTCCGGACTTACAACATGTATGGTTTGCGGATTCGCAGCCATTCATACTACAAACGTATTCGGATTCCCAACCCTTGACACACATCGATACAGCTTGGGAACTTTAGCAACGACGACGGCGACAGAAAAAACGTATCCCAATATTGCCTTCGACCACAATTAAAGGGCGTTTTCGGGCACCAAAAACGCAGGTTTTCGACAGATGACAACGGAGGTTTTCGAATACGATGTCCAGCGCATGCCCTGTAAGGGATGATATTGTATTTCCATGATTGTTTTAGCGTTTAACGGGTGAAATCGATTCGAATACGCTACGTGGGGACGCGTATTCTTTCGAAAACGAAGGAAAAAATCTTTGCTTTCGTGTGGATGAGGCCTCAATAAGCAAAACAACAAATTTTACAGGTGCAGCACGTTTTTGGGTGTATTTCTTTGCTGCACGACCACGTTTCTTTTTCCAAATTTGAGTGCGGTCCCCACGGAATTCAACTCCAGGGAGATTGAAACAACATTTGCCATTTTAAGCGAGTTAGAATAAACGCCAAGAAATTTGAAAAAAGGACAAATTCATTTTAATAGGGACGTTTTCGCTGCCCTCGCCGTTCGCCCTATATCATCATCAGTTTTTTTTACCCAAACTCTTGTGATCGAAGGCAGAAAAGTATCGGATTCGTTGTAAGAATTGTTTACACTGAAAAACATTGCGAATTTAAAACTAATCGGATGCAAAATCTCCGGAGAATTGACCTAACCAGGACGCTATTATTTCAGATTTACGCATCTGCGTGTAAACGACAAACGTCCTTTGTGGTAAACATATGACCAGAAAGTGTTTTTAACGTTTAGTCTCGGTATCGTCACTTGGTGTTACATTGGAACTTATGAAAACAGGCCTATTTCTAACAGGTTTCTTTGTGTTTGCAAACCAAATACACCACTTTCCATATAATATTAAAATTCACACTTGGCTGCGAGGCTTGGGGGAATAAGGCAAAAGAAATCATCTGGAGGCTCAGCACTGAATATTACATTTCTTTTGTCTTATTCCCCCAAGCCTCGTAGCCAAGTATGAATTTTAATATATCGAAAATGGCTTGTCACACTTCTAGGGGAATTTATTATCTTCTGGAATTAGCATGCACCGCAATCGTAGAAAGCTAAAACTCAAGCAGACGGGATTTTCCAACAGGGGTCTTTTCTGCATGAACATGCGCGACCGCTGAACAAGCGATATGCATGGAGGCTCACCACAGGGTCTGCGTTCATCAAAATGGCGCGTCTCAAAGCCATCGTCGCGATCATTTTTCTTGTTGGTCTTGGCGAATGTGCTCGTGATTTAACAAAATGTGTAGTTTGCAAAAAACTGTAACATGGTCTTAACAAAAGCGAAGTAGACCGGCTTTAACATACACGAGCTACCATCAAATTTCACCTCCCCACTACACCTGGACAACATTGCGCGTATATGTAGTGCCTGTAGGATTGCGCTAACCTCATCAATGTCTAAACGAAGTGCCGAAACGTTTGTTGATGCAAGGAAACACTTTCAATTTTCTTAGTTTTGAAATGAGAAAGGACCAGAAATATTAAAAAAAAACCAGCAAATTTCAGCGAGCGGGCTCGAAGTGCGCAAAAGCCGGTGTTGAGTTCAGCAGTGAATTAATATATGTTCTACAATTTTCCCAGCACTTAAAAGCTACAAAATTAACAGTACACGAGACGTAGATTAGTCACCTGGTGAGATGTTGGTGGTAGTCACCCTGTATGTCTCGAAAAATAAAAAAAAAATGAATATCAATGAGACACAGCCAAAACTGTATTCAATAGGACCGAAATTAAAGTCAAATCTTGTGACCGATTTCGACGAAACAAACGGTTAGGTTTCCCAAGAAGTGCAGTAAACATGTGATGCCGACCAAAAGTTAAAAATTTTTACAGCACTAAAGTTCTGGCTAAATGAATATTCCTGTTAATAATGCGTTACAATGTTAGTCCACGCAAAAACAAGACGTTCTACAATTTTCCGATAAACAAACTTTGTATCGCTAAAATACTTAAGGGAACAACTTTCCATTCCAACTGATAACGGCGTGGTAGTCGCCCGCTGATCGTTATTGATCCACTCCCGAAATACGGCTAAATCAGCTATCAACAAATTATTGACAGAAATCCTCTACGGTATCGAGAAACTAATTTACATCCGATTTATAGACAAACACTAAATAAAGAACATTTTGCTCAATAACTACGCATCAGCAATGCATTCTATGCCAAACTTTGCGGTTCTTGAACGGGAATCAAGACACGAGTCGAGCGCCAAACAATAACAAGCAGCCATGTTCGTGTCACACATCCTTGAGAAACTTGCTCTTTAACATCGTTCAGCGCATCAGTCTCCACTTTAAATCACCAGATCTTTACTTATCTTGTACAACGAAGGTCTTTCCTAAGTTCCTGCTACCATTTCAATGTCAAGCAAGCTTTCAAAGTGAACAATTTGGCTCCTGCGACTATGCACCACGGTCGCTGTCACTGGTCGCGTGCTTTCGTCCCGTTAGTAACTTACCATTTGTTTCGAAGCTGACAGAGTCAGCCGTCTATAACCAAACTCATAGTCACATTTGCATGAACAATCTTCACCCTGCCAATCAGTCATCTTATAGGAAGAATTATAGCACAGAAACAGCGTTGCTGAGAGTGAAAAATGACATCTTGTTGAACATGAACAAACAGCATGTAACACTACTGGTTTTATTAGATCTTAGCGCGGCATTTGATTCTGTGGATCACAATGTTTTACTCAGTCGGCTTCACTCAAAATTTGGTATATCTGGACGGCACTTGAATGGTTCCGTTCCTACCTTAATGGAAGATCTCAACGTGTTATGGTCCAAGGAAATCTATCTCGGAGTTTGAATTTGGATTTTGGGGTACCACAGGGCTCTTGCCTCGGGCCATTGCTTTTCACGATTTATGCAAGCAAATTGTTTGATGTCATCAAGGTGCACCTTCCCACGGTTCACTGCTACGCTGACGACACGCAGTTGTATGTGTCTTTCAGTCCAAACATAAGCACCGGGCAATTTGAGGCTGTCACTGCTATACAGCACTGTGTGGATGATATACGTAATTGGATGACCAATGATAAACTACTTCTCAATGACGATAAAACGGAATTCCTAATGATTGGTACCAAGAAACAACTAGCCAAAGTTAATATTGACCATATTTTAATTGGAGACTGTGCAATTAGACCAAAAGGGGTAGTTAAGAACTTGGGGACATGGTTAGACTCGACTCTCTCAATGAATTCTCATGTAAATAATACTTGTTCCAATGCTTTTTATTACCTGTATAATATAAGAAGAATTAGGAAATATCTTTCTAGGCGGTCCACTGAGACACTCATTCACGCATTTGTCTCAAGTCGTGTCGACTATTGTAACAGCTTGCTCTATGGCCTGCCAGCTTACCAGCTTAATAAGCTACAGAGGGTGCAAAATGCTGCCGCTTGGTTAATTTCCTGGAATCTAAATACTGCCATGTAAGACCGTTGCTGTATAATCTGCACTGGCTGCCAGTTAAATTCCGAATTGACTTTAAGATATTATTGTTAACGTATAAGGCTATCAATGGCTTAGCGCCTTTTTATCTCCAGGAACTTATTAGTCTTAAAGAAGCATGTAGATACAAGTTACGCCCTGATTGTGATGGAATGCTACTAAATCCTGTGAAATTCAAGACTTTAACAACGTTGGGAGATCGATCTTTTGCTGCTGCTGCTCCTCAACTATGGAGTTCATTGCCCTATTTAATTAGGAGTAGCCGCTCAGTAGCATCTTTTAAAAAGACACTCAAGACATTTTTATTTCAGAAAGCTTTTTTGTGATTTTATGTGCTTTTTAATCTCGCCTTTAGTAGGTTCTATGCAGTTTTTTTACGATTTAACTAGTCTAGGTAATTTTTATAGTTTTAGTGTTGACATAATTGTTTTACTCCTTTTGGTTGGTTCACGCACTTTTTGCATGTATAATTTATGCACTTATTATTTTTATTTTATTTTTATTTTTATTTTAAATATTTTTATTTTTAAGCGCTGATGGTTTTCACGGTGACGTCATCAAACTGTAAAGTCAAAATAACCGGGTTTTACGATTTCTTATTTACACTAGGTTGAAGATAAACAAAAAATAATTTTTGTACAAGTTTCCAGTCCCGTAGCACGTTTCATTTCGAAAATACAGCAATTTGAACTTCCGAGTTTTCACAGTGCGTGACACCAAAATAGGAATGCTGTCTCGTTGAATTAAAGTATCTCCTCTTGATTTTCAGCAGTTTTATCATTTCAAGTATTAGAAGATGTGTTTATGCGCACGTAGACTAACTCTCGAGTGAAGAGAAAGAGCTTTTATGGAAAAAGTGAACTCCAGATGTTTTTGTTGATTTCCGGCGGCCATATTGGTGGACAGTTTCTGTCAACCAATATGGCGTCTCCATACAAAGCGCTACAAAGGTGCGTGAAACGCTTCGGCAGATAACTCAGAAACTGCTGGCCAGAAAGACCTGAGATTTGGACAAATTGTTTATATATTAGTCTTTTATAACATTTCATTTTCTTGGCTTCTTCCACTGGGCGGTTTCCAATATTTTTTTGGTGCAGTGTTTATTGCGTGACAGTGAAAACGATCTATTGATATCGGCGCTATATAAGTATTATTATTAACTTAAGTCTTTGTCAAGTTAGCGGTCGCGCATGCTCATGTAAAAAAGACCCCTGTTGGATTTTCCCTAGAAAGGATCTTCTGCCTTCTATATCTGTACCAGGCTCCTCCCAGCGTTACGACTGTACTGTCCTTGCCAGCGGTCACACCTGACTGAAATAAAGCTGTCCGACAAATTATGTCAACCACTAAGGCCCGGTTCAAACGTCGAACTTTATATGTGCCGAACCTAATACCTATTTAGGTCGACCCAAATTATTAAGTTCGACTGTTGATTCAGACGGTCGAACTTTACATGTGCCGAACCTAATACGCGGCGAAAAGAAATATCATCCTCACTGCTTAAAATAAGGAAATAAACTGAAAAAAGTAAAATTCACCAAGCCTGGAAATTCTTGTTTTGATTTTAGTGTGATTTGTGCTCTGTTATGGCGAGGAGACAGCTGAGGAGATCGTGATCGTGACATTTGGACAAAATAAAGTAACGCAATAAATTTTAAATTACGTTTCGATTTGTTTATGGATATAAAGAAAAGCAACTTTTTAGAAGACCGTTTTGAGCTGTTCAGTTCTGTCTAAAAATCTAGAACGTGAATGCTGGTAACCAGACCGTAACCGTCGTTACGCTTCTGTGAGTTCTGTCAGCACAGGCGCAAAAACCCACTAAATAGCCAATCAGAAGCGCGGTTATATTAAAATTAACATAATTTATGCATTAGGTTCGGCACATGTCAAGTACGACGTATGAATCGAAGTCGATCTTTTGCCGTTCTATTCGACTAGCTCAGTCGAATAGAACGGCAGAGTCGACCCAAATACAAAAGTGCCGTTCCTAATTGATTCAAACGTCGAACTTTACATGTGCCGAATCTAATAATTAGGTTCGGCAGATGTAAAGTTCGACGTTAGAACCGGGCCTAAGGCTATGTTCACACTATCCAAGAGGCCCAGGCCCAGGCCCAGGCCCAGGCCCAGGCCCAGTTTGTGCCGTCACGAAAACCATACCGGATAGTTCTACTTATCACGCATAAGAACAGCGATTGCCGCGCGAATTTTGTAACGGAGCGAAGCTACGCCGCGCCGATCTCTAAGTGAAGAGTCAAATATCGGACAGGTTTTCATACTGTTGTGGAGGCGTGTGTGGCTGAGTGGTTAACACCTCAAACTCCGGATCTGAAGGTCTAGGGTTCAAGCCTCGCACATCGCGTTGTTTCCTTAGACAAGGAACTTTACTCCACTTTGTCTCTCCTCACCCAGGTGTATAAATGGGTACCGGCCACATACTGCTGGGGGGTAACCCTGCGGTGACTAGCATCCCGTCCAGGGGGGAGTAGCAATACTCCATGGTCCTTCATGCTAATGAAACCGGAATAAGTTCCGGCCGTTTCGGCCTTTGGCTCGTGTGCGCCTTCACCTTTACTTTTCATACTGCACCGGATAGCTTTTCGTGTCTACGCGGTGAACATAGCCTAAGAATGCGATAGCAAGTCTTCTGGGAAAAAGTAATTACTTTTTACTCATATATCATCTATATCATTCCAACACAGTATCGTTAAAAATACCCTGATAATTATTTAGGGAAGTAATAACAAATGGGAACTAAAGTTGTTTCGCTACCAGAATTCCTTTGTGTCGCAACATTACGGCCTTTCATTTTTTCTCCCACTGCAGGGGCGAAGCGTGATCATTTCGACAAGTACGCACACGGGTCCCTATGGATTTAAAAACTTCGTACGAAATGCTGTCTTTGCTTTCCTTTAATACATAAATGGCAGTTTAATTGGCTTGTTTACAATAAAATGTGATATCAAAAAAAGCTTTTTAAAAACGTTCTTCTTTGAGCTGGTACAGGAATGTTTACCAGCCAAGGCGAGGCGCCTTTTTTGGGCAGAAATTTGGAGTTTAAAAGCATCGGTTGCGGCAAGTGCATGTTACTCTAAATTTTCCGTACGCTTAGTCCTTTGTTGACTTTTTGAAGGAACAAACAATTGATAGTCAGCATGTTGCGGACCACGTTCGAAAACTCGAACTTCACGTATGTTAAACTGCATGTTTATTCCATGAACATTCCCGGTTTCAAAAGACAAAAAGATCCAGATCCGAGTCAACTAAGTCAAGTTCAAACAAATTCACGATGAAGTAGGTCCAAATATAAGTTCGAATATCCTATGCACGACGAGTTAGGTTTTCTAGAATCAAAATACAAGCGTACAATGAGTTCAATGATCAAAAGTAAAGGCCGAAATAACTACACTTCCAAAATGGCAAACTTACAGGGAGCCATGTTTCAAAAACACATGGTTACATCGCAGGCACGAAATACGTGGGCAGTGGTTGTAACACAGCATTTATTTATTTGCAGCTATTCTGAATATCTCTAAAGTTTGTCATTGAAAATATACTACATCTGTTCGCTAGGAGAAAATTTCCTCCAAAATTCTTGTTGATACCGCGCCAAACGTGCATCTAATAGTTTGCTTCAGCTTACGTGGATTATCGTCGGCATGGTTTGGTCCATGGTTTTCCAGTTGAGTGACATTAAAGTGGTCTTTGATAGACTTTGGAGAGACAGAAAACTAAAAAAATGAAAAGCTTTTGAATGGGAAAACTTTCCAGGTAAATCTTAAAAGGAATGATAATCAGTCACGGTCGATTCTTTTCCGATTTTCATGAATACGCAGAGTATTGTGGGATTGCCTGAAGGCAAACATTTCAAGAATGTTTCGAATTTACCATATTCCACTACTCAAACTGAGTGCGGAATTACAGCGACAATACAAATTTAAAAAATCCTACCAATTTCTCAAGTACGCACGTGGGTATTTGCTTAAAGGACGCTACGCCCCTGCACAGGTTACGCAGTAGGGTGCATTCTACCTCTCAAATGGTTCTTGAGTTTCCTAGGGGAAATAGGAACCCAACTTAAGATGAAAAAATAACAGTAACACTGAATCGCAGAACACTGGGATAATTGAAACAGGAGACATAAGTTCTAGAATGTTGACTAATCAGTTGCAATCATTTTTCTTTAACATTTGCATTTAAAATGTTATTCCAGTGTGCATATCACACGAAATTAAAAATTCATTCTTTAGTAACCGATCGCACAAAACATGCAAAAATATTACCTTGGACCATACTCCACATCTTCTCAACAAGGGCTCCACACTGCTCTTCCCAGTTGTACTTCTCTTCATAACTAGTTCGCAGGGCTTGGACGTCTTGAAGTCGTTGTGATCTCCTTTTTCGGCGAACAGCGGCAATTGCTTTCGCCCATGTCTTGGGGTCATCAAAATTTACCAAAAAAGATTCTCCAGATGGTAAATCGCGCAGCACATGGGCAAATCCTGAATTGCCACTCACCAAAATCGGAACACCAGCAGACAACGCCTCCAAAGCTGTTAATCCAAAACCTTCTGTTCTGGAAGGCATGATGGCAAGGTCAACCTCACAAAACAACTCTTTTAACCTCTTCTTGCTCTGTACAAACTCTCTCACAATCAGCTGATCTTTACCGATTCCAGTCTGGAGCAAGTTTTGGGCGACTTCGTCTTGTTTCCCAATGGGAGCGCCCACAAACACCAGGCAGTAAGAGTTATCTTTCAATTCAACCACTGCTTCGGCGGCGATGTCATATCCTTTGAGACTAAAGTCTTCCGAATCACCGCGGCCAAAGGTTAACACCTTAAACTTCCCTTCCTCCCTTGTAGATTGTTCCAGCATTGAAAATTCCTGGAATATACCTGGAGTAAGCTGGAAGATATATTGGTGTTTCTTACAGAACCGAAGGTAGGAGGAATAGACCTCTCTCAATTTGGGTCCGACTGTCACAACAAGATCCGACAGTGTGCACAAGTCTACTTCAGCTCTGTTCTTCTCTTCACCTCTGCCTCTTGCTCTAGCATAATTCTTGAACGCTCCAAGTTCCTCAGGTGCGGTATGAACTACCTGTACCCACTTACAACAGTGAGACGTTTTAATTAGTTGGGCATGTTTTCCCAACTTTGCCCCATGGCCCACAATGATGTCGATGGTAAGGTCTCTTGGAGGATTTCTCAACCAGTCTAGGGGATCATCAAACCCTGGGAGAGGCGGTACTTCTCTAATAGCAATGTTGTAGCTTTCCGCATCTCTCTTTTCTTCTTCACGACATTTAGATTTTGGAACCAAGAAAGTGACTTTGACTAGGTTGTGTTTCGCCAACTGAATGGCGAGCTCTCTATTGATAGTTGACAAACCACCCATGGATGAGCCCCACTCACTGGCCAACAAAGTAACATTTAGTGGTTTTGCAGAATTCTCTGAATCACTTTCCACAGCTCCGTCTCCTCTTGTCCCAACTGATCTAGAAAGATTCAAGCCCTTATAGAAGCAAAAGAATCACTATTAAAAGAGCACACACGTCAATATTTACTTACCTCTTGCAACGAACTGAAATATAAAACTACCAACTCATCGTTGCATTAAGATAAGGGAGGGGGGAAGAGAAACGCTCCATATCCAACAAATGCTTCAGAACACATAAGTGCTATCACACCAGTCTCGGAACCAAAACAAATACAAAAAAGAATGGTTGCAGAAAGACTTGAAAGTAATTCTTGCCGCTTTCTGTACTTTGATTCTCATATAAACAGAAAAGAAGAAAAAAATGTAACTCTTGTTATCAGCCGCCCAGTTTAAAAGCCGTAGTATTGATCTGGCGAAGTATAGATATTGAAATCCATTACCAGCCACGTAAGAGGAAAACTCCTTGAAGCGGTGTCAGTGACGTAAGGGGCTAATAGACCTTTCTAGCTTGTATGTTTTGTTTTCTCATTTAATTTCAGACCAGGTGATGGCGTGTTACCCCAGAGAACTGTTTCTTTCAAATGTGCATATGTATGCATAATTTATGAAAAGACAAAAGCAATTTCCCTTCAGAAAATCACGTGGTCTGAATTGGGAAAACAAAACATACAAGCTTAAAAGTTATTAAAATGATCAGAAAATTACTCTACTTTGTGATGTTCTACGTGAGATTATTGACTATTAAGCTAGAACCTTGCTTAAGCTTTGTTGCACTAAAATCCTCTCTCTTCCGGCAATAGTGCAGAGGGGATTTCAGTGAATAACATGGTAGAAACTGCTTTTCCATTTACAAAAAGTAACTTATTAATATTGTCTCACTAAGCAAACAATATCAAGCCACGTTGCTTTTAAACGAAGGAAAATATGACCACCACCTAAAAAACAACAAAACAACAAAGCCATACCTGATTTCTTAGGGACAACCACTTCTCCATTCCAGGGACCGTTTTCACGCACTCACGAGGTACCTTTGTGCAAATAAAACGCTGTCCCTTTTCCAATGCAAAAAGGTGCAAACAGTCTTGATAGGAACATAAAGCTTGTTGATGGTTTGGACAATCAGCCAGACAGTGTGGACAGGCAACACAAAACTGATGCTGCAATCCACTGAGGCATGGTAGTTCGTTAGACAGCATTTGTAAAACTTCTTCTATGAACATACAGACACGTCTGGCTATTTCAGCTAATTCTGCCTTCGAAACGATTGTACCTTGTTTTCTTTGCTTGAGAACAATCTTGATGAAACTCTTCTTACAAAGAAGAATGAAATCACAGACTACCTGTTTTCCAACAACAAACCAAGCTCCATTTCGGTAGAGGCTAGGAAGGGTTGTCTCCCACGTCTTACAGGACCAAGAAATGGACCGTGACACCAGCTGTGTGAAGAGACCGTGGGGAACAAACCCACCGGCAAAGCGAAGGTACAAGGGACATGGGTCAGAAGGGGATGGCTCCAGTTTACAAATGCTTTCGGGCGAGTTCTTGAGCTGGGGAGGTACAAAGTACTTAGTACTGGTGGCCGTGGACGCTGAATACTTTGCTATCAAACCGAACTGTTCCATCATGTCTAAGATGTCTTCCTTTACAACATGTTGGCTTTTAAATTTCGAAAAAACATGATCAACAAGATCCATTTGAAGGATACCACTTCTTTCAACTTCACGCCAGCACTGAGAATACAGAGGGTCCTAACATGAGAAGGCCATGCAAAGTTGTCAAGATGAGAAATATTCCATCTACAAAGCATTTACTCTACATCTATAGATCTTACTGCCACGACAATAAAAAAAACATAATTATTGCATAAAAATGCCGATTGCTAGAATACTGCAACAAACAGTTTCACCTAAAGTACTCCTCCTCGAGTTCGGATAACGCAAACTCCCCGCTAACTCGAACTAAGTCCCATTTCCCTAGGATTTCACCCCACGTTTCAATGACTGTCATTCAGTTACTCGGTTAACTTGAACTCGGATGAAAATCGAATTCCTCGCTAACTCAAACTTAATTTCCTTTTCCTTGATCAAAATTTCACTGAAATTCACCCAAAATAACTCAAACTGTGGCTCTCGTAACCCACTCGAATGCCATCTCATTAGCTCCTCTTGTTGTATAATCGGTAAAAACACTAAGCTAACACTACAGCAATTTGAATTAAATCGATGTAACGAAATTATTACGTTTTATTATAAAAATGCATAATCATGCGATCGTTTCTGATGAAATACGTCAAATTTGGACAGTACTATAGACCTTTTTCATAATAACGCCCTATATAGTTATTCTTTCCTATGTAATTAAATGAGCCCTTCTGGTCTCGTGTGAAAGTAAAGCCAGGTTCGCATATGCCGTCGATGTATCTGCGACGTAGCCGCCGGTTCCGCCTGGGACACTTCTCGGACGAATGAGAACATTCACCGCCGGCAACTAGAGCCATCGCAGAGCTCTACCGCCGGCATGCCTGCGAAGTTGCACTTGAGCCAACTTCGCAGGCATGCCGGGGGTAAAGACTGGGATGACCAATGTTGCCGGCCACTTCTGTTCTCATATCGGAACAGTATCCCAGACAGTACCGGCAGCCATGTCGCAGGTGCATCGGCGGCCTATGAGAACCAGGCTTAAGAATTATTTTTTATTTTGCACATGCTAACGAGGTCAGAAAGGCTAATTATCATGCATAAGAAAGAATATATTAATAGACCGCCATTATGAACGAGGTCTACACACTGAAGTGCTGAAAAATCAGTAACTACCATTATTAACATGGGAAATTGAATATTCAATCGATCCCGATAACTCGAACCCCCGCTACCTCGCGATCGAAACACCAGGTTGATAAAACGTACAAAACTCCAAGAATTTTTTTGGTGATGTATTTTAGAAGATCAAATAGCAACGTCAGTAGTCGGAAAGAGCCGCGGCTACTGGCAAAGTCACCAGGTTCAATGACGTTTTTTTTGTAAGAGTTTTTGCTTTCTTTCATTTGCGTTTCAATGTGCACTACAGTAGACGTACTGTTTTGCGACTGTGCCATTTCTCTGACTGTTTGCCTTTTATTCACTATTGTGCATGGTCTTTCATTTTTCGATCACGTTAACAGTATTTTCCTCTTCTGAAAAGCCTAGCCAGATAGATATTTCAAGAATGTTTTACCAATTCACCGTCAGTCGCGTTTCAATCATTAGGGAGCTTTAGCAACGACGACGGCAACGGCAAATAGGACGTCAGAAAAGCAATAGCTCTATTACGCAAAACAACAACTTTGCACGTCCACCACGCTTTTTTGTACATTTCTTTACCGTCCTTGCACGACTACGACGAGAAAATGCCTAATTGCAAGTTTTATGGAGGACGTAAACAAGCGACGACGAATCTCTTTTTTTTTTCTCTCTAAACCTGAGTGCGGTCCTCAAGAGATCAACTCCAGGGAAATTCGCCTACACTTGCCATTTTCAACAAATTAGAATAAACGCGACAAAGATTGAAAAAACGGGAATTCCTTTTAAAACTGACGTTTTCGCTGCAGTTGCCGTCGTCGATGCTAAAGCTCCCTATTTTAAGCAAACCCAGGGAAAGGCGATGATCATTGTTTTTAGCAATTCCTTTACCTAAGTTGGAGTCTGTAATCTTATTTTTAACTTTCATTAGAAAATTCCCATCACGAACATTGTCACACCTACTTATCAATTTAAGCGATTGGAGTAACTCAGTGCGGACCCATGAAGTACCCAAGCAAGTGAGAAATTTCTGTACTTTGCGCGAAACACGATTCATTTTCGAACTTCCCACGCATAAGCAATGATAGATGGACGAAAAGGCATTACAAATACTGCAAAGAAAAGTATCTTCTACTTGCCATGATACGTAACTATGAAAAAAAAAAAATTTAATCCGTATGATAATTCAGAAATGAAAAAGTCGTCGCAACACAAGCTCTTAACGTTGAAGTTTGAAGCACAAGCAATAGCAAATAAATAAATACTCCCACTTCATGGCCACTATACTTCTGAATACTTAATCTGATTTTATAGTAGGGTCGGCTAAACGATTATGAGACACCAAAGCTTACATCGCATTTTCGGCTTTCTAAAAAAACTAAGGAAATAGATTTTTCAATTTTTCTTACGTCTATTGACCATCGCCGAGCGTTTGTAAAGCCCTTCTTACGATAATATTAGAGAGGGCATCTTAGGGGGGTACGTATGTCCCAAGTCTGAATTTCAAAACCCGTCGTTTCGCGAGGTGAGTAGTGGTGAAAATGTCCCTGTCGGTATTTTGCGACTGTATTTGAGCTTTTCTTCGTCATTGTCGCATTTTCAACCCATCTATGGTTTGTCGTCATTTCATCTGTCTTAATATGTCGCTGTCTCAAGGCCATGTCGTTTGTCGAAAATTTCCCCTAGCAGGGCCTTATACATGCATCAGGAGTTCTGGACTTCCTGTTGGATCGCACGGCATTGTGGGTAGGCGGGCTCAGAAAAGTGGGCATCAACTTGGCAAACGCTAGTTTCCATATCTCAAACCGCTCTTGGATACCTTGTGATGCCTACACAAAGTAATTGCATTTATGTATACATTTATGTATTTATGAGTGAGCCCTGATTATAGTGATTAGGGTTAAGCACTAACAATACTGATTAGGGTTAAGTACTGACTATACTGATTAGGGTTAAGCACTTAGAATAGTGATTAGGGTTAACGGTTAGCTTTATTTAGGGTTAGGGTTTTCGCTACAGTAGTTAAATTACTCCAATTCCCTGTAGCGAGTCCTCGGTTGTCTAGTAGTTAGGGCATGGGATAACAGATTTATTACTCCGGGATCAACTCCTGCTCGTAACTCGAATACTTTTTTTTCTTTAAAATTGAAGAGACTTGCACTTTGACGACATTTGTTGAGCAGAAACTAAGTCTCTGAGTCGAGAAACTTAAGAAATTTCATGTAAGTGTACGTGAAAAGGGAGAGGGCGGTTTGAGATATGGAAACAAGCGCTTACCCATCAACTTGCAGCCTCGCCATATTGGATTACACCGAGTGGCTTGGCCTTAGTGACCTTTCACACAAAGCAGCCCTCCTTTGAGCCGAATTACACGTGCAGGAATACAGAAAAACCTAATACAAGGTATTTTAAAGGTAAGCTATTGTTTAATTAACTTTTGGCAACATCATTCTAACGATTTTAGGCTGCAGAGTGTAGTCGATTTGAGATGCTACGAGTATGTTTTTTGCTTATTTTATACTCAGACTTATTTCGTATTTCTTTTGTTTTAATGTAGACACTTTGTCAATGGGATTCGCTTACCGAAATTGTGTTGTCCTAGGCTGTACTAAAGGTGGACAAAGGCTAGAGAAATGGGCTGCTACGACCTGTCAGCTTCATGGTTGTAACAATGTTTCAAGCATTTGTGACTGCCAGCCACCCTTCAAATTATTCCCACCCTTCAAATTATTCCCGTTCCCGACAGAAAATAAGAACCCGGAACACCGTATGATGCAGTAATGGCAGATCGTGGATTCACTATTGCAGAGGATCTTTTGCTTCACAGAGCTGACCTTTTTATTCCGCCAGGGAAACGTGGACAATAACAGTTCATGAAAGCTGATGTACAGAAAACTAAGACCATAGCTAATCTACGCATTTTTGTAGAACAGGCCATCAGGCAGCTGAAAACATTCCGTATAATCAAGAACGAAGCCTCTTTGCAAATAACACGTTATTTTTGGCTCAAGATATAGAGTAAAATGTGTCATTCATGAGAAAATCCATAACCCCACCATGGAAGGAAATTGGAAATTCTGGGAGCTGGGGTCAATTTGCTGCCTGTTTTATAGGAAATCACATCCATAAAAACACTACACTTTTCATTTGGAAATTCCTTGGGGGTTGGGAGATCTTTTGAAAAATAATTCCCTCCATGGTTTTGGGTATAGACTTTTTCTGACTCTTCTGGAATAACACAATTCAAGATGTCAATAGTATGTTCACAGGTTTAGTGAAACTGATTTCCTTGCACTGATAGGATGACATAACCACAAATATGCATAATCAGGGGCTTAGCCAGGGGGAGACCAAAGGGCTTGGCCTACCTCTCTGAAAAGTAATATATAGTAAATATATGGGACAATCAAGTCTAGAAAAAGATCGGGCCCCTCCCTTTTTAGCCTTGGGGCCCCTTTGAGCCCTTTTTGACAAAACCCTGGCTACCCCAGTAATAAAATTTATGTTGATGTCTAATAAGACCAGTGTAATTAGTGTAGGAAGCATTTTTTTTATTAACAACTTGATGAATGTTTTCTACTTTTGACATTAGATATCAAGGATCAAATAAAGCAATGACTATACAATAATACATGTAGTTGTTCAATTATATTGTGCAGGCTCCATGGAAATATGATTACCTGTTTATAAAATGTTCTCAGTCAGATCCATTTTCTAGGGTTTCAGGGCTGGTGAAAGACAATTACTATAAAACCAGGTTAGATTTTCTTCAAGCCCATGCCAGTATGTGGCATTAAATCTGACTGTTTCCAAGTGACAACCCTTTTGTGTGTATACAAAGAAATAGCACAATTGCCTCTTTGTTATGGCTATCTCACCCTGGACCTGTGAAAAGTACTGATGCTGCTGCTTTAAAGCTACTTGTCCATTACACATACATAAGTATGACAGATTATGTTCTGAGGGAATTTCATTGGCAATGCTAAAAGGGTTCTTGATCTCTACTACTGTTTCCCCACAACAAGAGCACTCTGTCAGTAAGTCTGGGGATGCTCCCAAGTACTGCTTAGTTTCAGGTATGTCCAGGATTGATCTTGTTAGCAAAAATTTGCTAGCAAATTTTTTTCGCAAATTTAGGAAAAAAGATTTAAAGAAAACTGCTATCAGAAAAGTATAGAAGAAATAGCAAATTTCGCAAAATCGCCAAAGTAACAAGACGTTTTCTTGCTATGTGAAAAGATTGAAGCACCATCACACCAGTAATATGAAACTATGAAATAATATGATTTTATGATATGATATCTCTTTCAAACAGCCAGAGTCAAACAAACGATACGCCTTCACTTCTTTGTATTCACTTAAGACGCATTTGTGGACGTCAACATCCTTCCTTGGGTGATCACTCATCAAAAATAATGTTACATCACTCAGGTATATCGGCGGCCAAGAAGTCATGTTTTCGCTTTCCTTCACCCAACTATCCTTCAGTGTCAAAGGATCTGGAACTGAGGTCTCATTTGGCATTATGAGTAATTTCGCTTTTTCTTTTTCGATAGTAGCAATTCGTTCCAGAGCTGTTGGCTTGATGGCAATGCTCATTTCTGCCGCGGCAAATACGCGGGCTACAAGTTCAGCTTTGGGTCCTGAAACCTTCAAGTCCCGCTGACAGAATTCTTTCAGTTGCTCAGGTTTCCATGTCTGGATAACCTCGAAAGGCAGCTCTTCACGACTCATATCAAACCTACATAATAACAATAAAAATAAAAAGTTAAAACATATTTAACTACTGGAGCTTCACTTCGGCTCCGACTTCTGTCCATTTATTTAGTTACAAGATAAAAACAAAACAGAACAGAAATACGACTCCTTACCTCTTTTGACCTTGTCACTGGAGTTTCTGTAAGTGAGTCTCGTTTCGATTCGATTGTGAATGCAAAGGTAATAAATCGAGCGAAAGTACTTCAAACAAGCAGAGATGGCGACCAAACAAGGATTTGATGCCCACTTGTCTCAGCCCAACTGTATTCTCTATATTCCTGCGCGTGTAATTCGGCTTAAAAGGAGGGTTTCTTTTCGTGAAAGGTCACTGAAGCCAAGCCACACGAAGTAATCCAATATGGAGAAGCTGCAAGTCCATTCCCACTTTTCTGAGCCCGCCTACCCACAATGCTGTGCGATCCAACAGGAAGTCCAGAAATCTTGATGCATGTATTAGGGGCCAACAAATATCTGAACTTAAAATTACTACTACTGAGATCATTATTGCCTCACCACCGGACAGCACAAATACGTACCACTTCGTCAAAACGAGGAATGGTAATCAGTTGTCTAAACAGGTCTATCAGCCATCGTGCGTCCAGAAAAACTGTGTCGCGGTGCTTTACAATTAATCCAAGGTCGTGATAGAAATTCAAAACTGTGTGAAACTCGTCCTCATCTGTTATGAAGCATTTTTCGGCGATGGTTTGAAGTCTTTGCACGTCTATGTGACGAACGCTTTCAGCTACCAAATGGTCGATTACTTTTTCGAAGGTCAGCCATCTAATAATCATAAAATAGGGTGTCACAAACAAACGTTAAAAGCGTAGTTAGAAGGTATGTGGTTACCCAGCGTCTAGATTTCGAGTAACAAAATACAGTGGCACCTGCATTACGGGGCCTCCTTTAAGCGGTCAGTTATTAGAGTCCAATTAATCAAGTAATTTTGTTCTGCTGATTACCAAGATTAATTTTAAAACTGCCCTCCTCGTTAGTCAATCACGATTGAGTAATTTTTCTTTCTATGTTATAGTCAGTAAAACATCAACATCTCCTTAAGGGTGGGCATAATTGACGATAGCTGATTAAGGTCTTAACTATCATGCGCTAATGCTATCATTGCTCGTGGTCAGAAAGTCCATAATAACCTGTGATAGTCCATGAAATTTCCAAGATGGCGACAGCCACCAAGGAAATGACAGACTAGGCGGTTTTCAAAGTTTTAAAGAATTTTAAAGACGAAGCTATTTAGCGATGCACTGAAAGGGAAATCCTCTCAGGTAGATAAAATCTGGCACGTGTGATAATGCAGGTGCGATGAACTGAACATGTGATTTGGAGTCCCATACTTTATAAAATTACTTTGCCTATGTGATACGCATAAAATGTGGGTGTCCGTGTCAGTTACCAAGGAAACCTGTTTTAGATAAACAAATCTCAAGTTGGAAAACTCTTTAATCTTCATTGGAAGAATAGTGAATGTATAAGATGAAGATCATCAAGTCGACAGTTCACTTGGATGACCATATTTTCGACGTGGACAAAAAACGTACAGAAGGTTGAGGTTCTGATGCTCTTCTGCTTGTCATTCAAATCACCTAAAATACTTTTAAAAGGGCTCGAGAGACCTCAAAGTAGCATAATTGCACGTTTTGGGTTTGCCTGAAAAGAATCTTATGTCAAACAATAACAGACACGAAAACATATTGCCAAGATAGATAACAAACCACGTAAGCCAAATAAGTCACTTACAAAAGTACATACATATGTATAAGAAAATTATTTAAAAACGATTTCCATGGGTAGCAATTACAAGCAGGTACAAGCTCCCTCAAGCGATTTCTGAAAAAAAACTTCTTGTACCGAGAGAAAAGAAAAGTAAAAAACGAAAATTCAAATGGCGTCATTACGTTGCCACGGCAACTCTGATGTCAATCAAACATGAACCAAAACAAATTTTCATCTTTATATAGTACTGCCGTGGTAATCTTTCTCCGATATTTTTGTTAATGCCAACGAAGTAAACGCTCAAAGTGGGGGAAGTATACTCCCTAAAGAAATCCAGTCGGGCCACCTTAAAAAGATGTAGCAGTTGATGCGGAAGGAGGGCTATTCCCAAGCTTGAGACTGTTTGTTCTAAACACCAGACAGGGAAATAGGACATCCCAGAGCACAAAATGTCATCGCTTCAATATTCACTCAACTTTGGGCGTACGTCAAACTACTTCAAAAGTTTTCAACGGATATGAAATTCAAAGATTTATTTATATAGTGCACTAATTAACTGAGGGCAGCCCAAAAAACGTTTAAAGAAAATCAATTCGATTTAATCACTGTTTATGTGAAAGAAGCCTGGGAAACAATACAGGAGCTCAATATTGTGTTTTGCCGGATTCATATATTTTCGTGTTTTTCCAAATCGCTTAAGTCTACCTGCTTTCAGAGGTTTGGAGAAAGCACAAGGGATAAGAATGAGTGGCATAAGCTTTCTGGAAACATCCAAGAAGTGGCTAAGTTGTTCGATAAATTCCAGTCTTCAGTTCACGCATAAAATATACCCTATATATAAAATATCTCATAATTTCTGTGGTAGATTTTTGTGAAACTCCGCACAGCAAAAGGTAAGCACCCTACGTAAACATAGCGTGGCGCATTTTTGAGAAAATGCGGGTAAAAGCTAAAATTCGATTAAGAGCTAAAACAATTGTGAAGTCATCATGACGTGATATTCATTCTGATCACAAAAGTAATAATATCAAAATATAGTTCAGTCTATGCGTAATCTATGCATCATAATGGATTTACGATAAAGATCAAGTTGTTTAGGTAAAAGAAATTCAAAGAGGGAAGGTATGCCCCAAAAATACTGGGTCGAGCCACCTTAATGTTTTGAGCCGACATATACACAAAAATCTCAGTGCATGCACCTGTAAAAACTACCCTTTTCCAAGATTTGTCTTTGAAAACGTTCTTTCGGCTGAATCAGTCGTTTCCAGTCGCAAGATGGGCTATAAAAAGCTCGAGTTCAACATTTAACAATTAGTCGCTTGAGGCGACTAATTGTTTTAGTATAATTACATTGATGATTTTTCAAGAAAATAAAATTATTGGTCAATTTCCGACCCCGAAACATCAAAAAATCTGGCTGCCATTTTGAAAACTGCTAGCCTTCAATGCTATAATCACCGCGCGGTGATTATAGCGGGATAGTGCGAAGCTCCTAGCCAATCACAGCGCTCTATTTTCGATAGTCATCGATGTAATTATACTAATAAGGTATAAATCTTGATGAAATCCGCCAAAAAAAGTTGTGTTTATGTATAAATGAAGTGTAGCGCCTCGAGCGAGGGCAGTAACTTTCTTCAGCAAGCACCTATGGGTAAACTGGATAAGGCTACGTGACAATCCATGACCAAGTAATTCAAAGCCCGGGTAGTGGTTATCCTCGGTTAGCTACAAACAGAGCATATCAGTTGTCATGGTAACCAACGCTGGATTTCCACTAAAGGTCTTTCAAACATTTCGACGACTCAGAGCGCACATTATACGTTTGCTGTGTTACAAATCGTTTTTCATTACACCACGTGATTTTGCTTTATACTAACTTCTAAAAGACTAAAAGACCAAGGTGAAATATCCTAATCCACCTGATCGGTATTTTCTCTCCCATGTAAGGCTCCTGTCTCAACACCTCCATGATCCTGTCCCTCAATGCGTCAATTCTGTCCACAGTAGGAAGAGAGGAGTCAGACCCTTGTGATACAAATGAAAAGTAACAATAGGTCAGTTACTAGTCAAAACCAACAGACTCCAAGACTTAGATTATTTGTCCGCGATAAAGAGGCTCCAGTTTGGACATGTTATCCAAAAGTCAACTTAATTGCGCGCCGGCTATAAAAAGGTGTCAGACTTTTCTCAACTCCGACATCTCATAAATTTATATTATAGTGACATATAAGTTTTAATCTAAATAGCGTTGTATGAAAAACAGGTTTAAATTAACGGGTTGTCAGTTTCAAGGGAATTATTGAAAGCAACTCTAAGTTCAGTTGATGCTGGTGTGATAAGTTACCACTTCCCTGCCAAATAAAGGTTTACGAATGCATGCGGCTACTAGTTTAAAAATAAGCATTAATGTATTAGAAATACGTGTCTCACAAAACCTCACGAAGATCAGGAAAAGGACCAACGTAGGAATAATAGGGAAAACGCCACGAGAGAAGAAAACAAAAACAAAAACGTGTACAAAGCAGGAGTTGAATTCGGTACGCACACTCGCAAGGTACACGCGTACGCGACAAGGCCAAAAAAGATTTCACTCCCATAGCCAGTGACTGTGAGAGTAATCTGTTACAGCATTTTTTTCTCTGTACATTCGGCCGAAAAACGCCGTCTGAGGCTAGTCCAGCCGTTACATGGATTACAAAAATAGATTTCAGGAAAATAAGTTTTGACGGTAACAAGACGAACTTTAACGCATTTCATAACATTCGAAGAACATAAGTACAGCCGGTAGAAGCAAACTCGTCTGCGGAGGGAGAAGCATTACAAATGCTCTCCAGCCACGATTTTCGCTCTTATCTCTTTTTCTCGCTGTAAAATACTTCTGCCGTTAAAATTCATCGCCAAAGGCATTTCTTGACTGCTAAAGTAACCGCAACAACAACCGGGCTAAATTGTTTAGTCGCGGTATTGGGTTTTCTATTAAAGTTTACGAACCTACAAACTTACATGACTAGTGGCCCCGCCTTCCCTAAAAGGAGATATTTGCCACAAAAAAAGTTCCTCTTCCAGGGTTACCATTAAGCTCAGGACTCTGTGCAAAATTAAAGTGCTCAATTTATGGCTTTCAAGTTGTCACGAATTAAAAGAAATTTCTCGTAATGTTTTTTTTCACGTGATGTAAAAATAACAACACATTGAGACAAAAAACTTTCAATCTGTAATCCTCAATTTCTAAAATATAACTTGGTTGTTGTACCATTGGTCAGTTTAGACGCATTAGCGTCTGTTTCCCAATTGAGTTCAGCGATAAATGAACGTTTGAAGTTCAAATTACATTTACAACTCATTTTCATAAAAGGACTCTACCTGCTTGTGGATCCGGCCATAACAAATTCTTCACCGGTTTTGTCCATGATTCCCATGGTGACATCTTACTCTGTGCGTTATCGCCGCTTAAAACACGTTGGGTGTTATCAATGCTAAAGAGTGGCCGGATCACATGCTGTGCGAATTCCTCGCCAGAAATTCGCTGCTCTATTTGTGATATCATTGTTTTAGTGTCTTCAAATGGTTGGTCTGCATGTGTACCAACAATGATAACTGGGGGCCGAAGATAAGGCAGCTGCTTTTCGCTTTTGTCTTTGTCTTTCCCTCTTGGTTTCAGTTGATGGACTGTAACAAGCCAAGACAATAAATTGTCCAAATTGGTTTCGGAGTTTGGGTTCTCCAAAATCACATCATGAGTTCCCTGTCTAACACAGGGTTCAGCCAAGGCATCAAGCGGTTTGCTCAGGTTGTGCACAACAACATAAACAGCTCGTGGTGACAAAAAGACAGGATGGGATGCATAGTAAAGGTGCTGTCCTGCAAAATCCCATAAATCCACGACTACGATAGCATCTTCTTTGTTTGCACTATAGACAGCTTGGTGACCTTCACGTAATATTTGCTTAAAACACTTATCAGCATGTTCTGTGATGTCAGCAGGGGGGAGCATTTCCAATTTCTTCAGTGAAAAATCGGCTGCTCCCTTAGAAACATCACGGCCATCCCCAGGAAAACCTGCTCCATTGCTCTGTTCAGCTGAAGTGTTTGCCTCCTTGAGACCATCAGCATCCTTGGCAAACTGAAACTAAATTTTACTTTATTTTAGCCAACAAGGGGAATTCATGTTTTCACATAACCGTTTTCTCATAAATGTTTTTAATACCTACACCTGAAAATGACTTACAAATCTATGATGAAATGACCTTATTGACCTTAGCTGAGGGTATGTGAAAGGGAGTAGTCTTGGTTTTCCGTAGAAAATAAGGGAAAGCAGCCGTTCGGTCAAAAGTTAAAAGGACGAAAAAGCACCAAAATGGGAAATGACAATTGTCTTTTCCAGTTGCGGGACGAGTAGGAAAGAAGAGGATCCTGGGAACGAGGTTGAAGGTAACGTTTGCATTCTATGCAAAAGCTAAGGTTTCTTAGTACGAAGCAAGAAGCAGGAAGCAGTTCACTATACACATCTCAATTCACATTAAAACCTTGCAACATCAAATGCAGTTCCCTTGGCCTGGCATAAAAAATTCAAACAGCCCACCACAGTAGTAAAAGATTAGTAAAATTAGTATAGCAAGCCGAACGAAACGTGCACGTTGGCTGAAATTCACTATCAATACTAGTACCGGTGCTAGACAGGACAGAGAATGGGCTGAGCGTTGACTTTGCCTAGGAACTTGTATGAAAGTCAACAGCATCTTCAAACCGTTAAATTTGAATTTACTGAAAGTCGCGGGAAGTATCAAGCGGAACTGATCAGCCGCTTGATTCAAATCATGACGCCAGTGTCAGTTAACCTGTTTTTGAGTCCCCTTACAATAAACAAGTAGCGTTAGCGCCAATTTAAGGTACCAGGTCCACGACGACAAAACAAGCTTTATTATTGTTTAGGAACGAAAAGCAATATAAACGTGTTATGGGTACTGACAGCTAATGTTCGCGAGTCTCAGGTCATTGCTAGCGGGCTCGTTTTTTAGAAACCGTCAATCAGCCTAAATTATGATGACTGGCAATAGTTTACAGCATTTTTCATAAATATCACCACTAACAAAGGCCCAACCATTGGTAAACAAGTTATGAGCTTTTAAGTGTAACCTATTTTACGCACTTCATCTGAGCTGCTTACAGTTAAAAACTGAGTTCGCTGATCCCTGTTCTATGGACTCAACTTTCGCAAATTTAAAACTTAATATATGTTGGTTCCCTTAAAGTTTGGCATCAGAACTCCTTCCAAATCAAAAAGGGGTCAAGGAACTCGTTTGATTCGTGGGTACTTCAAGCTAAAACTACGACCGTTTTTAACAGGCTTTAAAGTTGATGAGAAAGTGATCTTAATTTGTTAAACAATGACTGACCATTTGCTTAATACCATTTTTTCTGAATTCTGCTTAAGGGTATGGGATTTGGGCACTTCTCAGTGGAAATTTCAGAGTTAATTCTCTGGTCTACCATTACACCAGTATTATCACACTTAGTCGTTATCAGCGTGTATGGGTATCATGGTATCATGGTCACATGGGCATTTATGAAGTAGTTTTTATAAAAGCTAAATTCGACATGGACATGGACAGAAAAACCTAACCCCTAGACCAAGACCTTTGGATAAACCAGGTTGTGTCTGAAAGGTTTTATAAGAATTTGTTCAAGGAATTGTTCACTACTATTAATAGACGCGACCAAAATAATAATAAACTAGCCCCGTGCAAAAAGGCGCTCTGAGGGTCGCAAATGACTTCCAGCGGGCTGATTTTTATTTACACCATCGGCCTTAAGGCCCGTTTCTCGAGAGTCTAGGTAACTTTTCGGGCCTGAAATCAAATATTCCATAAAAATCTTAAGAATAAAAGCGCGGGTCCTTGTTAAGAAACCAGTCCATTTTGTTTTGTTACCTGATAGTTTTCTGACATTATCTGCAAAGCTATTGATTGCAGATCTTTCATTCCCATATTATAGGTTTGAAAATTCTAAATGTATAAGCTAGTGTTGGAGAAGACCTTTGGCGGAATTACAAGAGGATTTACAGTCGACTCTATAAAGCGGCCACCCTCTATTTCGCGGCAAGTTACTAGGATGCCGACGTTCAAGGCTTTTAGTAAATCACCGTAATAGAGCCTCTCTTCAGCACGCATTTCTCCCTTCCTTAAGGGCGGCCGCTTAATAGAGGTTTCACCATAGTTCTTAAGTACCTGATTTATTTGGGAGCCATTATCCACATCCCACGTTGCTTTATATTTGGACTCTTCTCTCGGAGATACTCCGTCAGATTCCACTGCTGAATCGCCTCCCTCCGTCAGAATCAAAAGGTACTTTTTCTCAGCGACCACTCTGGCAACACCTCTGGAAACCTCGGACAACAACGTTTTGTTTTCGCTGTTGGAAGACCAGTTTTTAATTCGATCTGCATGAATCTCAAACTTTGAGGGGTCAATTCCGACAGTGCTTTTTTCTTCTGGATCGAATGGAAGACCTATGAGGTATTTCTTCAAACTCGTTTTCCCAGCGCGATCCTGGCCAAGGAGCATAATTCGACCCCGGTAGACATTCACATATCCATCTCTTAGGGCCATTTCATAAATAGCCTGTGCACCATGTCCCCGGGCTCGAATTTCTGCTGGAGCTATAACTGTAAAGCAAAAACAGTGAATTACTTTAAAACTTATTTTACACTTTTTAGCAAAATTGCCGAGTTTGACAGCGATTTGTTGAAAGCTTACGAAGATAAAGGTCCTCAAAGTCGCGAAACCTGCCCACCACTTAGCCTGTCTACGTTCGCACGTATTGCGTACCTATTGCAACTGTAAACCAGCACAAACGTCTGTAAATTCTCGCAACTGACTTTGCGGAGCTATATCTTCGCTCGCTAAAGACGTATCACTTTCACATTTGGCAATTTTACTAATTTTAAGGTGCTTTTTCCAGTGGTGTCGACGGATTTTTTATTACTGGTCCATCTCAAAAGTTGAAAAAACCGTGGAAAGGTCTATACTTATTAAGCCTTTTTTTTAGACAGGGATGCCTTCAGTCCTCGATTCCGTATTTGCGCAAAAAATTTCCTGTTTCTGATAGGACGGCTAAATAACCCCAGCATGGTTCTTCACAAATAGAGAATTCAGACGCTTCAAGCGGATTAGATGCTTCTGCGTATGCGAAGTCTTCAATTCGTACAGTGAAAGCTCTCCTTGCGACCACTCTCGCAAGCAACCAGCTCTAGTTACGACTACTTTTTCGAATTTCTGAGGTGGTTGCTTACGAGAACTTCGACTGTGTTAGGAATGTGTGAGTAGTGCAGTAGCGTTGTATATTTTAGGGGTTGGTTGGGGTGTGTGAAGTGGAAGGCGTGGGGTTATATTGGACGCGGATTGATCGGGTCGCTTGGCTTGTTTACTTAGCTTGTCTACGTTCGCACGTATTGCGTGCCTATTGCAACTGTAAACCAAAACAAGCGATCTCGATCACTCTGTTTGGGCGACGCCCAAATAATTAAGAACTAGTTTCGAAAGGGCCCAGTGATCAAGAGAGTTGATATATATCCCGGCACAACAAAAGACACTCAAAGATACAATCTACAGTTGAACCTCTCCACAACGGCCAACTTAGGAACAGAAGAAAGTGGCCGTTATAGGGAGGTAGGGGTGTTACATGAAATCTGTTTTTGTTTGTTTGTTTGTTTGTTTGTTCGTTTGTTGTTGTTTTTTTCGGCGAGGACAACAGGTTTATTTTGCAAAGTGTACGCTTACTGTAACCTATGATGGTGATATAGATAGAATACAAAATAAAACTTAAACGTTTGGAATCAAAATGTTAACAAGACAAAATTCACAACTCAGTTTAGGACAAGGAAGGAAGGTGACTTTCTTGTGGGCTTGTATTTGTCGGATAAAAATTAGCGACTACGACTCGTAGTTCAAAAACAAAGGAGAAAAATATGAATGTTCTTAACCGACTCTCAGCCTGAGGTGCATGTTTTAAGTGTGTTCTAAATACAGAAAAGTACTGTATAACATTTAATTTAAAATGAATAGAGAGACTTGCCGCGATTGATCATCGACGCGCTATACGGATCAATTTCTTGTGACCATTATTGATTTTTTCGTCAATCGCTGAGAAAACAGACCATTAAAAAAAAGAAAAATTGGGCAAGAAACAGTTTTATTGCTGATGACATGTGATCTCGAAGTAGCCTATGAGAGTGCGCGTTGATGGGGCAGAGATTCCAGCTATACCAATATGTAATATGCTAACAAGGCTACTATACTTTATGATTACTTGCAAGCCAAATCTCCTGTGCAGCATTGTGCATAAACAACCGATTACAACCTAACTACAGTTACGTCTTTAATTAGGTACACTCGGACTCACCCGCGATATCTATACAAAGACTAGGCCTTCTCTCCATGAGCTCTATCAGACTTCTGACTTCTTCAATCCTAAGGGGGTTGCCTTCCACACTTAGCCTCTCAAGACGTATCAGGTCATTTGTGTCCTGAACGACACTTTTCAGTTTGTTATTTCTCAAATCCAATTCTTGCAGTTTTTCAAGTTGTTTGATAGTTCTAGGCAACCGTGTCAGTTGGTTGTCATTTGCAGACAAGTGTTTCAGGTTAATAAGATCACCAATCAGTTCAGGAAGTTCTATCAGCATGTTGTGGCTCAAATCTAACTTTGTAAGGAGACGGTGATTGACACCATATAAACTTTCTGGAAAGCTTGACAGGCCGATATGAGAAAAGTCCAACACTCCCGACTTTTTAGCTACATTTGCTCTATCTTGTAGCAAAGCAGGGTTTACAGCACTCTGCCCTACAGAACATAACAAATTGCGAATACGAGGTAAAGTAAACAGTCAATAGTGATACCGGCAGCTTAGCAGTTGCAAAGAGCCTAAAAAAAAAATTCACGCTTAGGAACATTCCAGCACCTCCGGCAAAAAAAGCGGGTCTCGAGGAGGAGTCACTAACACATTTCTTTACTTTCACAATCTTATGCAAGTCTAATGTAAGTCTACAAATAATAATAACGCTTGGAAAAATGAATTCCAGTATTAAATATTCTCTTAAGCAAACAAATTAGAGAGTTGGAAAAATTAGGTTTAGAGTGCACAGAGGTATGGGGAAAATGAAATGCCAGTTGAAAAGTTATCTTTCTGAACAAGAAACTGGAAGACTGCAAAGTCATTTTAAAACTGCAAATTCTTAAATTATTAAGCAATGTGAAAAAAATAAAACGAACAAACGAACAATAACAAGTCAAGAGAAAAAGTTTACCTGGAGGACCTTCACAGGATGATGTTCCTGGGGTACTGGGGACCTGTGCCTTATCATCAGGGGATCCCACGCTGCGTACGTCAGAAGATTGACATTCTCCAGGTGCATTTTCTTTTTCCGCACGATTTCCCAAACCGGTTCCCGTGGGAGCTGAATTGGCCAATGTCTGCGCGTTTCTGCGGCCTCTGTTTTCCATACGTTCTGTTTCAGGAGTTCCAGCCTGTGACGTTCTTCAAGAAATAAAAACATCAACATCTCGTTTGCTGCTGTGTTGTATCAAATCCATCTCAAATCTCCTTAGCCTACCATTTTAAGATTCTTGACAAGGTAGTCTCCCTCGTTTTTGTCCGGTCACGCAACGGTCCAGGAGCGATGAGACAACGGCTGCGAGGGCGACTACCAGCATGGTGACTTAACCGAAAAAGCTCCGGTGAAAATTGGCCGAGATATTTTCATAGGCACGATTGATGCTTTAACTGCGAAAAGATATCTACTTACCTAAAATGTTGGTCTAACGTTTCTACTTTTAGTCGTTGTGGGGTTGTGAACAAATGTCTATTATTGTTTCTTCGGGCAAGACTAGATGCAGTAAATTTATAGAACAGTTACTTATTAACACCAATGTAAATGTTAGGAGCTTATTTTAAAATACGTTGACATTACACGCTCATCATGTCTGATTGTATAGGACGTTTTCACATGACGTCACGAAGGTCATTTTGAACTTCCAAAACATCAAACCGAGGCCATTTTGGTGTTGAACTCCTTTAATGTGAAAACTTCCCTTTCTCCCATTAAATTTGCTCTATATGTACTGTAAGTCTTGTGTCCACTGGCGAATCCCAAAACAAGGGATGGAGAATTCCACAAAACTAAAGAGACATAGTTGATTGCAAGTTTGAGATTGTTGACAACTTTTACTTGGAAATGGAATTTGATTCCGAATCAAATGGAACCAACTAGTTCAATGCTTAAATGCGATATAACTAGTGATTCTTTCCGCTTAAAATTTGTATTACGCTTATTTCATTTCGCTTTATCATATTTCCGTATTGTTTACAAAACAATGATATTCGCGATATGGGTATGTCACCTTGGTGTTGTTGTTCCCACATTGATTACACTGTAGTCACCAATACTGGCATTTCCACCAGACACGTTGATACTGTAGCTACTTTCACCAGTGGAAGGACGCTGGGGCTGAACACTATACAAGAACAAATCAAAATTTACATTCTCATACGTTTTCTTTGAGTACCCGAATCGTTCTGCTCGTGTAACTGCCATATTGAGAAAAACATCGAAGAGTTGAAGAGAGTGCAAGCGGGCAAGAAGGATGGGGGAATTCTTTCCCCCCTCGCCCATCTTCTTCTTTACTCTTCCCTTTATTCCCACTCACCACAATATCCCTGTGTTGAGCATCGTACATGGTGGCCACAGTGATACGAATATAAACAAGGCAGCTTTCACCTGCTCAAAAATACGCCAGCATCGCAGACTATACTTTGTACCACAAGTTGTATTTAGTGAAAAGAAAGGAGCGATATAACGATAGGTTGCATAAAAACGCCCCGTACATTACTTCTGAACATTTTTTGCTTGTACGTCTCATTTTGACTTTGCAACAAAATCGTCAAAATACACTCGACAACTCCCCGAAACAAAAAAGTTACTTGTTCATTTTATCCAAATGGTTTGGTTTTAGTCAAACGACTATAGGCCATTTTACAGTTGTGGGCTTAGTATCCTAGCCTTTGTGTGGACATGAGGCTGAGGTTGACCTTGTTCTAATACAAACCTCTTTTCTTTTTTGTGTAAAATGGGCTATCCCTCCCATGGCCGGTGCATAGCGCTAGATCAGAAGAGGGTTATATGCATTTTTCTCTGGCTAGATATATATCGACCACTAATCACCTCCCCCTCAGGGGATAGTTGTATACTGTACGGTAACCAAGGACTCTGTCTCGTGTGGGGCACCCAACGACCGAATCTTTCCAAATATGTAAGAAGTGTCTCACATGGTTTCCTCAACGATTCAACTCATTTCAAACCACCACTGACCTCTTACGTCGAAAATACACAATTTTCTTCCCTCAACCGTTTCCACCTTTCTGAATTTCAAGGGCAAATTGCGAAACAAGCAGATGGAAATAAACATGACAAAGACTTATGATAAGATCATACACTAACCCAGTAGGAGTCACAGCTGATTGTCCCACATGAAGCTTACTTTGCGGTCCAATCGCTGCATGTCCACCATCGCGAACTTCAGTGTGGTATTCATTTCTAAATGTAACTTCGTTTGCTGTCAAATTGATTACTGAAACAACAAAGTAGTATCAGGTACAAACACTTTGATTCAAGCCTGGGGTCAATTTAATAAAACTTTTACACGTGTAATTTCTCAGACTCTTAGGGCCTGTTCACATGGAGGTGGGGGACCCCAGGTAGGTGAGGTAACCCGCTTAGGTGGGGTAACCCACCTGTCCATATAATCTCTCATTTTAATCTGATCACGTTTACATGTTAGGTGAGGTAACCCTCCACATATTACCACACCTACCTGGGGTCCCCCACCTTCACGTAAACCGGCCCTAAAACAATGGCTACCCTTGTAAATTACACGTGTAAAAGTTTTACTAAATTGACCCCAGGTTCGATTTTCGCTGCTATCTCTGGTCCACTCCAGTTTCTCGTCTTTTCGGGGGAGAAAACTTGGACTCATTTCCCATACTGCGAATGGAACGGCTAAGGCCAATTTATTAACCTGTGACCTCATTGACTTTCAAGGCCGCCATTTTACATAATGATTACAACAGTCCAGGAATACCTGTCTGTTATAGTTTATCATGTTCACCAGGGCCCAGTTGTTCGAACGCCGGTTAGCGCTAACCCGGGGTTAAACATTAACCCGGTTTTTTTTTATCAAAAGCACTCTATCGAATAATTTTCTCTATTCTTTTTAGAGTATCCAACCGTCAAATTGCAGGCAAAGAGAATTAAACTGAATTTGCCTTTTGAGCTCTCATATCTGAGTTCACATTTCGTACTAACCCCGGGTTATCTTAACCCAGTTTCGAACAACCCGGTCCAG
>JBBMOI010000011.1:8677500-8722500 GCA_038088405.1 Porites divaricata
ATCAACGATTTCCTTGGCTGTTGGCTGAAGCGCTATTTACTGTACATGAAAACTTGGATGCATGTTACTTGCCACGTCAACTGTTGTTTTGACAATAAGTTCAATGTTTTAGCTTGCATAGCAGAGTCTTAGCAGGCGCTCGGACTTCAGTACACGGGTTTTTTAGACATGTTAAAACATGATTCGAATTATCGAGGGTAAAATTGTAGGGAAGTGATCTGAAGGGAAACAAAAATTACGTCGAGTTAGCTAGGGTAAAATTACAGTAACTGGCTGTATGAAGGAATCGAATTCCAGGGGAAATCGACTTGGGTAAGCGCGACGTTCAGTTGGTAGAGCATTGCAGCACTAACACGGAGGTTATGGATTCGCCTTACAGGGGCGCGATCTCGGCTAATTTCCAAGAATTTAATTGTATATCACAGCTGCGACGATTTCCTTCATGTAAATAGCACTAACCAATTGAGTAATGGGGGACAAACGATATAATGTTGATTCATAGGTGTTAGATCTCGGTATTTGTGACTGTCTTTTTTAGCCTGCAATTTCCAATTCTACGTAAATCTATTGAGTACCCCACCGTGCACTCAATACGTAGGAGGCACCAGCTCATCTACATCTCAGCTAGGCCCAGTTTATCATCCGAAACTTCTGAGTGAAACACCTATGATCTTTAAGAGTGTGACAAAGAGAATAGGGAGCTTTTATCTCACATATACGATGTCCTTCAATTTGTCAAATGCTGGTGATCGTTTTCTGAAGCTGAATTCTAAATGACTGTATTTTAAGTTAAAAAAAAAAGAATTAGGAAATAGTTGCCTTGTGTTCACGTCCACAACAAAATATGAAATAAAGCAGTTTGTAAAAAAAATGTACAAAAAAGGGTGATGTACGTGAAAAACTTTGTTTTGCTGATCTAAACCTATTGCTTTTTTTCGCGGTTCTCGTTGCTGTCGCCATTGCCGTTGCACAATACATTGAGGCTGGATTCTTACCCTATTTTCTAACTCCAGTGAAGAAACAGCACCAGAACACAACAACAGAGCAACAGAATTTTGGCACTTCCGCGCGACAGCCAAGTGAAGAGGAGTATTTTTATCCTACAATAAAGGAAAAATATATTCTTAGGATTATTTACACATAATTCTACAACATATATACATGTAAATAATGTCTTTAAAGATCCATGTTTGCAGACAGTTTTACACTTGATACCATGTATGTTTAGTGAAAATTATGGAAATAGCGACAATAAATAGCGCTACCCAGATATGGGTAGTGCTTCTGATTGGTTGCATCAAATTTCCCACGCGGCACAACCAATCAGAAGCACTACCCAGATCTGCGCAGTGACGCGTCATCAGTATGGAATTTCTGCGCTCGTTTCGCAAACGTCATTTGGCGGGGAAACCAGTGGTAGCGTCACCAAATGTCGGCTGTTTTCTCAGGCTACCTAGGGCCCTGTTTAACGGAAAAAAACCTGTCCCAGCCGAGTCAACTCTAGCAAGTAGTAGTAACTTTATTAAATCTCCACTACGTGGCTCTTCCGATTTAATTTACAAAATGGAAAAAAGAAAGAAGAAGGAGAAAAAGACTAATTTACAAATCTAATTATTAATAATAAATGGAAAAATAGGAATAAAATTAGATTAAGAAATAACTACGATAATATATCGTATAATACTATATACATATACATATACTTATTATTGACTTAAAAATTAATGCTCTAATTATGACATATAAAAACTGTTTTAGTCATGCAATCAGCCACCTAGTTCTTGCTGTGACATAGCTCCAATTTTCCACCGCGCTTAAAGCTAGTCAGCGTTTTACTATTTCTTGTGCTTGCGCTTAGCGAGTTCCAAGTGTTGATAGATCGATAGTGAAAGGAACGTTGTGCAGTGGCTGTCCTGCACATAAGAACGTCTAGATTTTCCCTGAATCTGTTATTATAACTATGGATTTCTGTTCTTTTATTGATGTAGATATTTAGGTAGGAGGGCGCAAGTCCATTCACTATTTTGTACAACTGTGTGACATCGCATACTAACAGCAGATGTTTAATAAAGGGCCAACCCTGTTCCCGCACGGGACTAGTGAGATATGGTCGAACTTCCTAGTATTAGTTAATACTCGAGCAGCAAGCGATTATATGAAGAAAAAGTTTACTCCTTTGCCCAAGGCAACATCACTTAGTGCACGCCTTTATTGTCATAACAGCACTTGCGTATGCTCTGATTGTCTTGCCTTGACCAAAGTTGACCCAGCTAGGCAAACTAAATTGTTTGTATGTGACCCAGCACAGGATTTTGAAGCTAAAGATGTTCAAAAGCATGCTCACAACATGCTTCCGCTGCATGCTAAGCGTGTTTAGATCCCGGTCGAGCACATATTAAATTGCTAAAACAAAGTAGGACACACTTGGCTTTGTTTATATGGAGAAAAGTTGGCCCAGCTAGGAGGGGGCCCCCGGGGAGGGGGGTACTCCTGGGAATTCTTTGTGTTAGTGTGCCGCCCGGTTCTCCAAATCCTGACCCTATTTAAGACCAAAAAAAGTCATTTGTCACACCCGTTTTCAGACCTGGTCTCTAAGAAATAATGTCATCATTACTTAGATAAGAACAGCAACAAAACATATTTCTTAAAATCCATTTTGAGTTCACATATTTCTCTCTCTTTCTTACTCATTTGGAATTAAAACGATAAATATGTTTATACACTCTCGTAGTTCCCTCGAAAACTATACCCGATTCCAGACCAAAATGGGCAAAGTCCATACCCGTTTTCAGACCCAAATGGTGCAAAAACCCTACCCTTTGGGGCGGCACATATCTATATGGCTTATATAAAGGAGTAGCCCCAACCAGCACAAAAGGCTGAGTCCTGCCTAGGTGGGCCACTCTGCTAGGCGAGCTTGCTTTTTGTTTCTCATGTAACAATTGCCACGTATTGTAAAGAAATGCATGAAAAGTTGGCTCGCCCAGGTAGCTTGGGTAGCTAGTTGGCTGACCCATCAATTCTACTACCTGGGACAACTTCTCTCTATACAAACCAGCCGATAATCATTTGAAAACTGTTCCAGTTGTTGCATGTAGTTTCGTTAGGTTAATTATAAGTTAAAGCTTTTCACTTCTCTTAAAAAAAATTTACTACACTGTGCCTGAGAATAGAGATGAAAATCTGGGTTTTTTTTTTTTTTTGGGGGGGGGGGGGGGGGGGGCGGGGCGGTATAGTTTGGATGTAGCAGCATGCAAAGAAAGTAATGTCCAGTAGCCCGGGTAGTGGTTAGTAGTGGTTAAATTGCTATCAGGCTGGTAAATTCTGTTCAATTTTTTTGCTGGTTAGTTGAAATAAGTTTTGGGCCAAGTGTTTTCACCCCATCCCTTTGCATAAAAAGAACCAATTTGAAGCATAAATAACTATTCATTTTTATTTGCCATTTCACCGTCCTGTTGCAGACAGTTTTTAAGATCTGAATGTTGTGCATGCAAATCAGAAAAAAACACTTAGAATAATAGGCAAGCCAGGCAAAAACACAGAGTGGTGACCCATCTTTTTATTGCATGTCTTATACATGACTATCAATTTTTGTAGTTCTTGCTAAAAAATAAATAAAGAATTACAACCATTTGACAGTTTTCAAGTTTTGAACATTCTGTATACAACTCATGCAGTTAAAAACTCTAAGTATAACAGGCAAGCTGGGCAAAAACACAGCCAGTGACCCCAATTGCATCTTTTAATTCATTGCTTTTTCAATGTCCTACACATGACCTTCAATTGTGCCAAGTTTGAAAAAAATTTCAGATAGTACATTATTATTCATTTGAAGGGAATTACCTTAAAGTATCTGATTGAGCGAGGTCGAAGGAGGAGTCATCATAACTGAGTAAGTAAACTTTATTGCTTGGGGTGAAGGGGTGTGGATTTAATTGATACCTCAGACTTCAATCCACACCACTCCCCCATCCCACTACCCCAAAACATTTGCCCCACGCAGAATTTAAAAACCTGTACCTTATTTTGCTTGCCAATGATCCCTGGATTCTTAGCAAAAGCTTCTGACAATAATAGCAACTGTAACACACCATAGTGCCCCTTGTCAGCTGCAACATGAATGGCTGTGTTGTCAACCTGAACAAAAAAGGGACCAAAACGTATTTAAAGTACAATTTAACAGCCCTGTATATTTCTTCCAACTCCGCTTACGACTCCGTCGCTTCACTGCTTATGATCTAGTGAAAACCATATTGTCGGAGTCAGAAGCAGATTATATTAGCGGGAGGATAAACCAATCACAGTGCACATTCCCATGCTTCATGATTGGTTTGGTTGCTCCACTTCTGCTTCCAACACAGATTGACAATCTGGTTTTCACTGGATCATAAGCAGAATGTAAGCGACAGAGTCATAAGCGGAATTGGAGCACTGTTTTCACTAGATCATAAGCTCTACACTTCTGATTACGACTCCAACTCCAACTCCGTCACTAGTGAAAACCAGCCTTAAGAGACCTAAGGACATGATAATCATGACACTTAATAAAAAGTATTAACTTAATAAGCACATTTTTGAAGAGCTAAAAAAACATTAAACCTACTGAGTCAGCTTTGGTTATGTCAGCTCCTTTGTCAATAAGCCATTTCACTGTCTGTTGATTTCCTTTCTCAGCTGCCAACTTTAATGGAGTATGCCCATACTACAAGAAAGACAAGACAAAAAAAACAATAAAGGTTTTCATGAAACACTCAATTTCCTGTGGAAAAAAGACAATATTTTTTATTCCTCTGCAATAGGACCTGCAGTAAGATTTCTTCAAACTTTACCGACTGGTTGTTTACAGCAGGAGCAACTTGTATATAGAGGGAGAAAAATCTGACAGAAAACTCTCAGTTAAATTATCAGCCTCAATTTATAAGACACTTGGGATGCTTGGTAAGAACAACCTGAGTGACTTGTGATAAAATGCTACAATTCCCTGAAACACTTCAAGAAAACACAAGAGACTCATACTGTGTAGTATAGGCACATGTTGTAGTAAATTCTTTATGTCAGTTAATTTTTATTTTTCCATTGTTTTTGGGTATGGTAATGTATGCTAATGAATTTAAAACAAAGGAAAAACAAAAACTTCCTGAAATAAAAAATTAACTGCAACACACACATATCTCCCCACTCTTCCCTTCAATGTTGGTTTGACACCCAGTGCCAGATCCCGACCTTGAGATAAGGGGGAACCCGGTCATCCAGACTTTTAGATGGGGAGGGGAGGGGGGGTAGCCTCCCAAAAAATTATTTTTGTTTGGTCTAAAAATAAGGGGGACTCCCCTAGAACCACCACTGAAAACCAACATTGAAGAGGAAGAAGACCAACAATCAGCAAGCATTTCAGCAATTATTATGACCAGGGTTGTACATTTCTCCTTTCAAATAATTTTTCTACTAATGGGCGATTCCAGAAAACATCCATACCATACCACGGACGGCTTTTAGGATTTCCAAAGGGGAAGGGGGGTTCACGATTATGGAATTCTGAGGGCATGGGGGGTGTTTACGATTGGAAATCCGAAGGCATGGGTGAATTCCACAGGTGGGATTTCTGGAGTAGAAAGTGTAGAGTGAGTTCCTTGAAAACACTGTTGTTGTGGTCTTTTGTAGTTCGTAAATAAACCATGAACGTATGACTGCGGAAGCAGAAGACAAGCATCGATAGATCAGACACGTGTTTACTCTCATAACTTATAGAAGAGAATAGTAAAACGTGGATTTCACATTTACCTTGATGAATTTCTTGTGACATGAATAAAAACTGAAAATGTATCTTACCGCTTGCAAATGTCTTGTTACTCCCGTCCGATGAACGGTAAAAAAACCCGCACCAGTCCCTCGCTTCCAAGGAACGTCTGCCAAATTATTAAGCGTTCGGACTGTCCGAGGGCAATCGGAGGAAGACTTGGGAGAACGAGTGTGTTACGTCGGGAGAACAAGGTCTGGTCTTTGCAATCTTCTATCGTTGCCAAGAAAAATCTAGCGAGAGCTAGCGTCCATGACTACTCCGAAAGCAATGATACATCATTTCATGTACACTACATGAGGCATATGGGTTGAGAACAGTTTTTGTGCACACTACATGACATATAAAAGGACGCAAAAAGACTTGACAGTACAATATTAATTTGACTGCCAAAAGATTTTCACAGTCTAAATTTACTTTGAGCTATTTTGCTTTGTAAACATCAAAACAGCACAAGAAAACAAAGAGGAGTAAAATTACTACAAGTGGTGTTTATTTTTATAGCCAAATTCGGACTTAAAAAGAAGTTTGCACAGCCTGGCCACTAGCGGTAGGTTTATCTTGTCGCTGAAAGCTTGTCGCCTGGCGCCGCTAGATCACAGTCTTGAGGAGGCATAAATCCATGTTCATTTGTTCATATAGGCGTTGCTAAGTCAAAAATATACTTCCAAAAAACAACGGAAATTCTGAAGGGGAAGGAGGGTTCACGATTATGGAATTCTGAGGGCATGGGGGGGTAACGCATTTTGGAATTTCGGAAGGCAAGGGGGGGTTAAAACTTGGAAGCCGTCCGTGGTTGGGTATGGATATTTTCTGGAATTGCCCAATTATGCTTGTGAAATGAAGAGAGAATTTGACATAATTTCACATCAACAGTCATCCAGGGCTTAAAATATTCAACACACCCCTTACATCATTCATGTGCCTTTCCAGATGGGAGTGATTTAAAAGAGACTTTTCACAACCTTACAGGGCAGGCATGAAATGAATATAGGAAAAAATTAAAAGGCAATGAAGTAATTTTTGGCAGTGACTTTCAAGATGATAAGGGGTTATAACAAAATTCAAATAAATTGTCCATTGATCCCACAAATACATGTACAGATGTAAGTAAAGGCAAATGTTAACTTTAATTATTTTCACTTTATAAACTGACCTCATCACATGCATTGACATTAATTTCTTTTTGTGACAAGAGCAATTGAATTATTCCATTATTATCTTGCTCTACTGCCATGTGAAGAGCAGTGAATTTGTGGGGCTGTGGAGCAAAAAAAACATCATTAAAATCTTAAGGGCCTGTGACATGCTTTTGAGCATTTGCAGCTGTTTGATTGCTGGTCCAAGTCTCATGGTTTTTGGTGAAGAAATCCTTTTCCATGCTTAACCTTGTGAGGCTTGAGAACGTCTCAATAATCAGCATTGACAATGTAACCTACTGGGTCAATTGTTTGTGCAATGTATTTTTGATAAAGCCAACATCAGCAACAAATTAATTTACAGTGCAACTACTATAACCAGGGCCACCACAGACAAAGTTGACCAATCGGATTACATGTAAATAACAAATACATTGAAAGAAAGTTGGTAATAGGCCATGCAATCTGCAGCTCGTAAGAAAACAATCTCAAAGGAGAAAATTTAAATAATGATAGCAAACGTTTTTCAAGAAAGCATGATGTTTCACCAGACAATAAATTTTCTATACAAAACTTAACATATTAATAATGCCCAGGAGACAATTAAGTATATGTCTGACACAAGCTGTTGTTTTGCAACAACAAGCAACCTCAAGTCAAAAATATGTCTTACGCTTTCATTTTCTCCCTATCATCTGTCAACACTCTAACTGACCCCTCAGGAAACATAGGCTATTTTTCAGCCCGTTCAAAAGGTCACGTCTGTCAGTTGTAATTGGTTGATTTTGATCCATGTTGTTTATTTTGTTTTGTGTTTTGTGGTAATTATGATCATTGACAGGTGGCCCCAGTTATAGAAGTCACACTGTAATAATGAGGTCATTAAGAGGAAGCACAAGGAGCTTGTCAGTGTTGGCACAAACAGATCAAATGTGGAATTATACTGTGGTGATTTGGCATTCATTTTTTGGTCTAATAATAATCTTGAGTCAATGATCTACAGTGTACCTTTACCTGACATTATTTTTTAAAATGGTAAATGTATTAAGTGAGTGGAAAGTTGGTTTCCTTGATCAGCTGATTTAATGGCTGATCTTAGACATGACTCCAGATCACCTACAAAAATTTAATCCTTTGAGCCCCAATATGAACATGTACATAAATCTTCTTACTGTTCAATCTCCATATATATTTTTTATTATAATGCTTGAGGATATACAGAGTGTCCCAAAAGTTCGTTCCTCTACTTTATAGTCTGTAATTCAGTATGATTGAAAAAATCCAAATGTTGGGAGGTGAAAGGATCATGGAAAAATGAAGATTTTGAAGGCCAGAACTTGGGGAAGACAAAAAGTCCTGAATAAAAGAGCTAAAAATAATAGTTTTAAAGAAGGCTAGATACAAAATAGTCCTGAGACTCGATGAGGAAGCTCTTACATAGCTGGCAAGCCAAGTCCAGAACAGGTTAAATAAAAAGCAAAGGTTTAAGGTCCCAGATATGGCAAAAAACCTTTGCTTAGTCTACCATGTAATGCCCAGCTCATCTCAATTTTGTAAAGTAGTAAAAAGCCTTGCTGTGGAAGGGGGGTGGGATGATTATCTTTTTCCGGTGAATGCCTCAAATTGACTTTTTTCAGGTACCTACCGGGTAAATCTTAACAAATAGTATTTGGGGGTCGAAAAGGCTCCTGTGCACCAGGTGATAAAAAAGCTCAAAATGGATCCTCCGTGGGTCTACACCCTATATCCCACTCCATGCTGCAAAGGCTACAGAATGTGATATAGAAAAGCAAAGGGGGGATGCTAGTCTGCTACATGGCCATTTTTAGTGTTATCACGCAACGTTCCTCCCCACTAACGGCTGCTGAAAATCGAACCACATTCCTTTCCTGCGATTAGCCAATAAGAATTCAGCTCCAATTTTCTGGAAGGTGTTTGCACAATTTTCTCAGTGTGGTGACTCCTCCAATCACAGCTTTTCTTTTATCGTTGCCCCATGTGTGAATGACAGAACAATCAAAATCATTGTGTGAAAACAAGCAATCACCTAGGGTAGTGTTGTTGTAGTTGAGTCCTTTCAAAATTTTTGAGATCAGCAGCAACAGCAAGCAAGTTGAGCAAATACATGTATGATGCACAACACGGATGTGCTTATAAAGTTGCCGGGTATAGTTTCGGGAAATTGCTTATAATTTATAAGATTGCTTTTGTTTGAATCAGTACCCCTGAGAGTTTAATATTCACAGTATTCACAATGTACAACAACACAATGAGCACATCTGGCACATGAAATTCATCATACATGCACGTTGAAAAAAACCCAACTGATCTTGGTAAGAGTCTTGTAGGCCTATCAAACCCTTTTTTTTCACTTGGAATTTTGTTAACCGCTTAAAACAAACTTTTCTGCAAAATACACTTTTCGTTGCTTGCAGACACAGAGCCCATCAAAATTCAGCAATGATATACTGATTTGTCAAAAACTGAGAAGCGTGTTAACTCCTAGTGCCCTGCAGCTCGCGTATATTCAAGTTTGTTATACATGATTAGTTTGTTTGTTAGATCACAAACACAAAGGGAAAAGAATGTGGTTCAATTTTCAGCTGAGCTGTTAGTGAGGAGGAGCGTTGCGTGATGACACTAAAAACGGCTGTGTAGCAGACTAGGGGGATGCTGGTGACTGAAATTTTGATTACATGTACTCAATAGAGCAATAAACAGCTTCTAGAAATTTCATGTAAGAATAAGGTTAATTTTGATCAAAAGTTATAGCGCATGAAAGTACAGGAATAAACTTTTGGGACACTTTGTATTATTATTTAACATTATTATTCCATTCTTTGTCCTGATCTTTCAATTGATCTGGCAGTGATATAGTTAGGAGAAATCTGATATAATTTGGTTACTATGGGGGGGGGGGAGTGCCTGGAGAATCACACTTTATATAATACTCCAGCACTCCAGCCCCGCTAATGCAGAGAGGTTCTGACTAGTTACAAATAATATAATAGCACAAAAATTGATCAAAAATAAAAACATCTTTTAGAAGTCCAAGCAAGGTGATGAAGAGGAGGAAAAGGTTGATTACCACTGATTAAACGCAAAAGAAAAGAAATCTTACTTGACTGCTTGCGTTCACATTGACTCCATTCTTAAACAGTAATTTTATGACCCTCTCTGCACCATTTTTTACTGCTTCATGCAATACTGTAAGTGTTCCCTAGGAGATAAAAATAACAACAAAAAAGTAATGACCATTTTGAACCTTTTTTAATTTTAAAATGTTATTTGAAAGCTTGACTTATCTCTGAAAATGTACCTTTATTTTAAATTAGAAAAACAAATCCCTAAGTTGAATTGCTTAAAGTAAAAAAGGTACATTTTTTACAAACCTGTTAAGTTTCCCACAAGGGGGGACAGGGTTGGGGGTTGATGGAACCCCCTCCCCATAGTTTTTGATATGATGCAGTATTTCAAAACGATTTTGCCTTCAGTGGAAAGCCTTTGCTCTTCTCAACAAGATGAGGTATATTTTATGGGTGGTGCCAGGCACTGCTGCTGGCCTATGACATCACCAACAATGGTCGTCCAAAAAGGAAATCTCTCCTGCCACCCTTTTTAAAGAAACCCACAATACTGATCCTTAGTGTAGGGCGGTGGGGCAGTGGGTGGAGAAATCAAAGGCCACCTATGTCCCCAGGGGCGGGGGAGTACTCCATTACAAAAGCCATTTAGGTATGTGCCACCAAATTGGGTAGGGTTTTTGTGCCGTTTGGGTCTTAAAACAGGTATACACTTTGCCCATTTTGGTCTGGAATCGTGTTGGGTTTTGGTGGGAACTACGGGAGTGCATGCATGAACATTTTTATCGTTTCAATTTCAAATGAGTAAGAAAGAAAGAGAAATATGCAAATTTGAAATAAATTTGAATAGTTTTTGTGTTTGCCCCATAATCTAAGTAATAATAACATAATTTCTGCCCAAAGGCCAGGTCTGAAAATGGGTATGGACTTTAGAGGTCTAGTCTGAAAACGGGTGTGGATAATTACATTTTTTGGTCTGAAATCAGGTCAGGATTTTAAGAACTGGGAACCCCCACCAAGAATTCCCAGGAGTACAACTAGATTGCCACCCACTGATGACTCACAATCGCTATTTATAACTCAAGATCACTACTTACAACTCGCAATTGTTACTTATAAACTCGCAATCGCCTTTTATAACCAGGGGTTCATTAAGGTTTTGAACAGGAGGGCAGGTTTGACACCTGGGCAAAGGTCCTTTGAGCCTTGCATCCCTAGTATGCTCTCCGGCAGAATTTTGAAATTCTACAGTTTTCCTGCATTTCTGAAGCTGCAGACAATGTCTTTCAGCTACCAAAATAGATAAATTTAGTAGATAATTTAATCAATTGATTTGATACCATATCCACCACACAAATTATATCTTATAGATTTTAGATGGTCTTTTATGGAGTACAGTTCTATTCGCAATGCATTATGGGGTGATTCTTGTTTTTAGCACGTAGCAAAAAAGGGGATTTCATGCCACATGTGATTAAGTGGAAATTTGGCGGTAAAGTACGTATGTGAACAGAAGTTGTAAGTTGCGATCACATATTATAAGTGGTGATCAAGAACTACAACTGGCAATCAAAAGTTATAAAAGGTGATCGTGAGTCATAAGTAGCAATCGCAAGTCGTGAGTAGCGATCGTGAGCTATAATTGGCAGTTGTGATTACGAGTTACAAGTGGCGATCACGGGTTGTCGGTTGCGATCGAGAGTTGTATGTGGCAATCACGAGTTAGAAGTTCTGATTAAGAGTTATAACTTATACTATTGTGATGTTTAAGTGGAAATCATGAGATATAAGTTTGTATTGCTATTTATTAACTTTGATCAAGAATATAAGTCAAATCGCAAATTATTAAGTGAAAATGAAAAGTATCTGAGGGGGTGTTTACATGACACCGGGGCGACTTTCGCCCCGGAGCAAGTTCACTCCGGTTCCCTCTCATGGCTCTATATTTGTTTACATGATACCACCACAAATTTCATGCTGGCGCGAGTCACCCCGGCGTGAGTTCACCCCGGTTCTTGTACCGGGGCGAGAATTTCACCCCGGTACGAAATCTCGCAACGGTATCATGTAAACACGAAACGACCACCCGTTTCGGTGTGAAATCGGTCTGCTGGTAGACTGGAACGGGTAGCGCATGCGTAATGTTCGCGATTTTGAATCACACGTGCACTTCATCAACATGAAGTGTACCTTCACTTAATGTCCCTTATAAGCCACCATACATTTGAATATCGCAGTGCTGACAAAACTCGTTCCTACGCTACGCGTAATCCACGCGCTCCATTACGTCATGGCTCCTTTTTAAGCTAATATTATTCCATGACCTTTTTGAATAACGCTTATGGCTTGCAGTACGTAACGTAGATTCAAATATACGATACGACACTTAATTCAACGTGAAGTTTACGCTTTGCTGAATCAGTTAGTTTACAACAGACCGACTTGATTTCCATGTTTTCTACAAAATGCCCCTTCCACGTTTATACATTTTTTCTTAACCCTTGAAACGAAGAAATATTCTTACCTGAGTTGTTTTTATTTTTCGCGTCAAAAAATTGGACTTTCCTCCACCAAGGTTGAGATTTCTTGTCTCCAAAAGAATTCTCTTTACTTGATCTTCATTATCGTCCCGTATCCCTTGCAGAAAATCCTTCCAAAGCTTCTCCTCTCGTTGACTCATTTTTCAACAAAAACAACAGCTTCAACGATTTTTCGCTATGAATGCAAACAAATCAACATTTGTCCAAGTCCAAACGTTCATGACAAAACGTGAAGTGAGGGCCGTTAATTGATGAAAAGTTCTTTCCACTAGAATTTTAGGAAATTATGTGTTGTTCGTTTTATACAAAACAAGACGCTGCTTGACAGAGCGCAAAAACCGCTGATTGGCTAGTGGATAATGACGTAATTTGGTTTGTTTTGCGTAACAACGCCTGCGCAAACCCGAGAAATTTGAAGATCGATCGAAGCATGGCGGCTGAGCGTGACAGAGAGATGCTAAACTACAAGGACCTACAAGACTACTGTTCTTTGAAAAAGAAATAATCAAATTTAGCAAGAAACCTTAAATGAAAGTTATAAAACCTACTGTTTAATTGCCTTCAAAACTCTGTGCGTGAAGTTACTGAAAGCGCCGTTTGGGATGTCCACCGTATGTAAACATCGAGTGTTTATATTACAAATCCTTCGAGCATATTGAGCTTTCAGCAAACAGACATCGGATTACTTCTTTGCTCACGGGAACAGCTACAGAAGGGAACTTGCTACTGATTATACCCAAAGGCTTTCAGCTTTGATCGTTCATACTTTGAAAATGCGTTTGGCTGGCCAGAATCGTCTTGTTTCATGAATGAACTTCGTGTGGTCGAACAGCTTTCATAGCTTTGATTTCAAATTAAAGCGTCCCACTTCGCCTCCTTTTAATTCGGATTCACATTCGAGGTGTAGAGATCCAAAAGTTTCATATCGAGGTCATCATCATCGTCCTCGTCGTACACAGGCAAACAGGTGAGAAATCCAAACTGTTGAAGTTATTTGTTTGTCATGATGATAACCTGCTATCAGGTGTTTGTTAGACATTTTACAGCATGCTACAAATAATGTTTTAGCATGTGAATGATTCTTTACATGTATGAAGCTCATTTCTTTTGCTGTTTATTAATTGTAGTTACTAATTTTTATTTGTTCTGTCCCTGTAGATTTTTCTTTTTCTTTTCTTCAAAATATGATAAATAAGATAATTTCTCATAAACCAAACTGTACATCTGCCATAATCATTTTATTACTTCTTTTGTTGTAGGAAACAGAAACCATAAAAAGAGATGAGGTTGTATAGAAGGGCAACTACCCTAATTCTCTTCAGATTAGATTTCTTGATTGATGAAAATTATTTTTCATTGCTGTAAATGGAATGGAACAGTATATCTTCATTCACGCCAGGATCATGCTTATTGTAGAGTTGCTCTATTTCATTGGGATGAAATTAATACTTTTCTCCTTTTGTGTAATGATGGACCAATGACTTGTATTATTGAGATGTACAAGAGTGCTGAATATTGCCTACGTTTACACTCAGATAATTGCTTGTCACGATGATAACCTGCTATCAGGTGTTTGGTTGTGTACTGGACAGTCTGTCTGCCAATCAAACATCACCCAGGGATGTGTATGATACTTACTTATCACATAATTATAAGTGTTGCTTTCAAGTTTGTTTATCAAAGTATGCTGCAGTAACTAAATTTGCTCCTTTGTCTCAAACAGATATAATTATGACAAAATGAAAACACACTCAAAATGAACATGAAATTTAAATACCGTAGATCCTCTTTTAACCCCTCCTCAAATAAGTTCCCCTTCCCCTTTATATTCTTCACTACTTAATAAATGGTAGACTGTATTAATCAGTCACAACTGTAAAACTTTGTGTGGACCAATCCAGGATGGTCCATTCACCAACTGGAAGTTCAGATTTGCTAATGATCCTCAGCTTTTCCACTTTGTATGCTAGTTTTTTATGGAGAAGTGAGACCATCGTCTCTGCTAAATTAATAAGCTCCCTCTCTTAAATAAGCCCCCCCCCCCACCCCCCATCAAGTGTGTTTGAAATAAATAGGTCCCCTGGGGGCTTAATAAAGGATTTCAATAAACAAAAACTGTTTGCCTCTCAATAAGTTAAATATTAATTATGTTACAAAGAACAACCTAAGATTTTGAACAAAAATTTTCTTCCTGGAAAGAGTTTCAATACCTTCTGCCTGAAGCTATATTTGACATATATGTTGCAGTTAATTTTTTATCTCAGGCAATTTTTACCTTTTCTTTTGTTTCAACTTTATTAGCATACATTACCTGAGATAAAAAAATTAACTACAACAAATACAAGCTTCAAGTTTATTAACATGACATTGGCTTTCAGTCCAGGCCAAAGAATATTTTGGTCAAGCATGCAGTAAATGCCTGCATTAGTGCACATGGGGTACTCAAACTCATTTGCTTTTATACGGGATTTACATTGCATTTTCTTGTAAAGCATGTTTTCATCTCTTAATTTTTTAATTAATTTGTGTATTGCTGATTTTAGTTCTCCACCAAAAGCTTCTTATGCTGTATGACCCTGTTGGGATGATAGAGATAAGCTCGGGCAGGTAACCACATGGAACATCATCTCTCTGAAGTTATTGTTGTCAACTCATGGTCGGGTGCAGGTCGCACTGTACACTATTCTGAAAGATGGTGAACAGTGCAACTCCATGAGAAATTCATTGGTTTAGTTATTATTTGTCATGGGGTCAATACAATAAAACTTTCACAAGCGAAAATATCTACCAGTGAAGTTATTATTTTGAGCTCTGAAAACAGTAGCCACACTTGCGTATTTTTTTACACTTTTTAATGAATTTATCACTGGTTGCATTCCTTAAGTAATAGGAAAACAATAAGTTTGGGATACCAGTTACTGTCACCAACCCATCACAACATTTAATGCTTAACTATAAACCCATTCCCCTTGAAATCTTGTTCCACTACTCGCTTACACTTCCTTCTATCTAATCCTATCATCCAACAAGCTTTAATTCCCAAAACATTTCCTATCAATGGGAGAAGAGGAAGCGAAAAATAAACGCCAAGACTGCTGTGTCACTTTTAAACCTAAAAACTAGCTTGAAATTTTGCTTTCTGAGCATGATCAAATGTTGGAAGCTGATACTTTGCACCTAGAACAGAAGGCTCTGGGAAGTGCTCAACTCACGAACAGCATTTTGGCTTGTTGTAGCGAGGCAGTGACCAGAAAACAGCTTGATTAGCTTCAAAAAAACAATTTTCTGCAATATTCCCAGGAGTAAATGAGTTAAAAATAATGACTGAGCATGCAACATATCTTGAGAAGGCTGATCACTGCACCTTTCCATTGTTTGAGAAACAGCAGATCATTATTGTGGCCAGTGAAATGGAAAAGGTTATTATATGTATTAATGACTTCCTGTTCCACCTCAGTGGCTTAGTCTAACATTAAACTTAGGTTGAAAAAGTGAACTTTTATTTGGAGGAAGGGAGGAGTGTAGATGATGATATGTGTTTTAAAAGATAGTCTGGATCATAATAATAAAGTTAAAACTAGAAGCACCCACCTTCAAGTTTCTTGTGGACTTTTATTTTGATTTTTTCCAAAATTTTTTAAATTGTTTTTGGAAGGACCGCCCCCCCCCCCCCCCCCTCTGCTTCCTTTCATCGCATAGTAATATAACTTTACTTTCCCCCCCCCCCCCCCACCAATTTTAAGTTGTCATAATAATTTACATTTTTCAATATATTTTATTTGTAACAGAAATACAGATTTACATGGCATTTTTGTAGAACCTAAAAAAATTTCCCAAGCCCCCACCCCCCAATACTCCCTAAATCTTGACCGGCTCCTAGAACATGTCACAAGAAAAATGCCTTTGCTGCTGTTTAAAACTAGAAGAATCCCTTTTCCAGCTGCACTGTAGCCGTCATTTCGCTGAGAAAACAACGTGAGCAATCACAACGATTCAGTGTCACCAAGGTGTATTTATATTTAGCGCCTCAAAAAACACAATATACATCAACCGAACTTTACTACTAAAAATATCAGTAGATAACCACTTTTACAGGTGAGATTACAAAGTTCTAGATTTCAATTTTCGTGAAAACCAGTTGCAAATCGAATTCCGTACACTGTCAGTAGAAACAAAAATTGCGAAGCAACGCGGTAAATGACGTAAATATACTTGTAGTTCTTCCAACTTCGCCTTGAACAAGCCGTCCTTGTCATTCTTAAGTCATGAAACAATAGTCCACTTTTAAAGAGCTATAAAAAATTTTCATAGAAACGAAAAAAAAGTCATATTTGATATGTTTTACAAAAACTATTTACCTCCAACATTTCTCTTTCCTGACCTTAAAGAGTAAGCGACCACCTTAAGAAACGCAAAAACCCTGCCCTCCTTCGAAACAACAAGCTTCAAAATAGGCTCCGAAGCTGGTCACAAACATCGCTGGTTTACAGAACCTGTTTAAGTCCGATCTTTTCGCTAGCGTCGCCAAGACGTCAGAGCGAGGACAGCGGCTTGGCAGCGTCCGCAGTGACGTGTTAGATTCTGATTAGTCCTCCGCCATTTTGAAAATCGAAAGGCGGGAATACAAGAAACAGAGGCAAGAGCTCTAGTGCGCATGTCCAGCGGTTTTTGCGCTCTGTCACGCTGCCCACAGACGTCGCCGCCATGTTTGTGTCGTGTACGGTAACAGTTACCAGTCCACCAACTTTATGCACGGACAAATTCTTAGCGATCTTCTGGTTTCTACAGTTCATCGTCTATACGACCAGCACTTAAATGAAACTTTATCACTCGTATATATATGCAGCCAAGTTGCTGATGCAACTATTGCTCTAGCGAAAAAGGAAAATCGATAAAAAAAAACCCTTTTTCTCCGGTTGACGGATAGGGGAGTTTTGGGGGGAACTACATGAACAGTTGTGGCTGGATTTTCACCAACTTCACAGCTGAAATGAATGAATTTTCACAAGCTACGCATTTGTATCACGTGTTTCAAAAACGTGACAGTTATGTAAATTTATGCAAATTTCGAGCGTCGAGGGTGACGCTTTCTTTCCTTTTATTCCCAAATAAATATTTCTTCAACTTGCATTTGCTAACTTTATTATTATCTTTTCTGCCCGACTAGTTGGGTGATACTAAAACAATTAGACCCTTCGCCCTCAAGGGCCACGGGTCAATAGCCCATTCGGCTTCGCCTCATGGGCTATTGGCCCGTCGCCCTTGCGGGCTACGGGTCTAATTAGACTGTTCACAGTACCGTTAATGGTGGCCATCTTGATTTTCAGATGTGCGAGATAATGTGTTCCCTTTGTGTAACCGTGATGCAGTGAGAAAGGCTCGAGAAGCTTATTTAATACACAATGGAAACACATTATCTCCCCTAGGAATAAACAGACGTGACCAAGCTCCGGTGGGGGGGGGGGGGGGGTGCTCACCATACATTACCTATACGGGTATGTGCCGCCCAACGGAGTCGTGATTTTGAAGCTCCTGATTTAGAACGGTTTCGAACGCACGAAAGCTCCAGTTTTGTAAGCAGCCATTATAAAATATCAGAAGCATATGCTTCTGAAAATATTCAAGGACAGATTGCTTACGGTTGTACTCTTGTTGCACCCTTTGTTTTAGCGTGCAGGGCGGGCATAATAGGGAGATTTACCATTGACGACGGCGACGGTAGCGAAAATGTCACTTTTAAAATGAGTTCGCGCTTTTTCAAACTTTGTCGCGCTTATTCCAATTTCCTGAAAATGTCAAATGTAGGAGAATTTCCCTGGAGTTAATTTCTTGGGGACCACGCTCAAGTTTTGAAAGAGAAGGAAAAATTCGTTGCCGCTTGTTTACGTCCTCCATAAAACGTGAAATTGCGGATTTTCACGCCGTACTCGTGCAGTGACCTCAAAGAAATGTACAAAAAAGCGTGATGCACGTGCAAAGTTGTTGTGGATTACTAATCAAACCTTTTGCTTTTGTGGCGTTCTCGCTGCCGTCGCCAGCGTCGTTGCTAAAGCTTCCTATTTCTAGAACGGGGTATCAGTTTTAGGGTGAATTCTAAAACGGGGTATAAAAAATTGGCCCATATCTAAAACTGTGTATGCAATGTGGAGCCCCGGGCGGCACATACCCACCCAAAAAATACACCCAAGTGCCCCCCCCCCCCCGGGCGAAACTCACTGATATATGATACCACCTGGTCTCCTATACCAGTAACAATCCATTGTTTTTATTGTCACATTTTCAAATTCTTATTTGTAACGAACTTTTATTTTTATTTCCATTTTTTCAGCCCCTGAAGAGGGTTTGTCTTCAAACCGAAATATTGGGCAATTTGTTTAAATATATATTGTTTTGTTTTATCCTTTTGTTTACTTCTTCATCGCCTTGCCGTAAGGATCAGTTTGCCGTTTTATATTTTTCTTCAATTTTAACCAAGGATATGTACACTGTCTATGACAGACTTGCGCGTTTAGGGACAGACTGGCGCAAAATTATATACCCTGTTTAGGGCAGAGAAGACGAAAACCATACCCTGTCCAGCAGCACATCCCCCACCCCGGGTTGTTGCCCGGGTTGTAAGGACAGTGCCGCACAGGGAGCCCTGGCTCACAACAGGCTCCCAGCCGCTCCCAGCAGCCTCTAAGGGTCTCTACTAGCCAAATTATATAGATTTGTATCATGTGAATTCATCGTAAGTGCTAAAATGTACATCACCAGACATCTAAGTGTACATACCTCAAAAACAGACCTCTCTGTGCTGTTTTCTCATTTTTTTTTTCTTGGCCGGCTACGAGACAAATTTTACAGATCCCAGCAGAAAAAGAGAGTCTTACGATGGATGCTGTTCAGGTGCTATTTGTGTTTGAAAAACTCTTGGAAATCAAGTAAAGAAATCCTTCTTCTAAGAACTCAAGGCACCGTAAAAAAAAAAAAACTATTTAAATAATTTCTCCCCTCCTTTCACCACTCACGTAGTCTCTCATGTCTGACTCATGTCTGCTCTTGTAATCTGTGATCGTGAAGAGGAGCTGGTCTGTCAAGAAGCTAAAGAAGCGAGAGAGAGAAAAATTCAATCCGGCTTGTTCGCCTCGTCAGATATATCAGAAGTGTAACAATAGGAACGAACTATCTACAAATAATTCAATAAATTTAGAAAAACGTGCATGTCTTCATTATCTTAAAATGGCTTGAGTATCGTGGAGACCGTTTGATTTCCCTCCAGCCGGAAGTACGATTCGAGGGTCTCTGTGACCTTGAACATATTATAAAATTAAAAAATGAACACACTTCCAGAATAATACTGGGTAAACCGGAAATATAGCTAACTAGCGATTTGTTGATGTAAGTCGTTTACTGCACCCAAGCTAGAATTTGTCCCTGTCATACTTCCCGAGCGAGTTTCGCTGATGCATGACAAGTGAAAACTGAACCTCCTCCCCCGGGTCTTCTAAAAAGCTAAAGCTTGCTAGCTGAGGGAAGGGCTATTATTTACGGTCTTAAACAGGGTTTCAAACAGTATTACTAGATAGCAGCAATTACACAACTACAAACCGTTTGGAGTGTTGGATCTCACAGTTATTATGAAGACCTGTATCAGTACATTTTAAAATCTAACTCCTTATATTGCTCTCCCCCTGGGTCCTCCCCCGGCTGGCGCGCGGAGAGAAGAAGAGTAAAGAGCTGGCCACAATCAAGTCTGGGCAAGAGTTATGGGTTATGGACTCCTGGTCTGAGTTAAGTTGAAGAAAATATTTTCCTTGTTTGAGATGTATTTACTTCGGTTGTTTGAAACTGAATTAAGGGAAACGTGCATGCCCTCATTAGTGTTGCGGGTTTGAGTATACTCAGTTGTACACTGTCGGAGTGTATGCACTTGTCGCTAGTGGAATTCGATGGCCTCTATGACCTTGAACTTATTATGCAATCCAGAAAAGAAAACAACATCTCACATCAGTACCAATACAAGATGTAACAAGAATAACATTGTTGTAAACCGGAACTAACCAACCAACTGTGTTAAAAGAATATGGACATAAGTCGGTCACAAACAAATTCTTGTGACACCTCAAAAAATTGAAAGGAAAACTAGATGCAATTACTGTAGCCAAGCTAGAATTTATCTTGTGCAAAACTAGCCTACAATCATCATATTCTAAGTCAAACCTAAGTTAATCGTTTCACCAATCTGTTTTTAAAACTCTAAACACTTTTTACCACTATTAAATTTTCTGATATTAGTTTGTTCATCTTGTTTTCTAGCGGGAGTGCCTGGGGATGGGCAACCATGCAGACTACCGTAAACTGCTGCTCCAGTGATAAGCCCAACTCCCCTTCCTCCCGCCAGTAGGCCCATCAACTGTAAAAAAATTACATCCAATTATACGTCCCTCTGTTCTAAGTTCCCCTCTACTTTGTACTACTCTTTAAATAAAATTTTAAAAGCAGTAAATGCAAAACGTATTTTGATCAGCACTGCTGTAGCTTGTTTCAAAGCGGTTCTTCTATATTCCGGTTATAATTATAAGCCCTTTCAGATGTAAGCCACTACGTTTATAAGCCCTCCTGAATTAACCTCTTACACTCCTGTCTCCTTAACATTTTAATCAAGCTGGACATTCAATCAACGACGGCATTCTAATCCCACTTGAACACCCATGCACGCAGTAACCGTGATGCAGCGAGAAAGGTTCGAGAAGCTCATTTAATACGCAAAGGAAACACATTATCTCCTTTTATATGATACCACTTGGTCTCCTATACCAGTAACAATCCATTGTTTTTATTGTCACATTTTCAAATTCTTATTTGTAACGAACTTTTATTTTTATTTCCATTTTTCTTTTAGCCCCTGAAGAAGGTTTGTCTTTAAGCCGAAATATTGGGCAATTTGTTTAAATCATATGTTTTTGTTTTATTCTTTTGTTTACTTCTTCATCGCCTTGCCTTAAGGATCAGTTTGCCGTTTTTTATATTTTTCTACCAGACAAAATAGGCAGCTTGCGGTTTACGGTAGTCAACCACCACCCACCCCCTGTGAAGATCAATCAAGATTGTATCCTTGTATCTTGTCACATCAAAGCTGCTTGTCAGGTAAACCTGTCCGTGTTTTCGGATTCTTTTCCAAAGAAATACACGAATCAGGAGTCTATTTAAATCCGTTAAGAGAGTGGATTATTTCGACTCAAAATTCAATTCCAAATCGGTTTCTATTTTTGGATTCAAAAATCCATTTCCTATAGGTTAGGAAAGGAGCAGGATGACATGTCAGACCAAGATCGGTGAGAGAATGTGACCTGCAAATGCAAGTTATTTTTACTTCGTTTCTTGCTAAGCAATAGAGTGTTTTCACATGACGTCACGGCGGCCATATTGGTGTCCCAAAACAATGAAACGGCGGCCATGTTGGTGTCCCAAACCAATCCTCTGGGAGTTGTACTCTTTTCTTATGCAAACGCTTTCTTTTGTTTCAATAAATTTGCATAGATGCTGGCCACGTGAGTGAAAACACTCTATTCATCGGAATTGAAAAGTACGTGAGTGCCCAGGCTCGAACACCCTTCCCGTGTTGTGACGTAGTAGAAGTTTTTCCTGTGTCCGATACTAGAGACAAGAACTGTTTGTCACTTAAAAAATTGTTTCCGTGGCTAGAATCAACCGTACTGACAGGTACTGAAAAAATGAAGTATGAAGTGTCAATCTAGTCTGGGAACGAGGGAGATTGATAAAGTGTAAGCTCGTTGTTGCAATTGTTTGGCTGATGAACACCACAGAGGGTTGCATTGCGGCAACCTCGTTCCCAGGGCGCTTTTCCCAGGATTTGGAGGTGGGGCGAGCTGTCACAGCGTTTTTAGGCATCCCCATTCCCAAATCCCTGTGACGGCCGGTTTCCGCAATAAACCCGGCGAAAAGTGTCAGACGATATAATTCTAACATGCATCAGGAAAGTTCTGCAATTTGATTAGCTTAGAGCAGTGGTATTTCAGCTTAATTTGAAATACCTACATGTGAAAATTACAAACCTTTTGTGGGTAGTAGTATAAACAAAAAATAGCATGATTTGTACGTAATATTTGGCATAAATATATACCACTCATGATATTTCAAAATTGTGACAAATTTCACTCGCCTACGGCTCGTGAAATTACGTATATAACAATTTTGAATTATCACTCGTGGTATTTATGCCAAATATCACTATAAATCATGCAATTACCTATACAAATTCGTGATTGATAATCCCTACTTTTCCCAAGTCTGGAATAATTTAGGGAAAGTCGAAGCGATCCTGAGCCCTAGGGACGACGTTGGCATTGATATTCGCTCAGTCCCGTAATCCCGACATTTATTTTTGCCATCGCGCATCCTGTACATCCCGAGTCTCGTCCCCATTTGGCTTCAAAATCCTGATTCCTGGCCTTCAAATAAGGCAAAACCAGGATCCAAAAAATAAACCACCTGAAAACCCCTTTTGTCAACTCTTACTAACTGAGTATTGTAAATATTTGGGGAGGTGAATGAAAATATTAAAAGTAAAATTAGAGAACTGGCAGCCTGGAAGCCAAGCCAGGCAACCAGTTGACATCTGCATTAAATACACTCATTTTTAACATAAGAATGTTGCTTTTTCCGTTCGAGGCTAATTATTCTTATTTATCTGTCGATTTTAGGCTAAAAATATTCTTATTAAATTATTCTTAATTATAAATTGTAGCTTATAATTTTGACATTTCCTCTTTAGATTTGTATTGCGGTTTCAATTGCCAGTGTTCCGGTGTTTAGATCTGTTTCTAGCGCCGTTTAGGAAAAGAAATAATTTTGTATATACGGTTAAGTCAAAACATATATAATTGTACTGTATTTACGAATTTTTAACATACACACACAGCCTCAGGTTTATAGTGAAAATATTCTTAAAATTCCACAAATTTCAGCCTCAATATTCTTATAGAATATAAGTTCTTATTAAAAAAAGAGAGTAGAAATAAATTAATGTAACGGTATCGAAATTTTAATGTGCCACTGTGTTACTAGCCTGCGAAGCGCAGACGTATTTCCGGTCGTCGCTTCTCTCCCTCCGAAAATTAACGTCGTTAATTTTCGGAGGGAGAGAAGCGACGACCGGAAATACGTCTGCGCTTCGCAGGCTACTGTGTTACTGGCGCAGTAAGAAATGTTGACGAAGACGTACAACTCATTCTCTCTTGGTACAGAAATTTACGAGCGCCTTTCATGGTATTTCCATAAAATTTATTGTTTCCGCGTATCGCAGAATTTTTAAAATGCCAGGAACCGGAAGGAATAGGGAAAACTCCCGAAGTTACCAGACTTTTAAACAGCCGGCATCACCCCGGCCTTGGCATTGTGCTGCTTAGATACAGCGGCGTATTGCTCCCGGAGGGGTGGGGGAAGGGGTTGGGGATGGGGATGATGCCGTTCATGCAGAAGCTTGCAACATTTTGGAAGAAATAGGCAGACATGCTTTTATGCCCGTACTGTTTTCATTTTACTGACTTCTCCTTTGAATTACTTACCGATATCGAGATTTCGAATTCCAGTACAGTATTAGCCTTCGAAAAACTTCTTTAAATCTGGCCGTTAATAGACCTCGCGCTTCTCGCGTGGGGTGATTTTCACGCGCGCTAGCGTTTCGCTCGCTCTACTATCCCTGAGGAAAACTGGGGGACTACTCGTAGTCTAGGCCGTTACCTCAAGTTTCAACCCGATTTGGGTTGCTATGTCTTATAAATGTCCGCACATTAATAGTTTCTCGGGGCAGCTTGGGGGCAGCTTACCCTAGCTCCTTTTTCCCATCCCCTTTCCTTTTTCCCTTCCTCCCTCAGACCCCTAGTCAGTACCCCTTTCGACGCCTGCTACGCAGGCTAGGGTTTTGGAGGCATAGGAAATCCCAGCGGGGGACTCCCATATGAAAGGGGAGGGTATGCTAGTCATCTCGTTTAGGGGTGTAAATTTCAGATTTTGGTCTCGCTTTAGGGTGTTCTGGGCAAAACACCATTGTATCTAGCCGTAAAGGTCTTCTTTAGGGTTGCGCTAAAAGAAATATTACAAAAATTTTTTTTCAATTCGTTTTATTTACTCGATTAATGTAATCAAAGTTTAAAATGATCGCTTATAGGGGTCAAAAAAAGGTTGGGCCACGCCCAGATTGGTCTCCTTTAGGGGTTTAATGCAAAATTTCCGGCGAGCATCCCTACCCCTTTAATATGGCAGTCCCCCCGTATAAAATTTGGATTACATTCAAGTAATTGTCAGTATCCGTAAATTTTTCTGTGCTGTAATTGTGAAGCTTTTGGCGTTTTATATTAGACATTGAAACCAGTTAGGAAAAGTCTTGGATCTTCATCTTCTGAACATGGCCCTGGATGAGATAAAAGAGTCGCAAATTAACATCACGACAGAAGTGTGCGGAACCACTCCTACGGGTATTTGCTGACCAGACATCCCCCGGGTATAGTTCCAATAAAATTCGATACCTGTAGCCTGGTTCCAGGTGTTCAGGTGCCCGGTGGAGATGGCGCAAAGAGCAGTCAAAACTTTGGGTGGGGTAGAGGGTGACAGCGAAGGAAAGACTCTTCCTTCCTTATCCAGGATGCGTGTTGCATAGTGGTGCCTTTTAATATTTTGTACTGAAGATAATTGATAAATTGTTTGACCTGCCGGAAACTAACTACGGTTGTAGAAAAGACTGCCCTGCAAACTAGATTTGGAAGTCTCCCATTTGAGTTTGGAAGAAATGGTACATTCACAAGAAAAGCTAGACAAAATACCCGGATTCTAGTTATTTTGCGAGTAGAATTGTTTGTTGGCACACGTATCGTGTCATCAGCTGGTGTCTACACAGGCGGTCCTAGCTCGGTGCATAAATTACCGCGAGTTTCGATACTGTTTTGCATAGTACGAACGATTTAAAGACTTTGTATGAGAAATTCAATATAGTTGTTAAAACGTAGGAATATAGACATAAATATGGAAATAAATTGTACTTATGTGAACCTGGGCTTGTTGTTGCTTTTTCTGTGTAACCTGGGCTCAATTCATGGCCATTCTATACGGGTTGCGGCTTAAGGTTGCGGCTCGTTGTTGGTTCGGTGTTGTTTTCCTACATAAAGCGAAGCAAGGCAGGTGACTGTACGTTTGCAGTCTCAATTCACAAATCTCTTCGCATAAACGAAACGAGCACCGATTCACCATGAAAGCGCCAAATCCTTAAGCCAGGTCAGTCTCTCATCTCTTCCCCTCGTCATGGGTATTGCATTGCCTAGTCCCTAGGCCTCATTATTATGCGCGGCCGATGCGTTTCGGGTCACGTGGTCCGAGAAAGTTTTTGAGGCCTAGACAAACTCGGAGAAGTGAGACATTTTGTCTCACTTGGGGCGGAGCTTTTGGAGGCGAGCGAGCTGTCAATAACTTTTCCGCGCTGATGAAAGATGTCCAGCAGCCATGGAGAGAGTACAGAGAATAAAGAGGTAAGCCGAGCATTATTATTCTATGCACGTTTTCATCGTCGAAAGTCCTTTGGCCTTTCTTTTTCATATATCTCATTAAACTAATCTGAACTTTATTTCATCTCAAAAACTATTTGTAGGCTAAGCAAAATAGCGCCGCAAAAAAATTATTTGATCAAGAATCGGAAGGTAAGCTAAAGAAATAAGTTTATATTCTGATTCTTGGATATGAAAAGCTATCTTTCGTTTCTCTATTTTTGCTTGCTCCTATAAATTTCTCGTTATCATTTCACTTCGAAATATTTTATGTAGTAATTTTTGGATTTGGAAGCTAATAAAACTAATCGGACAGGCTGTTTAATTTGATATCTAAATTTGGTAGAATGTCAACAAACTACTGTTTGAAATCTTTTAATCAATAAAGAAATATCATTTTAATGGTTCATTTGAAAAAGAACTAAAAGAGAAATTACTTGCACGTTATACAGTAGTGTTCTTTCCGATTCAAAGTAGTATTTTTGTTCCTTAATAACAGAGACCAGGTTAGTTGTTTTTGTAATAGTGTCAATAGTGCCGATCTTTAAGCGAAGGATATTCACACGCAAAGTTATTTATAGATTATTTCAGTTGAACGTGTGAACTTTTCAAAAATTGCAAAAACGGTCACGCATGCGCACTCCGAGATTGTCTAGGCGTCTCCCCGCTGTTCGTCTCGGATACGTCACCGAAATGCATTGACCGAAAGGGCCTGGAAAGACGCTGTATAGGAACTAGGCAAGGCATTGCAATGGGTTATAAGTGGGAATTTTGTTTGAAAGTTTTTGTTTCTGGGCTGACGTGCGCTTAGGAACCTCGATGACTACGTGTTGCGTGGTGAACGTGAACATTTTATGTACATGTACGCTCATCCAATTGCATAATTCCAAACCTGACATCACTCACGCGCAATCAGTAGACTTGCAATCTTTTTGTGCTAGCATCTTGCAGCTACCTACGATGTAGGTTACATTCTCTACTGTCTCGCCACATAACCCACACCTATCCGACTCTACTTGATGATAAATGTTCTTTCGGAAAGAGTTCTCGTTGAAGGCTTCGTCTATCTTGAGCGGCTATCAATAGACTCTGTTTCGCGCTTCAAGTTACCCTTTGATAACCAGTCTCACGATTCTTCTGTCTTCAAGGTTTTTATAATCCCTTTTAAGTAACCTCTGCATCGATCCTTCTTTTATACTCCTCCTTTCCTTCTATGTTCTCCACTACAACATTATCAGTGGTTGCTATGTAGTTCAGAAGCTCTTCTTCACTGCTTGCAACATTATTATTTCTGTTATTAATATTAAGATCATTATTCCTCGAGCCCGAATGGGCTCTGAGTCAAGTAAACTCTAACTAGTTGGTCAAAAATATCGAGACAAAACAATTTTAACTAGCAAAACGCTATTCAGCCGCCATTGTTTTGGTTTTCAAAGCCAGCGCTTTTCGCTACTAGTGGGCTATAACATATAGCCTAGTAGTAGCTCAACCAATCAGAACGCAGCATTGATAATAGACCACTAGTTGGATTTTACTTAACAATTAAGGAATTATTCTGAGTATCTTATGAAGAATTATGGAGATCGAGGAAGGTGTTATCCGAGATCTCCATAATTCGTCATGTGATACAAATAATTATGATTCAAAATAATTCCTAGTTTAAAAACATGACTAAAACATGTCGATGTTAAGTTCATCTTCGATAGTGCACTTATTCTCCAAATAGCAGATTTCGCCCTTCGAGTTGTCTTCTTGCTGTTCTTGCCATGTTTTTAGCTATTTTTTCGCTAAGTTCTTACTCTTGAAACAAGTGAAATGTCCGACATTTTTCAAGTTCGCAACCAAAACAACTCAGCCTCGTCCCCAGGTCTTCTTGGTTAACGGTTCATTAACCTCCAAGAACGCTGCATTTTTGACGTCATTTCCTCGCTAACCACAAAATTCTTCTAAATTTGGTCATCAGTAACTGGTTATGGTGAATTAAACGTGTGCTTTTAGCAAATCAGAATCGGGAAAATATTTTGAATGAATAATAATAATTATTATTACACGGGGAGTTACTGCATTTTTTGTTGTACGAGTGAAGCACGTTAACTCATGTAGCAACCAGAATAAGAGCACCCTCACCATCTTTAAGGAACAAGAACAGGAAAAGAGAAGATAATACCAACAGTCTTAAATGTAGAAATGGGAATTTTCACACCCTTGGTCCTCGGCATAAATGGTGGTATGGGTACTGAAAGCCAACTTTTTCTAAAGAATCTAGCGAACAAACTCCCCCTTAAAACCGGAGATGATTATTCTTCTACAAAGACATCGTTAAGAACAGGCTTAAGTTTTGAAATTTTGAGATCTGCAAACATGTGTGTCAGGGGGTCAAGAACTTCCTTTAGATATAATAAAGACACATCAGATGACTTTTATTTCAGTAATTTTAAAGCGGATATAAAGTGATGTTATTTTCTCATTTTTTTTTCGCATTTTTAAATTTTCTTTACCGTTAACGGTTTCTTATATACGGTTCACCCAATCTTGGTGAGTGACAGTGTTGAGTATATTATAGTCGGTTTTGATAACTTGCGCCTTTTATTTATTTGATAAATAAAGATTTATTATTATTATTGTTATTAAAACTCGTAAATAAGATGGGATCTCGTCTACGATAGTCGAAGTGAAAGTACAGAAGTCAGTATTCAACTCTCGCGAGCAAAGATAATACAATTGATTTATTGAGATTACTTTGTCTAACAAAGTAAGACAGCACATTACATCATATGGTTCACTTTACATTCTTATCACACTCCTCACAAATCACTTATTTTCATGTGGTACTGTCTGCTATAAAGAAGCCATCTAAACCTTTCAGTTGTTTTCCATAAGACAACAGAATACAGTAAATATTTTAAAATTTTCTTGCTAGAAAGCAATTACTACAAAACGTAGGGATTATATATTACAACCAACTCGATCTTTTCCTCACTAAATTGTTACAGAAGAAAAAGCCAAATTTTGTGGAAAATCCACCCTTTGATTTTAAGAAACCTTTTTTTTCTTGCACCCGGTTCTTACAAATATCAAAATTAATAACTTGAATGATTTACATTTTAACCTCTGAATTATCGTTAAAATACTTTGATTCTCTTATCTCTACCTTCGCAAAAAGAGCGCTGAAATGTAAGATAGTTTTCAAAGGTTGAAAACAACTGGGTCACAGGCAAACCAGAGTATCTCAGGCTAATTTGCTCAACAAATGGCAACATCAAATAAAGGCTACATCGCCCCAGGTAAGGGAATCCAGATTCCGGAATCTTCGAAATTTTTGCTTGTGGAATCTGGAATCCTGGGCCTTGGAATCCGGAATACAGCTGTAGGAATCCCGTATCCCACTAACAATTGGAATCCGGAATCCAAGTTCCACTGAAAAAGATCGGGAATCCAGTACCTGGAATCCGGAATCCACGGCGTGGAATCCAGAATCCAAGACTGTCTTGGATTCCCAAACATGGGGCGAGATATAAGTGACACGAAAACAACCGAACACATTGTGACAAGTAATATAAGATGTCGGAAAAGGTCACTGGATCAGAAAAGATTTGTTAAAAAACACTAGCAACATCCCAATTTAAAGAGCCTTTTTCTATACTGCAGTTTTAGTAAACCCACTTAAGAGTCCACGAAACAAAGACGACGACAATGGCAACGGCAACGACAAGGACAAAAAAGTCATCGCAATGGGTTTAATGGGAAAACCGGCAACTCTGCACGTGCCCCGCACTTTTTGGTTAGTCTTTTAACCGTCCTGCACGACTACGACGTGAAACTCCCAGATGCGACGTTTTATGGAGGAAGTAAACATATTGAAATTAGAAGTTCCCCTTCATTTTTAAACTTGGACAGAGAATTTTACAATTAATCCCTAGGAAAATTCGCCAACATTTTTCAGGTTTGGAACCAAGAAAAACTTAATCAGTGAAATCTTCACCGGTGCCGTTGTGGTTTCGTGAACTCCCGATTGGACCACTCATAAAGGCCCTCACAGAAGATGCCCACTTGTGAATGTGCCCACTTTAATATATGTCAAGGTACCAACGGCTGTCCAGATTTAAGGATGCAGAAATTTAGTAAGTGTCCATTGTTCGTGTTTACGTTAACTATCCCTATGCAATAGGCTTTCAACAAAACGCACTTTACGTCATCTTATGACGTTGACCCTTACACTAGACGTCTGCCTTTGAGTGACTTGACGTAAGGACATAATTGCAACGTTCATCTCCTAAGAACGTCACATAATATCACACTCCTTGTCACAAGGCAATTTCCAAGTATCAGAGTCACTTGAATTCTTAGCGGAAGTCTTGAGATAGTTACTGTTAGCTAATGAATTTTCCTTTACGGTGATGGATCACACACTGCCTTCTTCAGGAACGTTGAAAGAGTATGGACATCCTTGGAAATTCATGGGTTACTTATCTGGGAACAATAAAGCTGCAGGAGCACCCATCGTACCTGCCTTTTCCCCGGAAGACTCTGTTCTGCCCAGTTCAGCGACTTCCAAGGCTAGAGCCCAAAGCGGGGTTATTTGAAGGACTTGCTGAGCTTTATAGCACCCTTGGGATTCCCACCACCTCTAATCATTATAGTTTGAAAGCAGTCTTAAACTTGCGTTCTTGGAGAGTTCTCTGGAAAGCATTTCAAGAGCAGGTCGCAACGGCGAGGCTAGGGCGCAAGGTCCATATGAATGAAATTGTTGGCCAAAAATGATGCCAAAGCCGAGAAGACTTTCATCTTCTTTTATTTCGAAAATTACTGCCCCAGAATCTCCTTCAGCTAAAAATACCTCTCCTTTCCTTAGGTCGTATGGACGGTCTACGCATAAGCAGTTCCTCCACCAAACTTCGTCATTAAGGGTCTCAATGTCCACTCTACAGTAACCGCAAGGAGAAAAAGTAGGCTCTAGGTCTTTTTGTACTCCAGACATATTCGCACATGTATGACATAGGGAAATGCGTTTCACTACATCGATTAAATGGTTATTTTGAACATTTAACCTGTAAGAAGTACGCCTGAGATACATGTCCGGGTTTGCATGACGGCCTGAGTTGGTGTACTCAGTTGTTCGGCCACTTTTACACAGCTCCCCAGAGGCTGTAAACTCTGAACTGCATCTACCGTTTGGTGATTTTTCTGTGCCAATCATTTCAACTGTCTCACTTTCTCTTAAACCTTTTACTTCTTCTGGCGTCAACTGAGCAACGGCAGCATCGATAAAATACTTTTGGCCATCGGTCCACATTATATTACGGAAGATACCAGCAATATACCTGCCTATCACTCTGGGTGGTGTCTTAAAACCTTTCTCCAATGCTTTTTCATGAATCTCTACTTTCTCTAGCTTTCCCTTTTTTGCTCTATCTTGGTCGTAGTGGTCTTCCTTGATTGATTTTAATTCTAGAAATTTTTTCTCTAACATTTCCAACTCTTTAAAAATGCCAAATGACAACTGGGTACCTAGGATATAGCATTGCTCACGTTTAATAATGTACTGTATCTGCTTCCCATATTGCTTTAAGTGGTAGTTTAAATAGTTCAGATAGTCATCCGCAGCAGGGTGAATTATCTCTGATTTTTGAGGGTGTTTCATTACGTGATCACAGGAAAGGGCATAAAAATTTCCATCGCCTTCCACAATGGCACCTAAGGTTCCGCACCCTTCTTCTCCTTCTACGCCAATGCTTGCTCCTAGGCAAAGGACCTCGCACTGCTCCTGTCCCTCGTTTGGCCTCCAGGGATCATTCTCATCCGTTCTAAACCAAAATCCATCCACAACATCGACATCGTAACCACCAAGCGTGCGTGGCAACTCAAACTCACCGACAGGGATGGAACCTTTACCAAGAACGTAAATTGTAATACAAGGCTGCTTTGTCTGCTTGGAATTTGTGATTTTGAAGGAGGCTTGAACGGCGGTAAGGTTGCGATGCTTGACCAGGACATGAAGGTTTTTGTTTATTATTTCATTGATTTCATAAATCTGAGATTCGTTCAATCTTTCCGGCTTTCCAGATGGAAACTCGATAGGTGTCACCTTCAATATTTCGGTAGCATCATTGTACAGATCAAACCATTCCAGTTTCACTTTCATCCCTCCAAAGCATTCTTGAGCGGCATCTTTTAATGTTTGAGGTACACCGGACTTACCACTAAACACATAAAAAAGAACCTTTGTGTCATCATCGTCTGAGTATGGTAACACGCGCACACATTCCTTATGCTTAGCTTCAAAGTCGATAGCTGTAGTTACAACACGTTTTTCCCACTGAGCTGTATCCAATGGTTTCAATCTGCTGAAACATTCTGAAATAAATAAAAACAGGCACTCTCAAAGCTCATTCATTATATGCATTATAAGAGAATCTCCAAAAAGCAGAGCAAAATTATGACAACTTTCTTGAAAAGGATAGTAGTAAGAAATAATAGTACCGAATATCAAAATATCATCGAAAGGGAGGCCCAGCGAACATGGCGGTTCAAAATGATCTCTGTCGAACTTAATTTTTTGGGCGTATTTTTACGCTATTAGGCCATTCTTTCTTTTACCTTCTCTAAACCTGTCCTGCATGATTTGGGGAACTCAAAAGAAAATAAAGCACCAAAATCGGGAAGGAACGATCAATCAAGTGCTATCCTCCAGTGTCTACTACACTAGTTTTAAGTAAGAGACAAAGCGCGAGAACAGAGATATTGAGCCGAAGCCAGGTCTGAAAGAGAGTTCACATTCCACAGGTCAGAATGAGTACAGATCACCATGCCATACAAAATAGCTTACATAAATAAAACCTTTATTTTGTTGTTACTCAGGGTAGATACGAAAAACAATAACACATTGAGATGTGACAACGTTTCCTTTCCAACAAACAGTCACTTTGCAGATGAATGTCATCATATTTCAAAGCTCAAAACTTTAAGGTTAATAATAATTCCTCTGCTAATAATTACATTAACATTATGATTTTCCCGCCCACAAATAGCTAAGGAACTAACAAAGCGGGGGATAGGAGAGACATTTACATTACATGATCCAAGAAGACTAGACAAGAATAGTGATACTACACGATATATGGATTAAAAAAACAAAAAAAAGTTTAGAAGTATTTTTCCGAAAATACGATCGCTTGACCTCTTGTACTGAATAAGAAAGAGAGTTCCACCTTCTCCCCTCCCCCTCCCCTAGAGTCTGTACGTTTGTCGGAAGGGCGAACACCAACGTCATCACATTATCTTGCATCAAGGATTGTAACTTCTATAACAATAGAGGCTCCACTGCACTCGCTTTGCACACGCAAAAGCGAGCAAACGCTAACGTGGCACAAATAGATTTTAGAGGGGAGCCTTCCACAGCTGTATTATATAAAGATATTAAGATGAAAATTTGATATGAACTGTGTTTTATTGACATTAGAGTTGCCTTGGCAACGTAATGACACCATTGTGTTTACCAGCCGCCGTATTTCTCAATACCAAAAGACTTTTTGGGAAATTGCTTAAGGCGATTCCTTAGTAAAAGAACCTAAAGTAGATTGTAGATGAAACTTGGTACACTGATGTAACAAGTCAAGAAGTTGATAAATAAGTTATAAAAAGTGGGGGTCACCGTGCTCGTTTTGACGTCACAATGCTGACAAATACGGCTATTTAGGACCCTTTGACAAAAACCGCACGCATCCGTTTTTACAGAATTTACATCGAGATATCACATTTAGGACACAGCGTTTAAATGAAAATCAAAGTAAGCACAAGTTAAACATCCACTATCGAGGTTCTCCCTGAGGAAGTCGAACTCAGCAATACGCGTACTGCTTACGTTATGCACATTCCCAACACATTAAGTCTCACCTCGGCAAGAAACAACCGCAAGCAAAAATTCCTATGGCGTTTCCCTTAAGTCAACTTCATTTTAATAATGTTACTTCACATGCTCTTTTTTTACGGCGGCCATCTTGTTATGCGCAGTAAGAGATGTGCAGTGCAAAACCAGGGAATCACCTTAAGGAAACTTGTACCTCCCATGAACTGCTTTGATTATGAAAAAATTTGGAAACGACGTTTTAAGGGTCACAAAAACAGTGAATTAACATGCTATCGACATAACTGGCTAATATTTAAGGAAAACGATGCTCTTTGGAATTGCAGTTCCATCTCATAGTGGTTTCATTCAATTTACAAGTGGACACCAAAAAAGAGGGGGATTGCTTTGGCTGATTGCGAGAAAGAAGACTATGATAAGCCTACGGTCAGCTGCTTTTGTTGCCATTTCTGTACGCCATTTGGTCCACTCCTGACTCCTACAAACTTCATGTTTATTTAGAAACCAATCGATAATTTTTTTTCGAGACAATCCCGAGATTAATCATTTATTTATATCGCCTGCAAGATTCAAGGGCATTGAAAACAAGGAAGGCAATTAAATATTGATGCCACAAATTTTCCCTACAGATTTTGTGTTTACAATAGAGCATCCTTATTATTCTTTGACATAATTTTCTACTTTCATATGCACGTGCAAAGCATTAAAATAATTTGCATTAAAAAGGACCCCCAAAGACTTTTCGAAGACATCTCTGAAGTAAGAAATCTTGCAGCTCTCGAAAGACCTAACGCAAGACCTGAACAATCGATGGCAATCGATAACAATCGATGACAATCGATATCAATTAATCGATTGATATTGATAATCGATGGACAATCGATTACGAAAATTTTTGTGATTATCGATTATTATCGATTATCAATATCAATCGATAATCGATGACAATCGATATCAATTAATCGATTGATATTGATAATTGATGGACGATCGATGACGAAAATTTTTGTGATTATTCATTATCATCGATTATCAATATCAATCGATGGGAATCGATCTATTAACGTAATAGATTGTTATCAAATATGCAATATCAATCGATTACCTATTCAGTCAAACATTTCAATTGTCAATTTCATGGAGTACTAATAAAGTTACACATTTTGATATCATTGCTTTTTATTTCAGTATAAAAACTAGCGAGTAGCAATGCGTAAACTTGTTTATTCGCCCACACGTACAACGCTTGGGAATTCCATCGAGGTGGACGTGAAAGAAGAAGAAAAAGAAATAACGATAAGCTTAATCGTGTTTGAACGAAGACTGCATCCCAGGTCAGTTGAATCTTTGCAATGAACTCGAAGCTAAATCGATCAAGTTTGTACTAAGAACGAGGTATGTTAATTGTCTTAATTATTTGTGCTGTTTTCCACGGAGCCACATCGATGAACAATTCTCAAACTTTGCTACTGAGGTTTAGAAAAAATATACGATCTGCGTACACTCCCGCGATACCTGAAGATACGGAGACATGAACTTAGTGCCAATCGATGGCAATCGATGAAGTTCGCGACCACCTAAGTGTGATTATCGATTGATCATCGATTGGCCGATGCCAATTGATGCTAATTAACAGTAATTAATCGATTGTCATCGATTGATCGACTGAAATTCCGATCATAGATTTTCATCGATTGTTCAGGTCCTGCCTAACGGGATTGGTTTGCAACCGGTTGGGTAAAGAATAAACAAACAAAGTTAACAATGGAACCTAGCCCAAAAACAAAAGAGCTGCGACCCAGCATAGGCGTCCGATTAGAGGTTCTGAAGAGCTGCAAGGCTACTGCTGAAACATGCCTTTGAGTGGCTTTTGTCACGAATAGCATTGATAGATGAGTCCTTCAGAGGGAGTCTGTAGTAAAGAGAGTTAAATGTACTCGTTCGTAAGCTGTGGACACCATAATGAAAGTGTAACTGTATCTGATAAAGTTCATTTTTTACACTTACTCTCTTCTTCAATGTCACTTGTAGCTGCTGGTAATCCTGTGTCATGTGAATCATATGGCTTAAGTTCTGTGATAGGATCCTTATCTGTAATACCAAAGAAAAAGGACAATTTTAAAACTACACCTAACAAACACACTTGGATATTGAGCTTGTTTACAAAGTTATGAGATCTGTATTTAACGGAGCCTGAACTACGTACTACGAACAGAGTAAAATACACAGGTGAAAACCAAGCAAATTGAGAGGGGAAAAGTAAGATCTCCTTGGCATTATCAAGAGAACAGAATGTACAACCCAACTGAGCACTGTCTTAAACTTTCTGTTCGGTTAAGGGCTATAAAAGAATTGTCACAATGCAAACTGACGTCTATCAAACAGTTAAAAACTATTCAATCAATGAGTATTTAATGATATGAATACGTCAAATAATTCAATATTTGAATTTCCAGAATCTCTAAATACTTTCAATAAACTGTCAAAATCATATAGATATGAAATTTGAAGGACATAATACCGCCATCGTGTTCCACGGAGCCACCTTTTCCAACCATCTTGAAAGATGTTTCAAATCGTGCCTTGATTTGCTATAAAAAAAATAAAAAATAACTGACCATTTCAAGCCCAAACCAGTTTAAAAACGCAGTTATGTTATGCACATTCTAAAGTTTGAATCCGATAGTCATATTAGCTTGAGAAAAGACGTATCGTGCAATTGCTAATTCTATTTTTTTAGACGGTTTTAACCAGGATGACCATAATTTACACCTCGGATAAGTAAACATACAATACAACAACAACAACAACAACAACTTTATTCTTTGAATGCAGGAGTTGGATAGCTTACCCGCAAATAGCTGGAAAGCTAGTCGTGGCGGGGCAAGACTAGTACATGAATAACTTATCTAACAAACAAAAACCTTAAACTATTACAAAGCCTTACAGATTGCAACTTAAAACAAATAAAACGAAGAATTTCAGTGATCTAATTAACTACACATGTACAGCGCTTACTGACAAACTTAATTTATTAATATAACGATATATTTAAAGATAAGGAGTCACTGACTCTTAAACGATGGATAACACAGAAAAGGAAAAGCAGATATTAAAAATTCAGTGATTCGGCCAGTTTTACACAACTCGCCAGAGGCTGTAAACCTTGAACTGCATCTACCGCTCGGGGATTTTCCTGCGCCAATCATTTCAACTGTCTCACTTTCTCTTAAACCTTTTACTTCTTTTGGCGTCAACTGAGCAATGGCAGCATCGATAAAATACTCTTGGCCATCGGTCCACCTCATATTACGGGAGATACCAGCAATATACCGGCCTATCACTCTGGGTGATGTCTTAAAACCATTCTCCAATGCTTTTTCGTGAAGCTCTACTTTCTCTAGGTTTCCCTTTTTTGCTCAATCTTGGTCGTAGTGCTCTTCTTTGAGTGATTTTAATTCTTGAAATTTTATCTTTAACCTTTCCAAATCTTTAATAACGCCAAACGAACATTGGCTAATGTTTTCTGTGAGAATGCATTGTTTACGTTTATTAATGTACTGTATCCGCTCCATATATTGCTGTAAGTGGTAGTTTAAATAGTTCAGATAGTCATCCCGAGCAGGGTGAATTATCTCTGATTTTTGAGGGTGTTTCATTACATGATCACAGGAAAGGGCATAAAACTTTCCATCGCCTTCCACAATGGCACCTAAGGTTCCGCACCCTTCTTCTCCTTCTACGCCAATGCTTGCTCCTAGGCAAAGGACCTCGCACTGCTCCTGTCCCTCGTTTGGCCTCCAGGGATCATTCTCATCCGTTCTAAACCAAAATCCATCCACAACATCGACATCGTAACCACCAAGCGTGCGTGGCAACTCAAACTCACCGACAGGAATGGAACCTTTACCAAGAACATAAATTGCAATGCAAGGCTGCTTTGTCTGTTTGGAATTGTGATTTTGAAGGAGGCTTGAACGGCGGTAAGGTTGCGATGCTTGACCAGGACATGAAGGTTTTTGTTTATTATTTCGTTGGTTACATAAATCTGAGATTCGTTCAATCTTTCCGGCTTTCCTTCGGAAACTCGACAGGTGTCACCTTCAATATTTCGGTAGCATCATTGTACAGATCAAACCACATCGTGCAATTATTACTTTACTTTTTCTCACGATTTTAGCGAAACCTTTTTCGAAATTTTTGTCCTTAACTTCTCATCCTTACAGTTTTATTTGTATTGTTCATATGATGCATGAATTTCAAATCCGCTGGACGAAAGACTGAACAGGCGTATTTCAGTATTGAATGAATACAAGTTAGAAACAGGGTAAGCTCCCTACTGCTTTTAAAGTACAGCCTAAAGGAGGCTCTCTTTGTGAGAAAAAGACTTCTTCGTGAGATTACCTTGATCAAACATAGGATTGGAAAGTGACAATGGACCGTAATCATAAGAGTCCTGAAACCTTCCGCCCCCCTCCCCCTCTACACACACATATTAGTGAAACCGCTGACCAGCATTGGCTAGACTTTAACTTCGCCTAAATATACATTATTCATATTCTCCGACGGTCCTGGGACGAATACGTCATGAACATGAATGCGAAGAACTTCTCACCAAGAGGGCGAACAAACATGAAAAAAACTGCGGCTGAGTTGCAGAATTTAAGGAAAATTTTTAACGAAATAAAGTTCCGGAGGGCTTACATACTTGAGAGATCATAATAATTATTTGAAACTACAAAGTAAGATCTGCTCGTAATTACTGAGAAAAACCGGACAAATACTTTCCGTGGATAATTATCTTTCAGCAAGGACGGGGCTTAGCGTTGTGCACACAGTCCTTGCACTTAGAGGAAGTTAAATCGGTTTGAACAAAGATGACTTGCAAGGAAAGGTTTATTTGATACATTATTTGATACATTTTTTTCCATTATTTGGCAACACCTTGGGTCATTGAACTGTGTGAGAGTGCAAAAACGTGCACGAAGTCAGTGTAAACACAGACTTTTGTACAGACGATAATACTTAACAGTTTAAACTCCATTTCACAGATACACACAAGTAAAAAGAATAATTATAAGAGGTATGAAATCAACAGGATTTTAATATTGATATTTGGACACAGTGCACCATTTTTTTTGATAACTTTTCGTTTCTTTTTTTGGCTTCGTGGCTTTTTTAATTTTACTGTTGGCACGACCAGCTCTTCCTACCGTTTTGTTGATTGAAAGAGATATCCCTTTAGCTGGTCTTAGCTCATCCATAAGGTTTGAGCTTTTAAATCCTGCAGTTTTTTTTTCTGATTTCTATTGCAGCCAATTTACTGATGTTTATTTTTAGCGTTTTCGCCAGTTTCCCGCATTAGCCTCCCAAATATGCCGAGAAGTCTCTCATCCCGGGGCCGTCGGGGAATACGAATATTGTCTATTGCATTTAGCCACATTACATGGATATATTCATAAATTCTATTAGTAACATATTTCTCTGAACTGTTAAAGACATTTTGTCAAAAAAAACTAAAGCTTTAACTTACTGTTGGAAACGCAAAGTGTTCCTCCCCGATTATTTTCATTGGAGTTCTACAACATAAAAAGAAAATACATGTAATCAACAAATAAGTCGTTAATTACAAAGATGCTGGAAACAAATATAACATTCACCATTGCGAGCACTAACTAATAAGCTACAGAAACTCTTGCAACTTTTTTCAAAAACCTTGCCTCACTAAAGCTTCCGCTTATCCCTCTCATTGATATTCCATCAAATGCATGAAGCCCTAATGACCAAACAGTTCCTCTTTGGAACACTTTTTCCACGCAAGCATTGTTCAACATTACACCGATGTGTTGCGCTAAAAATCGTCGAGTCGTTGCGAAAAACAATGTAAACAAAGAAAGAAAAAGATGTAAACAAAGATTTGCCTGATCCTTCTTGGCTTTTTCTTTCTTTGCTTACCTTTTTTTTCCGCAACGACTCGACGATTTTTAGCGCAACATGTCGGTGTAATGTTGAACAATGCTGCAAGCATTCGAAAAAATGTCGCAGTAATGTTGCAACGCTGTGTTGTGCTGAAAATTATCGTTGCAATTCGTCTCGTTCGAACAACAAGTCCAAGCTGTGAGGTTCAATGACATGTTACGTACCAGAATAACCAAGAGATGCCCGCGAACAAGGCATAAGTAAAAAGAATTCCCGAGTAAGATATAAGGCACGCAACAAAAGTGTGACAACTAGCAGTTACCTTTTTTAACTATTATTTATTTAATTACACACTGTTATAGTTATTAAAGTTAAGGATTAAGGTTAAGCAGTTCGTAAAGCAGGCAGGCTTACTGTCTTTCATGGCCATACAGGAACAACTGTCAACTCAACTGACTTGAGACATCAATGCTTGACTTTCTTGAATTTCACTGGATCCTTTACACTCATTGACTTTTCTGTGTTCACAAACTCGTCTGGGAAACTTCATCATGAACTCCTAGTCTTCTCTTTTCTGCTATCGTCTCTTTCTTTTCTCTTGATATAGCAATGTCCAAGGTTATAGCTCCTCCATAGTGATGTCAGTTGATTATAGCTTCCTCACAGTATAGCATCCATAGCTGATAAGCTCAATCACAACTAGCCACGAGGGAAAACCCTCGGGCTCACAACAGCAAGACCTTGATACTTGGAAGCCTGCATAGTTTTATACTTTTTCTTTAAACATCTAGAACGTTCCATTACTATTTATAGTGTATTACAACATCTACTATTTGCGGAAACTGCTGAGTCACATTACAGATATTTCTGGAATATTACAGATTATAAGATAATTCTAGAAAAGTCTGGAATTGCATGACGGATAAACTAAAAATAATTCGGATCCTCATAACAGACAAATTATACGCAACGGCCAGTAAAGGTGGAGATAAAGTAATGTAACTCGATCATTTGCAATAGCATCTAAAGACCCAAGTTTTTCGGCTCAATAAGTGTAGAAAAATTTGAGTGCCTTAATTATTTACGAAATGTTGTTTATGAAACTCAAACCATCGCTAAACGTGCAATCAGATTCGATTCGAACTAGACAACTGCATAATAATAAGGCAAATGCCATCAGCTGATTTAATTCATTCAAACCTCCAGTTTGACACTTAACGGTTTCCATTCTTGATTACGTTACAAATGCATATATTTTTCTGGACTGTAGTAGAGCACTCGCACGAGCGAAGCGCGCGCAGCGTAGAACCTTAAGTAAGAAAAAATGGTAACCCAAAGACGCGAGCCGAAATTTTTGTAATCACCTAACCATCCGTCCACACCTCTGCCCTACATGAAAGTCGGTGTGAAATTCTTATTCAAGTACCCATGGGTTTTGGCGATAGTGGCATGGCCATCCAGACATTTAGAGATAACATAGGCACGTTTGACGTGCATGAGCTATTTTGAATGTTTCAGTGTAACAGTATCGGCAATCTGCTGTCCTAATTCTAAATTAAGGCTATGTTTTGTGCGAAATTGGGTATTGCTGTACAATAAAAAAAAACGAGAACCGCATAGCTGATTCGATCTGATAAATTCATTTTCTTTGTCTTTCCTTCAGACATCTAGTGCAAAATAAACAAATCGTTAAAGCACCATGAATATCAACTCACCAAACGTTGCTTAGAGGGAAGACTCGAAGGTTTCAAGTTTTCTTCATAGTCTCTTAAAATAATGAAGGTCGTCGAATAATATACCGAATAGCTAAGATTTTCATCATTGTTGTAGAAGGTTGCATCATCATTATTCACGAGGTTATCATGTGCGACAGTCTAAGTCTAAAAGGGTTATAAGTTATTGCTTCTTAAAAGAAAAGAACTTTTGCCTAAGCACTAGTTACAAAACTAAAGATGTCTTCATACGTTCAAGTTGCTACAGTCGAACCCCGCTATTTCGAAGTCCCAAGGGAAATGGAAAAAAAGTTCGAAATAGCGGGGTTTCGAAATAACCGGGGAAGCGTAAAATTCGTAACGATGAATCATCTTTTTAAAAAAAATACAGTACAGTATGAAGAAAGACACTGATTAAATAAAATACAGTAATTATATGGCGGATAAATCAGCAGATGCTGTTGCATTGAAAAATCTTTGAATGTTCTGTTGTTTTTGGTTTTTTCTAATACTTTTGTCGATCGTGAATGAATAACAGCTGGAATTTCTTAGCGGGACACTGCACGTGAGTCAAGCATTGTTAAGTGATTAATTACTCAACAGGAGCTCAAATAAAATGCAATACTGTGACGTTTCCAGCTGTTCTCTTATGAACGTACTCTGTTTTTGACAAGTTCGAAATAAAGGGGTTGATTTAAGGTGTAGGGAAAGAACGATGAGTTCGAAATAGCGGAGAATTCGAAATAACCGAGTTCGAAATAACTGATAGTAAATGACTGAAAACACAAGGGGAAATCCAAGGGAATTCGATCTTCCTTCGAAATAGCGGGGACTTCGAATTAAACGAGTTCGAAATAGCGAGGTTCGACTGTATTATTACTGTGTAAAGCCAGTCTGTATGAGATGTAGAATCACGCAGTTTGCACGTGCAAGTGTCGGACTTTGCCCCTTTCCTGGGTTGTCCGTGAGGAAATTAGAGTTATCGGACTGTATTCTAGTAAACAGAATTACAAAAATAACTCATGCACACAATTTGCACGTGACGATGTTGGACTTTGGCCCTTTTACAATTCGTACGTAAAAAAAGGGATATTGTTTACTAGAAAATTTTCCCAAACTATTTTAAGAAATCACCTCGGCTTTACAACATCTGCTATTAAGGTGGCTCGACTGGATTTTTTGGGGGGATACCTCCCAAGTTTGAGCATTAACCACGTCGCCATGAGTAAAGATAGGGAAAAAAGGTTATCATAACTGTATTATATAAAGATGAAAATTTCTTATGATTTGGGTCTTATCGCAATCGGAGTCGCCATGGCAACGAAACGACGCCATTACGTTTTTTATTTATCTTTGTGTTTCTCTGTACCAGAAGATTTTTTGAGAAATCGCTTAAGGGAGTATGTACCTGCCATAATTGTCTCAATTATGGCAAAGTTTGAACAAATTCCATGAGAGCGTTTTCGAAATATTTGAAACGAAGTTTTAAGCATCATAAAAACAGCGAAATAGCATGCTATCCACACAATTAGCCAATTTATTAAGAAAATGATAAGCTTTGGAAACGCGGCTTCATCTCATAGTGGTTTGATTCCATTGAAAAGCTCCTACAAAAAAAGAGGGGAATTGCTCTGGGTGATCGTGAGTAAGAAGAATTTTATTAACTTGCATTCAGCTGCTCTTGTTACAGTTTTTGCACGTAATTTGGTCCACGCCTACAAATTTCGCATTTTCCCAGAAACTGCTCGATAAGACTGCCATTAGGACGGACCATTCGGCTATAATTATATCCTTCATTAGCCTCGACGAACCAAGGCCAGGCCCTTCATATTGGAAATTTAACTCTACCTTAATTGAAGATGAAAACTATATCTCCGCGATTGAACATAAAATACCGGAATGGCTTGTGGAATTTATTGACGTGACCGATAAAAGAGTTCTATGGGACTTAATCCAATACCGCCTAAGACAATTTACTATGAAATATAGCAAAGACAAGGCCTTTAAGAGAAAACAAGAACTGCTGCAAATTGAGGCATCATTAAAACAGGCAGAGGAAAGTTTGATATCTGACCGATCAGCATCCAACTTAGAAGCCCTAGAAAAATTAAAGAACAAATATGACTCTCATTTTGATTACATTGCTAAAGGCGCAATTGTCAGGTCAAGAGCAAGTTGGTATGAACAGGGCGAGAAAAGTAACAGATATTTTTTAGGGCTTGAATCTAACAGGGGAAAGAAGAGCTGTATTCGCAGGATGTTTACAAGCAAAGGTACTATTATTTCGAACCAAAAGAATATCATGGCAGAAATTGAGAAGTTTTACTCAGACTTATATGCCTCAAATAATGAAGAGGAAGTCGCTGATCCCACTTTTCTTCAGACACCAGGAATTCCGAAACTAACATTAGACATGAAAAGTGTCTGTGAAGGCAAGTTGAGAGTTAAGGAATGCTTCGATTGCCTTCAATAGTTTGAAAACTGTAAATCTCCAGGCGAGGATGGTCTAACTGCAGAATTTTATAAAACATTTTGGAATTCAGTAGGACATTTATTGGTGGATTCACTCAATTATTCATATGACCATGGTGAACTCTCAAATACTCAAAAGCAAGCTGTTATTAAGTTGATTGAAAAAAAAAGGGAAAGACAAGAGATACATCGGCAATTGGAGGCCAATTTCATTGATCAATGTTGATGCCAAAATCGGCTCAAAGGTGATTGCGACAAGACTTCAAAAGGTGTTACCAGAAATCATACATTTTAATCAAAACGCTTATGTGAAAGGCAGAACGATCTTTGATGCGGTAAGAACCATTGACGATATAATGGAATTTACAGAAAGATATCAAATGAATGGATTGTTAGTAGCTATAGATTTTTTTCAGCTGACTTGTTTGTGGGACTTAAAAAATACTCTACATGTAAATTCGCGTCACAATCGTTCTAAAACACACGCCATGACACGAGTACATGGACATTGCTCGCTCCGGTTTATGGGCTTCTCCAGCCTTCTCCTACGGACCCACAAAACATACCAAGTTGGTCCTTTACTGGGGCCTTGATTGTATGGGGTCTTTTGGCGATCATACTATTAAAGAACAGTTCCTTATAATCTACTAACGGAGCGCAATGGTCATTACACAAAAAATAACAGTTTGGTATACGTCACCTTGGTGTTGTTGTTCCCACATTGATTACACTGTAGTCACCAATACTGGCATGTCCACCAGACACGTTGATACTGTAGGTACTTTCACCAGAGGAAGGAAGCTGGGGCTGAACACTATACAAAAACAAATCAAAATTTACATTCTCATACGTTTTCTTTGAGTACCCGAATCGTTCTGCTCGTGTAACCGCCATATTGAGAAAAACATCGAAGAGTTGAAGAGAGTGCAAGCGGGC
>JBBMOI010000011.1:8727500-8752500 GCA_038088405.1 Porites divaricata
CAAACCAAAACAAACCAAGTAAGTTTCTTTTCTAACTAGGACCTTGGATGTAGATAATACCTGTAAGAGACATGATGTCTTATGATGCTAACCTGTTTGGCTTTTGAAGGATTCTGCAGAAGCTCCAGGATAACTTTGTTCCCTTTGGCTAGTTGCTTGGGTGTTTCATTATGCTGCAAAGTCAGTAATTAGGAAAATTTGGTTAAAAGCTTATCCAACTTGTACCACATGGGTTACAAGTGCAAACTGATGCACATTGTTGGATTATCCTACAACTTGAGCCCAGGCCAAATTGTAGTCAACACTTCTTCACATTTCTCTCGAACAAAATGTTAACGAAATTATATGATGTACCGTATTTATTCAAATAAACTCCATCCTAGATTTAGCAATCAGAAAAATGCGGCGTATATTCGAGGACTATAAGAAAAAACTCGGTTTAACTTGCTAATCTACACAATGAAGACAATTTCGATTCTATCACAGCAAAAAAGAGAGACATTGGAACTTTAAAAACTTTTCTGCTTTACTTCCTTGGAATTCTATGGGCTTTACAGCATCTTTAATCATTTCAATTTTCCTTTTTCCTGGGAATCCAAATATTCGGTGCAGATATGGTGGTCAAGAGCCCAGCCAGGGGACAAGGGCTAATATTTCTTGTGACAGTACAGATGATGATAAATGATGTTCCAATTATTTCCTCTGCCTAAGTGCAGCATATCGCTACCTTTCGCGGGTTAAAATGAACTCAACAATTGGCCTACTCCTAATGTATAGGTCTTCATACAGTATAGGCCACCGGCATTGCAGCACTTACACGCGCGTAAATTGCGTGCAATATGGCGGATTTCCACGAAAAATCCACGCAAAAAACTCGCGTGTAAATTTTTACACGAGCTCTTACACGCAGACTCTACACGCAAATTTGAGTGTATTTTTACGGTGACTGATTTTGTGCATAAAAATACACGCAAGTTGCGTGTATTTCTTTACAACAGCAAATTTAGCTGATGTAAAACTAGCAACCGACATTGTGGGAAAACGTCTTTTCGCGGTAAAAGCGAAAACAATTTACTATACACTTTCTCTTGGTACGATCGCGAACGTGACGTTTTGTAATCAACGATTTCCTTGGCTGTTGGCTGAAGCGCTATTTACTGTACATGAAAACTTGGATGCATGTTACTTGCCACGTCGACTGTTGTTTTGAAATAAGTTCAATGTTTTAGCTTGCATAGGAGGCGCTCGGACTTCAGTACACGGGTTTTTTAGACTTGCTTTTAATACGCGCTTAAAACATGATTCGAATTATCGAGGGTAAAATTGTAGAGAAGTGATCTGAAGGGAAACAAAAATTACTTCGAGTTAGCTAGGGTAAAATTACAGTAACTGGCTGTATGAAGGAATCGAATTCCAGGGGAAATCGACTTGGGTAAGCGCGACGTTCAGTTGGTAGAGCATTGCAGCACTAACACAGAGGCTATGGATTCGCCTTAAAGGGGCGCGATTTCGGCTAATTTCCAAGAATTTAATTGTATATCACAGCTGCAACGATTTCCTTCATGTAAATAGCACTAACCAATTGAGTAATGGGGGACAAACGATATAATGTTGATTCATACGTGTTAGATCTCGGTATTTGTGACTATTTTTTTTAGCCTGCAATTTCCAATTCTACGTAAATCTATTGAGTACCCCACCGTGCACTCAATAAGTAGGAGGCACCAGCTCATCTACATCTCAGCTAGGCCAAGTTTATCATCCGAAACTTCTGAGTGAAACACCTATGATCTTTAAGAGTGTGACAAAGAGAATAGGGAGCTTTTATCTCACATATACGATGTCGTTCAATTTGTCAAATGCTGGTGATCTTTTTCTGAAGCTGAATTCTAAATGACTGTATTTTAAGTTAAAAAAAAAAAAAAGAATTAGGAAATAGTTGCCTTGTGTTCTTGTCCACAACAAAATATGAAATAAAGCAGTTTGTAAAAAAAATGTACAAAGAAAGGTGATGTACGTGAAAAACTTTGTTTCGCTGCTCTAAACCGATTGCTTTTTTTCGCGGTTCTCGTTGCTGCCGCCATTGCCGTTGCACAATAAATTGAGGTTGGATTCTTACCCTATTTTCTACCTCCAGTGAAGAAACAGCACCAGAACACAACAACAGAGCAACAGAATTTTGGCACTCCCGCGCGACGGCCAAGTGAAGAGGAGTATTTTTATCCTACAATAAAGGAAAAATATATTCTTAGGATTATTTACACATAATTCTACAACATAAATACATGTAAAATAATGTCTTTAAACATCCATGTTTGCAGACAGTTTTACACTTGATACCATGTACGTTCGGTGAAAATTATGGAAATAGCGACAATAAATAGCGCTACCCAGATATGGGTAGTGATTCTGATTGGTTGAATCAAATTTCCCACGCGGCACGACCAATCAGAAGCACTACCCAGATCTGCGCAGTGACGCGTCATCAGTATGGAATTTCTGCGCTCGTTTCTCATACGTCATTTGGCCGGGAAACCAGTGGTAGCGTCACCAAATGTCGGCTGTTTTCTCAGGCTACCTTAGGTCCTGTTTTACGGAAAAAACCTGTCCCAGCCGAGTCAACTCTAGCAAGCAGTAGTAACTTTATTAAATCTCTACTACGTGGCTCTTCCGATTTAATTTACAAAATGGAAAAAAGAAAGAAGAAGGAGAAAAAGGCTAGTTTACAAATCTAATTATTAATAATAAATGGAAAAATAGGAATAAAATTAGATTAAGAAATAATTACGATAATATATCGTATAATACTATATACATATACATATACTTATTATTGACTTAAATTGCTCTAATTATGACATGCAATCAGTCACCTAGTTCTCGGTGTGACAATTAGCTCCAATTTTGCACCGCGCTTAAAGCTAGTGAGCGTTTTACTATTTCTTGTGCTTGCGCTTAGCGAGTTCCAAGTGTTGATAGATCGATAGTGAAAGGAACGTTGTGCAGTGGCTGTCCTGCACATAAGAACGTCTAGATTTTCCCTGAATCTGTTATTATAACTATGGATTTCTGTTCTTTTATTGATGTAGCTAGTTAGGTAGGAGGGCGCAAGTCCATTCACTATTTTGTACAACTGCGTGACATCGCGTACTAACAGCAGATGTTTAATAGAGGGCCAACCCTGTTCCCGCACGGGACTGGTGAGATATGGTCGAACTTCCTAGTATTAGTTAATACTCGAGCAGCAAGCGATTATATGAAGAAAACGTTGACTCCTTTGCCCAAGCCAACATCACTTAGTGCACGCTTTTATTGTCAAAACAGCACTTGCGTATGCTGTGATTGTCTTGCCTTGACCAAAGTTGACCCAGCTAGGCAAACTAAATTGTTTATATGTGACCCACCACAGGATTTTGAAGCTAAGCGTGTTTAGATCCCGGTCGAGCACATATTAAATTGCTAAAACAAAGAAGGACACACTTGGTTTTGTTTATATGGAGAAAAGTTGGCCCAGCTAGGAGGGGGCCCCCCGGGGAGGGGGGTATTCCTGGGAATTCTTTGTGTTAGTGTGCCGCCCGGTTCTCCAAATCCTGACCCTGTTTAAGACCAAAATAAGTCATTTTTCACACCCGTTTTCAGACCTGGCCTCTAAGAGATAATGTCATCATTACTTAGACAAGAACAGCAACCAAAATATTCTTAAAATCCATTTTGAATTTGCATATTTCACTCTCTTTCTTACTCATTTGGAATTAAAACGATAAATACGTTTATACACTCTCGTAGTTACCTCGAAAACCATACCCGATTCCAGACCAAAATGGGCAAAGTCTATACCCGTTTTGAGACCAAAATGGAGCAAAACCCTACCCTTTGGGGCGGCACATACATATATGGCTTAAATAAAGGAGTACCCCCCGCCGAGAGCCCCTACCATCACAAAAGGGTGAGCTTTTCACTTCTCTTTAAAAATAAAAAATTACTACACGGTGCCTAAGAATAGAGATGAAAATCTTTTTTGGGTGGGTATAGTTTGGATGCAGCAGCATGCAAAGAAAGTAGAGTCCAGTAGCCCAGGGTAGTGGTTTTAGCTATCAGGCTGGTAAATTCTGTTCAATTTTTTTGCTGGTTATTAGTTGAAATAAGTTTTGGGCAAAGGGTTTTGACCCAGTCCCTTTAAATAAAATGAACCAATTTGAAGCGTAAATAACTATTGCCATTTCACTGTCCTGTTGCACTACAATGAGCGTGGTGACCACTCTCATGTTTAACATATAATGGGAAGTCAGAATACATATTATTTAAAATAACCCAGAAGAAACTGCGTAACTGAAGAAGTTGTGAGAATTCAAACATGTGACAGTTATCAAGATCTGAATGTGTTACACATAAATCAGAAAAAAACACTCAGAATAATGGGCAAGCCAGGCAAAAACACAGAGTGGTGAACACATCTTTTTATTGCATGTCTTATACAAGTCATGAATATCAATTTTTGTAGTTCTTGCTAAATAATAAAAAGAGTTACGAGCATTTGACAGTTTTCAAGTTTTGAACATTCTGTATGCAACTCATGCAGTTAAAAACTCTAAGTATAACAGGCAAGCTGGGCAAAAACAAAGCCAGTGACCCCATCTTTTCATCGCTTTTTCAATGTCCTATACATGACTTTCAATTGTGCCAAGTTTGAAAAAATTCTGGATGGCACATTATTATACATTTGAAGGGAATTACCTTAAAGTTTCTGATTGAGCAAGGTTGAAAGAGGGGTCAACATAACAGGGTGAAGTAAACTTTATTGCCTGGGGAGAAGGGGTGTGGATTTATTGATACCTCAGACTTCAATCCACACCACTCCCCCATCCCACTACCCCCATTGCCCCACGCAGAATTTAAAAACCTGTACCTTATTTTGCTTGCCAATGATCCCTGGATTCTTAGCAAAAGCTTCCGACAATAATAGCAACTGTAACACACCATAGTGCCCCTTGTCAGCTGCAACATGAATGGCTGTGTTGTCAACCTGAACAAAAAAGGGACCAAAACTTATTTAAAGTACAATTTAACAGCCCTGTATATTTCTTCTGACTCCGCTTACGACTCTGTCGCTTACATTGCTTATGGTCTAGTGAAAACCAGATTGTCAGAGTCGGAAGCAGATTAGCGGGAGGATAAACCAATCACAAGTTTTACACTTTTGATTACGACTCCAACTCCGACTCCGTCGCTAGTGAAAACCAGCCTTAATAGACCTAAGGACATATCATGACACTTAATAAAAAGTATTAACTTAAAAAGAACATTTTTGAAGAGCTAAAAAAAACATTAAACCTACTGAGTCAGCTTTGGTTATGTCAGCTCCTTTGTCAATAAGCCATTTCACTGTCTGTTGATTTCCTTTCTCAGCTGCCAGCTTTAATGGAGTATGCCCATACTACAAGAAAGACAAGACAAAAATACGATAAAATTTTTCATGAAACAGTCAATTTCCTCTGCAATAGGACCTGCAGTAAGATTTCTTCAAACTTTATACCGACTGGTTGTTTACAGCAGGACTTTGTTAATAAAAATTTAAATTTTAAAATAAAATCAGGGAGTTTCCTTATTCATGTAGGAGCAGGAGCAACTTGTATACATATAGAGGGAGAAAAATCTGACAGAAAACTCCCGGTTAAATTATCAGCCTCAATTTATAGGCCTTGGGATGCTTGGTAAAAAAAAACCCCGAGTGACTTGTGATAGAATGCTACAATTCCCTGAATTACACTTCTAGAAAACACAACAGACTCATACTGTGTATATAGTATAGGCACATGTAGCTAATTCTTTATTTCAGTTAATTTTTATTTTTCCATTGTTTTTGGGTATGGTAATGTATACTAATAAATTTAAACAAAGGAAAAACAAAAACTTACTGAAATAAAAAATTAACTGCAACACACACATATCTCCCCACTCTTCCCTTCAATGTTGGTTTGACAGGTTTGCTTGGACCTCATTACCTTATCAATACCCAGTGCCAGATCCCAACCTTGAGATAAGGGGGGAACCCAGTCATCAAGACTCTTAGATGGGGGGGGGGGGGGGGGCAACCTCCCAAAAAAATTTTTGTGTTTGGTCTAAAAATAAGGGGGGGCTCACCTGCACCACTGAACACCAACATTGAAGAGGAAGAAGGCCAACAATCAGCAAGTATTTCAGCAATTATTATGACCAGGGTTGTAGATTTCTCCTTTCAAATAATTTTTTTTAATAATAATTATTATGCTTGTGAAATCATCAGAGAGAATTTGACATAATTTCACATCAACAGTCATCCAGGGCTTAAAATATTCAACACATCCCTTACATCATTCATGTGCCTTTCCAGATGGAAGTGATTTAAAAGAGACTTTTCACAACCTTACAGGGCAGGCATGAAATGAAGATAGGAAAAAATTAAAAGGCAATGAAGTAATTTATGGCAGTGACTTTCAAGATGATAAGGGGTTATAACAAAAATCAAATAAATTGTCCATTGATCCCACACATAAATGTACAGCTGATGTAAGTAAAGGCAAATGTTAACTTTAATTATTTTCACTTTGTAAACTGACCTCATCACATGCATTGACATTAATTTCTTTTTGTGACAAGAGCAATTGAACTATTCCATTGTTATCTTGCTCTACTGCCATGTGAAGAGCAGTGAATTTGTGGGGCTGTGGAGCAAAAAAAAACATCATTAAAATCTTAAGGGCCTGTGACATGCTTTTGAGCATTTGCAGCTGTTTGATTGCTGGTCCAAATCTCATGGTTTTTGGTGAAGAAATCCTTTTCCATGCTTCATGACCTTGTGAGGCTTGAGAAAGTCTCAATAATCAGCATTGACAATGTAACCTATTGGGTCAATTGTTTGTGCACTGTATTTTTGATAATGCAAACATCAGCAACAAATTTACAGTGCAACTACTATAACTGGGGCCACTGCAGACAAAGTTGACCAATCGGATTACATGTAAATAACAAATAAATTCCAAGAAAGTTGGTAATGGGCCAATCTGCAGCTCGTAAGAAAACAATAATTTACTCAAAGCAGAAAATTTAACGTTTTTCAAGAAAGCATAATGTTTTAGCAGATAATAAATTTTCCATACAAAACTTAACATTTTAATAATGCCCAGGAGACAAGTATATGTCTGACACAAGCTGTTATTTTGCAACAACAAGCAACCTCAAGTAAAAAATATGCCTTATGTTTTCATTTTCTCCCTCTGTCGACACTCTAACTGACCTCTCAGGAAACATAGGCTATTTTTCAGCCGGTTCAAAAGGTCACGTCTGTCGGTTGTAATTGGTTGATTTTGATCCATGTTGTTTATTTCGTTTTGTGTTTTGTGGTAATTATGATCATTGACAAGCAATTTTCTCAGACTTGTTATTTTCCTGTCATCCAATTGTTTGACTTTTTCTAGGTGGCCCCAGTTATAGAAGTCACACTGTAATAATGAGGTCATTAAGAGGAAGCACAAGAAGCTTGTCAGTGTTGGCACAAACAGAACAAAATTGCGGAATTATTGTGGAGATTTGGCATTCATTTTTTGGTCTAATAATAATCTTGAGTCAATGATCTACAGTGTACCTTTACCTGACATTATTTTTTAAAATGGTAAATGTATTAAGTGAGCAGAAAGTTGGTTTCCTTGATCAGCTGATTTAATGGCTGATCTCAGACATGACTCCAGATCACCTACAAAAATTTAATCCTTTGAGCCCCAACATGAACTTGTACATAATCTTCTCACTGTTCAATCTCCGTATATAATTATTTTTTATTATAATGCTTGAGGATATACAGAGTGTCCCAAAAGTTCGTTCCTCTACTTTATAAGTCTGTAATTCAGTATGATTGAAAAAATCCAAATGTTGGGAGGTGAAAGGATCATGGAAAAATGAAGATTTTGAAGGCAAGAAATTGGGCTGCAGACAAAAAGTCCTGGATAAAAGAGCTAAAAGGCTAGATACAAAATAGTCCTGAGACTCAATGAGGAAACTCTTACATAGTTGGCAAGCCAAGTCCAGCACAGGTTCATGAAAAGCAAAGGTTTAAGGTCCTAGAGATGGCAAAAAACCTTTGCCTAGTCTACCATGTAATGCCCAGCTAAAAAAGAAGTAAAAAGCCTTGCTGTGGAAGGGGAAGCGGGATGATTATCTCCATCCGATGAATGCCTCAAATTTATTTTTTTCAGGTACCTAAATCTTAACAAATATTATTTGGGGGTTGAAAAGGCTCCTATGCACCAGGTGATAAAAAAGCTCAAAATGGATCATCTGTGGGTCTACACCCTGTATCCCAATCCATGCTGCAAAGGCTACAGAATGTGATAAAGAAAAGCAAAGGGGGGATGCTAGTCTGCTACACGGCCATTTTTAGTGTCGTCACGCAACGTTCCTCCCCACTAACAGCTGCTGAAAATCAAACCACATTCCGTTCCTGCAATTAGCCAATAAGACCCATTTTCTGGAAGATGTTTGCACCATGTTTGTGGTGTGGTGACTCCTCCAATCACAGCTTTTCTTTTACCATTGCCCCATGTGTGAAAGACAGAACAATCATAATCGTTGCGTGAAAACAAGCAATCAACTAGGGTAGTGTTGTTGTAGTCGAGTCCTCTCAAAATTTTTGAGATCAGCAGCAGCAGCAAGCAAGTCAAGCAAATACATGTATGATGCACAACATGGATGTGCTTATAAAGTTGCCGGGTATAGTTTCGGCACATTGCTTATTAAATTTATAAGATTGCTTTTGTTTGAATGAGTACCCCTGAGAGTTTAATATTCACAGTCTTCACATGTACAACAACACAATGAGCACATCTGGCACATGAAATTCATCATACATATGCACATCTTGTAGTCTTGTAGGCCTATCAAACCCTTTTTTTTCACTTGGAATTTTGTTAACCGCTTAAAGGAAACTTTTCTGCAAATACACTTTTCATTGTTTGCAGACACAGAGCCTATCAAAATTCAGCAACGATTGACTGATTTGTCAAAAACTGAGAAGCGTGTTAACTCCTAGTGCTCTGCGGATCACATATATTCAAGTTTGTTATACATGATTGGTTTGTTTGTTAGATCACAAACACAAAGGGAAAAGAATGTGGTTCGATTTTCAGCTGAGCTGTTAGTGAGGAGGAGCATTGCGTGATGACACTAAAAACGGCTGTGTAGCAGACTAGGGGGATGCTGGTGACTGAAATTTTGATTACATGTACTCAATAGAGCAATAAACAGCTTCTAGAAATTTCATGTACGAATAAGGTTTTGATCAAAAGTCATAGGGCATGAAAGTACAGGAATAAACATTTGGGACACTCTGTATTATTATTTAACATTATTATTCCATTCTTTGTCCTGATCTTTCAATTGATCTGGCAGTGATATAGTTAGGAGAAATCTGATATAATTTGTTTACTATGGGGGGGGGGGGGGGGGGGAGTGCCTGGAGAATCACACTTTATATATACTCCAGCACTCCAGCCCTGCTAATACAGAGAGGTTCTGACTACAACTAATATAATAGCACAAAAATTGATCTAAAATAAAAACATCTTTTAGAAGTCCAAGCGAGGTGATGAAGAGGAGGAAAAAGGTGATTACCACTGATTAAATGCAAAAGGAAAGAAATTTTACTTGACTGGTTTCATTCACATTGACTCCATTCTCAAACAGTAATTTTATGACCCTCTCTGCACCACTTTTTACTGCTGAATGCAATACTGTAAGTGTTCCCTAGGAGATAAAAATAACAACAAAAAAGTAATGACCATTTGAACCTTTCTTAATTTTAAAATGTTATTTGAAAGCTTGACTTATCTCTGAAAATGTACCTTTATTTTAAATTAGAAAAACAAATCCCTAAGTTGAATTGCTTAAAGTGAAAAAGGTACATTTACAAACCTGTTAAGTTTCCCACAAGGGGGGATGGGGTTGGGGGTTGATGGAACCCCCTCCCCATAGTTTTTGAGATGATGCAGTATTTCGAAACGATTTTGACTTCAGTGGAAAGCCTTTGCTCTTCTCAACAAGATGAGGTATAATATTATTTTTATGGGTGGTGCCAGGCACTGCTGCTGGCCTATGACATCACCAACAATGGTCGTCCAAAAAGGAAACCTCCCCTGCCACCCTTTTTAAAGAAACCCACAATACTGATTCTTAATGTAGGGCAGTGGGGCAGTGGGTGGAGAAATCAAAGGGTGCCTATGTCCCCGGGGGGGGGGGGAGTACTCCATTACAAAAGCCATTTAGGTATGTGCCACCAAATCGGGTAGGGTTTTTGTGCCATTTGGGTCTTAAAACAGGTATACACTTTGCTCATTTTGGTCTGGAATCGTGTTGGGTTTTGGTGGGAACTACGGGAGTGCATGAACATTTTTATTGTTTCAATTTCAAATGAGTAAGAAAGAAAGAGAAATATGCAAATTTGAAATAAATTTGAATAGTTTTTGTGTTTGCCCCATAATCTAAGTAAAGATAACATAATTTCTGCCCAAAGGCCAGGTCTGAAAATGGGTATGGACTTTAGAGGTCTAGTCTGAAAACGGGTGTGGATAATTACATTTTTTGGTCTGAAATCAGGTCAGGATTTTAAGAACTGGGAACCCCCACCAAGAATTCCCAGGAGTACAACTAGATTGCCACTTATGACTCACAATCGCTATTTATAACTCAAGATCACTACTTACAACTCGCAATTGCTACTTATAACTCGCGATCGCCTTTTATAACCAGGGGTTTCATTAAGGTTTTGAACAGGAGGGCAGGTTTGACACCCAGGCAAAGGTCCTTTGAGCCTTGCATCCCTAGTATGCTCTCCCGCAGAATTTTGAAATTCTACAGTTGCAGAGATGTGTTTTCCTGCATTTCTGAAGCTGCAGACAATTGTCTTTCAGCTACCAAAATAGATAACTTTAGTAGATAATTTAATCACTTGATTTGATACCATATGTATCCACCACACAAATTATATCTTATAGATTTTAGATGGTCTTTTATGGACTACAGCTCTATTCGCAATGCATTATGGGGTGATTCTTGTTTTTAGCACGTAGCAAAAAAGGGGATTTCATGCCACATGTGATTAAGTGGAAATTTGGTGGTAAAGTACATATGTGAACGCAATTTGTAAGTTGTGATCACATATTATAAGTGGTGATCGAGAGCTACAACTAGCAATCACAAGTTATAAATTAAGATGATCGTGAGTCATAAGTAGCAATTGCAAGTTGTGAGTAGCGATCGTGAGCTATAATTGGCAGTTGTGATTATGAGTTACAAGTGGCGATCACGGGTTATCGGTTGCGATCGAGAGTTATATGTGGCAATCACGAGTTAGAAGTTCTGATTAAGAGTTATAACTTATACTATTGTGATGTTTAAGTGGAAATCAAGAGATATAAGTTTGTATTGCTATTTATTAACTTTGATCAAGAATATAAGTCAAATCGCAAATTATTAAGTGAAAATGAAAAGTATCTGAGGGGGTGTTTACATTACACTGGGGCGACTTTCGCCCCGGAGCAAGTTCACTCCGGTTCCCTCTCATGGCTCTATATTTGTTTACATGATACCACCACAAATTTCATGCTGGCACGAGTCACCCTGGCGGGAGTTCACCCCAGTTCTTGTACCGGGGCGAGAATTTCACCCCGGTACGAAATCTCGCAACGGTATCATGTAAACATGAAACGACCACCCGTTTCGGTGTGAAATCGGTCTGCCGATAGACTGGAACGGGTAGCGCATGCGTAATGTTCGCGATTTTGAATCACACGTGCATTTTATCAACATGAAGTGTACCTTCACTTCATGTCCCTTATAAGCCACCGTACATTTGAATATCACAGTGCTGACAATAACTCGTTCCTACGCTACGCGTAATCCACGTGCTCCATTACGTCATGGCTCTTTTTTAAGCTAATATTATTCCACGACCTTTTTGAATAACGCTTATGGCTTGCAGTACGTAACGTAGATTCAAATATACGATACGACACTTAATTCAACGTGAAGTTTACGCTTTGCTGAATCAGCTAGTTTACAACAGACCGACTTGGTTTCCATTTTTTCTACAAAATGCCCCTTCCACGTTTATACATTTTTTCTTAACCCTTGAAACGAAGAAATATTCTTACCTGAGTTGTTTTTATTTTTCGCGTCAAAAAATTGGACTTTCCTCCACCAAGGTTGAGATTTCTTGTCTCCAAAAGAATTCTCTTTACTTGATCTTCATTATCGTCCTGTATCCCTTGCCGAAAATCCTTCCAAAGCTTCTCCTCTCGTTGACTCATTTTTCAACAAAAACAACAGCTTCAACGATTTTTCGTTATGAATGCAAACGTTCATGACAAAACGTGAAGTGAGGGCCGTTAATTGATGAAAGGTTCTTTCCACTAGAATTTTAGGAAGTCATCTTTTTGTTCGTTTTATACAAAACAAGACGCTGCCCGCAGACGTCGCCGCCATGTTTGTACAGTAACGGAGTTACCAGTCCACCAAATTTATGCACGGACAAATTCTTAGCGATCTTCTGGTTTCACAACTTGTCATTTTGTAAACATTTATATTCCTACAGTTCATCGTCTATACGACCAGCACTTAAATGAAACTTTATCACTCGTATATATATGCAGCCAAGTTGCTGATGCAACTATTGCTCTAGCGAAAAAGGAAAATCGATAAAAAACCCTTTTTCTCCGGTTGACGGATAAGGGAGTTTTGGGGGGAACTACATGACTGTGATATATATTCAACTTCGTTGTCATTCCATTTCATAAGTACGAAAGTTCGTTTAGCATGCTGATATAAATAATCAATTTTTGTTGGAGCCACACTATACGCCTATAGCCTGTACTTGCCAAAATGTACCTGAAAACCGGCGAAAACTGTGAGTATATCACGGGTCACTGATCTTACAACCTATATACATTATACAATTGTATCAATGCTGCGTTCTGATTGGCTGAGATACTAGTAGGCTATATGTTATAGCCCACCAGTAGCGAAAGCGCCGGCCTTTTGGCGGCAAAAAATGGATTAAAGTCTAGCTTTAACCCGCTAAAGTTGTTTTGTCACGATATTTTTGACCAGCTAGTTAGATTTTACTAAAACAATTATTCCTCTCGCCCTCATGGCCTCTGAGTCAATAGCCCATGAGGCCGAAGGCCGAATGGGCTATTGACTCAGAGTCCATTCGGGCTCGAGGAATAATTGCTAATTAGACTGTTCACAGTACCGTTAATGGCGGCCATCTTGATTTTCAGATGTACGAGATAATGTGTTCCCTTTGTGTAACCGTGATGCAGTGAGAAAGGCTCGAGAAGCTCATTTAATACACAATGGGAACAAATTATCTCCCCTAGGAATAAACAGACGTGACGAAGCTCCCCCGGGGGGGTACTCACCGTACATTACCTATACGGGTATGTGCCGCTCAACGGGGTCGTGATTTTGAAGCTCCTGATTTAGAACGGTTTCGAACGCACGAAAGCTCCGGTTGTGCTCTTGTTGCACCCTTTGTTTTAGCGTGCAGGGCGGGCATAATAGGGAGCTTTACCATTGACGACGGCGACGGTAGCGAAAACGTCACTTTTAAAATGAGTTCGCGCTTTTTCACTTTTGTCGCGCTTATTCCAATATCCTGAAAATGTGATCAAATGTAGGAGAATTTCCCTGGAGTTAATTTCTTGGGGACCACGCTCAAGTTTTGAAAGAGAAGGAAAAATTCGTTGCCGCTTGTTTACGTCCTCCATAAAACGTGAAAATTAGGGATTTTCACGCCGTACTCGTGCAGTGACCTCAAAGAAATGTACAAAAACGCGTGATGCACGTGCAAAGTTGTTGTTTTGCTTTTGTGACGTTCTCGCTGCCGTCGCCGTCGTCGTTGCTAAAGCTTCCTATTTCTAGAACGGGGAATCAGTTTTAGGGCGAATTCTAAAACGGGGTATAAAAAGTTGGCCCATTTCTAAAACTGTGTATGCAATGTGCAGTCCCGGGCGGCACATACCCACCCAAGAAATACCCAAGTGCCCCCCCTCCCCCGGGCGAAGCTCACTGATACATGATACTACCTGGTTTCCTATACCAGTAACAATCCTTTGTTTTTATTGTCACATTTTCAAATTCTTATTTGTAACGAACTTTTATTTTTATTTCCATTTTTTCAGGCCCTGAAGAGGGTTTGTCTTCAAACCGAAATATTGGGCAGTTTGTTTAAATATATATTGTTTTGTTTTATCCTTTTGTTTACTTCTTCATCGCCTTGCCGTAAGGATCAGTTTGCCGTTTTATATTTTTCTTCAATTTTATTACCCTGTTTTGAACCAAGGATATGTACACTGTCTATGACAGACTTGCGCGTTTAGGACAGACTGGCGTAAAATTATATACCCTGTTTAGGGCAGAGAGGACGAAAACCATACCCTGACTGTCCAGCGGCACATCCCCCATCCCGGGTTGTTGCCCGGGTTGTAAGCACAGTGCGCGTACAGGGAGCCCTGGCTCCCAACAGGCTCCCAGCCGCTCCCAGCAGCCTCTAAGGGTCTCTACTAGCCAAATTATATAGATTTGTATGTGAATTTTTTTTTTCCGTGGCCGGCTACGAGACAAATTTTACAGATCCCAGCAGAAAAAGAGAGTCTTACGATGGATGCTGTTCAGGTGCTATTCGTGTTTGAAAAACTCTAGGAAATCAATTACAGAAACCCTTCTTCTTACAAGGCACCGTGAAAAATAAACTATGTATACTATTTAAATTGTCTCCTTTCACCACTCAGATCAGGTAGTCTCTCCAACCTCGTTCCCAGGGTAGGAAAGAGAACCTGGGAACGAGGTTGGTAGTCTCTCATGTCTGACTCATGTCTGTGATCGTGAAGAGGAGCTGGCCTGTCAGGAAGCTAAAGAAGCCAGAGGGAGAAAAGTCAATCCGACTTGTTCACCTCGTCAGATATATTAGAAGTGTAACAATAGGAACGAGCTATCTACAAATAATTCAATAAATTTAGGTGAAACGTGCATGTCTTCATTATCTTGGGTTTAATGGTACTTAATGGCTCGAGTATCGTGGAGACGGTCGGATTTCCTTCCTGCCGGAAGTGCGATTCGAGGGTCTCTGTGACCTTGAACATATCATAAAATCAAAAAATGAACACACTTCCAGAATAATACTGGGTAAACTGGAAATATAGCTAACCAGCGATTTTTTTAAAAAAGTGTAGTTGTTGATGAAAGTCCTTCACTGCAATAGTCTTAGCTTAGGCTCGATTACCACTGGGCAGCTGTGGATCAGGAAATGATCTAAGCCCCCCTCTAGCTTTGAACTATACTCAGTTAACCCTTTAAGCCCTAAGAGTGATCAGCGTCAAATTTCTCCTTGTAATATCAATCCTTTGCAAAACAGAGTGGTCATGAGAATTACTGACATGATCACACAAGATGAATTTGCTTGATATTTTTTCAACTTCTGTCCACTACTTCTGTACGAAGCAAATAGCGGCAACAAATGAGAATTCAATTTTGATCTTAAGGTTTAAAGAGTTAAATAAGATTTAAAAAGTAGTAAATGCAAAATCTATTTTGATCAGCACTGCTGTTGCTTGTTTTGAAGCGATTTTTCTATGATTCCGGTCATAATTATATATAAGCCCTCTTGGATGTAAGCCCCTACGGTTATAGGCCCTCCTGAATTACGTCTTCATTTAAATAAGCCCAGTACAGTTTACGGTAGTCAACCACCGCCCATCCCCTGTGAAAATCAATCAAGATTGGATTCTTATATCCTGTCACATCAAAGCTGCTTGTCAGGTAAACCTGTCCGTGTTTTCGGATTCTTTTCCAAAGAAATGCACGAATCAAGAATCTATTTAAATCCATCAAGGGTGTGGATTATTTCGACCCAAAATTCAATTCCAAATCGGTTTCTATTTTAGGATTCAAAAATCCCCTCCCTAAGGGTTAGGGAAGGAGCAGGATGACATTTCAGACCAAGAGAATGAGACCTTCAAGTTATTTTTACTTCGGTTTTTACTAAGCAATTCATCGTAATTGAAATGTACGTGTGTGCCCAGGCTCAAACGCCCTTCCCGTTTTGTGACGTAGTAGAGCTTTTTCCTGTGCCCGGTACTAGAGAGAAGAGCTTTTTATCACTTAAGAAATTGTTTCCGCGGCTAGAAACAACCTTACTGACTGACAGGTACTGATAAAATTAAGTATAAAGTGTCAATCTCGTCTGGGAAAGAGGGGAGACTAAGTGTAAGCTCTCGTTGTTGCTGAATATTTTGGCTGACAAACACCACAGAGTTGCATTGCGGGTTCTGACCTAGGTTTTCGCTTAGTCCCGTAATCCCGGCATTTATTTTGGCAATCGCGCATCCTGTACATCCCGAGCCTCGTCCCCATTTTGCTTCAAAATCCCGATTCCTGGCCTTCAAATAAGGCAAATCCGGGATCCAAAAAGCCACCTGAAAAAACCTCTTGTGAACCCTTACTAACCGAGTATTGTGATATCTGGGGGAGGTGAATAAAAATATTAAAAGTAAAATTAGAGAACTGGCTGCCTGGAAACTAAGCCAGGCAACCAGTTGACATCAGCATTAAATACACTCTTTTTTAAATAGGAATGTTGCTTTTCCGTCCCAGGCTGGTTATTCTTATTTATCTGTCGATTTTAGGCTGAAAACATTCTTATTAAATTATTCTTAATTATAAATTAATTATAGCTCATAATTACGGCATTTCCTCTTTAGATTTGTATTGTGGTTTCAATTGCCAGTGTTCTGTGTCTAGATCTGTTTCTAGCGCCGTTTAGGAAAAGGAATAATTTTGTATACGGTTAAGTCAAAACATATAATTTTACTGTATTTACGGATTTTTGACAAACAAAATTGAGTCCTTTTCAAACTCTCAGTCTCGGGTTTATTTTTAAAATATTCTTAAAATTTCACAAATTTCAGCCTCAATATTCTTTATAAAATATAAGTTCCTATCAAAGAAAGAGTGTAGAAATAAATTCAATAACGGTATCCAAATTTTGATGTGCCACTGTGTTACTGGCGCAATAAGAAATGTTGATGAAGACGTAATAACTCATTCTCTCTTGGTATAGAATTTTACGAGCGTTTTTTCACGGTATTTGCATAAAATGGATTGTTTCCGCACATCGCAAAATTTTTAAATGCCAGGAACCGAAAGGAATAGGGAAAACTCTCGAGGTTACCAGACTTTTAAACAGCTTAGATACAGCGGCGTAATTACACCCGGAGGGGTGGGGAGGGGTTTGGGGATGGGGATGATGCTGTTCATGCAGGAGCTTGCAACATTTTAGAAGAAATAGGCAGACATGCTTTTATGCCCGTACTGTTTTCATTTTACTGACTTCTCCTTTGAATTAGTTACCGATATCGAGCGTTTCGAATTCCAGTACAGTATGAGCCTTCGAAAAACGTCTTTAAATCTGGCCGTTACCTCAAGTTTCAACCTGATTTGGGTTGCTATGTCTTATAAAGGTCCGCACATTACAGTTAACTCTCTCCTTGCGGACACCCCGGCCGATAATACGGACAGCAGCTAAAACCCGGCAAAAAAAATAACAGACGTTTTACTGAAATAAACTCTCGCTATTAAGGACTCTCGCTAATGAGGACACCAACTGGAGGTCCCTACAGTGTCCGCAATAAAGGGAATTATCATTCGATGCAAATGTTTCTTCCTTTTCATTGGCCGAGAGCCCACCACGTGACCTACAATTAACTGCCTACAAATAATGGTGTGCTCATGCGCGAGTCGTTCAACTATTTTTGAAGTTTTTGGCTGCAAATACTATTCTGCTCATGCGATAAATGGAACCACGCTTGCTCCTTGCTCGTTTATGTGATCTCTGTCATTACTCCTGGAAGGCAGTGCGCGCTAACCGCTTTCCGAAGATATTATTTACTAAAAAAAATACTCAGTGATCGAATGATAAAACAATTATTGAACTCCGTTATCGCAAAATATCGTGATTTATCAGTGTCTCGCAGATAATTGATCTGCTCGCCACTGACAAATCACGATATTTTGCTCACCCTCGTCCAATAATTGCTAATTGACTGTAATAGTTTCTCGTGGGCAGCTTGGGGGCAGCTTACCCTAGCTCCTTTCCGCATCCCCTATTCCCCTTCCCTTTTTCCCTTCTTCCCTCAGACCCCTAGTCAGTACCCCTTTCGACGCCTGCTACGCAGGCTAGGTTTTGGAGGCATAACAAATCCCGGGGGGACTCCCATATAAAAGGGGCGGGGATGCTCGTTGTCTCGCTAAGGGGTGTAAATTTCAGATTTTGGTCTTGCTTAGGGTGTTCTGGGCAAAAAACCATTATGTTTAGCCGTAAAGGTCTCTTTTAGGGTTGCACTCGAACAGGAGCATTTGATGGGCTCCTGACTCGAAGAAACATTAAAAAATTATATATTTTCAATTCGTATTATTTACTCGATTCATGTAGTCAAAGCGAAAGTTAAAATGATAGCTTTCTGGGGTCAAAAAAAGGTTGGGCCACGCCCAGATTGATCTCCTTTAGGGGTTTAATTCAAAATTTTCGACGAGTATCCCCTCCTCTTTCATAAGGGAGTCCCCCCGGTATCAAATTTGGATTACATTCAAGTGATTGTCCTTAAATTATGAGTTTCTGATATTAAATATTGAAACCAGTTAGGAAATGCCTTGGATCTCCGAACATGGCCCTGGACACGACAGAAGTGTGCGGAACCACTCCTACGGACATTTGTTGACTAGACCTCCCCCGGGCGGTTCCAATACAATTCGATACCTCTAGCCTGGCACCAGGCGTTCAGGTGCCCGGTGGTGATAACCTGCGATCAGGCGTCCTGATCGCAAGTCTATTTCGGAGGGGATGGCGCAATGAGCAGACAAAACATTTGGGTGGGGTAGAGGGTGAGAGCAAAAGAAGGACTCTAAGATTGACTCAGTTTTGTACGTCGAACGCCTCAAAGAAAAGATCATGGGGGTGGGAGGGGGGGAGGGTTACAACCAAATATTTAGAGGAAGGAAATTCTGTCTGAAGACAGAGAAAACCCTTCGATTCCGACAGATAGAGGATTAGGCTATCGGCGAAGAAGACACTTGAGGCTTCTAAGCGCACTTGATTTACGTCAAACGTAACGCCAGTATTAAATTCCTTCCTGATAGGGTGCGTGTTCAATACCTGCCTTTTAATATTTTGTGCTGAAGATAATTGATGAATTGTTTGACTCTCCGGAAGGTGGCTACGGTTGTCGAAAAGATTGGAAGCCGTCCATTTGAGTCTGGAAGAATTATTACAATTCACAAGAAAAGCTAGACAAAATACCTGGCTTCTAGTTATTTTGCGATTAGAATTTTTTGTTGGCACACGTATCGTGTCATCAACCGGTGTGTACAAGTGGAAGGTCAAATAATTGAAAGAACAGTGATTGGTTTTACAAGGTTATCAACCAATAGGAACGCGTTTTGTATAAAGGAACTACGTGCGCTAGCTCCTGTCACGCAATCATCCAATCAGAGATCGCGTTTGAACGGAATCGACTGATGCGGTGAATGTTGTCTCGAGAATTTGCATAAAGCAGATTTGTTGTAAAAGATTTCTTTAGCTGTTTTGATGGCAGATCTGAATATCGTACTCGGTGCTTAACTAATCGCACCCAAGTTATAGCCTGGTAAGACTTAGCTCTGTATCCTGTCTTTTATGCGAAACGTGCCCAAACCATTGCTGTGTTTAATGGACGGCGCGAGTCGGTCAACACACCTTCGAGGGAACTACAAATGTATACGTACTTCGATTAATTGGTTTTAAACCGGCTGGATTTGCATCTTTGTGCTTGTCATATGCAGAGGACCTTGTTTTACGCCTGACAGCGCTTTTTGGATAATTTGTATCGTGATATCGAGTCTGTTGTGTTGGTCGAGTACCAAACAATGAACAAACAATCTTTGGAGTTAATGGAGCAAAGCTGCCTTTTGAGGCTAGCAGGCTTTGTCTGTTTATGAAAACAGCTAGCATCCCAACTCTGTTGCACTATCTTACAATTGCTTTGGATCATTAAGTGTTTCCTCAAACTCCTGAGTAAGTTTTCTTGCATGAAAAGGGTGTTTACAGACTATAGCGTGGAAAAAGACTTCGCATACGAGCTTTCTTCAGCTGAAATTTGGAAAACATAAGGTAAGCTGAGTTCGTCTGTGTTGAAATGCTCCGCTGTTTACGTTAAAATGCTGGACATCAAGGCAGCCATTTATTTCCTTTGTAGCTTCTGAATTTGCTGTAAGGCGCTCTTTTTCTAAGTTGAAAATGTGCATGTTCGATGGTGATTTTTCGAAGTTTTGGGCCTGCTCATCCGTTCGCGCGCTGGATCTATAATTCAATCCGTGCAAGTTGGTCGAAAAATTATTCTAGAATTTTCACTTGGTTATTAGAAGTACACCACGATAACTGATCTAGGTTTTTGTTTAGTTGACATTGTTATGTCTTGAAAAGCTTGTGTTCGAGATCTATTACACCGTGTGAAATACCTCTTCCGGTAACACTTCCATCTTTGCAGTTTCGCTTCAATTTGTTGGAAAAAGAAAAAATATGTTTTCATAAGAGATAAGAAAGTTATCCACTGAACTAGAATTCTTTCCATTACTCGAATGATTAAATACTTAAAGAATGGGTGATTATTATTTTATGGGAAGGTCGAATTTTCATTTCGTTATAATTATTTTACTGACGACCAGAAAGGAATTTCTTTTCTCGATGCTAAAAACATCTCGATAACCAATGGACCGGTACTGAAGGAATTTTTTTATTTGCAGTTTCATTTACTAGCCAAACGGCATGTCGAGTTTTATGGTTTACTTTTGTAAGGGCTCTCTGTTCTGCCACAAAGATCTTGTGCTTTGCACACAGTTTGCTAACAGTCGGCAATCCTTTTGAAAACGACAATTTTCCTTTGTTCTCATGGATTTTGTTGTTTTCAAAGGTGAGTTGATCTTATTTGATGTTCCGTCGGGGGTCTTCAAATTACCATTTTGCAAGTCAACCTATTGCTATTTTATGCAGAAAATGTCTTATTGTTGCTTTCAAGTATTCAAAGCGTTTTTAGTTCGGTTTCATTTTTCCTGCAATCGCTTTTTTTAAATTTTGCAGTTGTCCTCAGATAGTGGCAAGCATTTGTTTATCTATTTGATTTTTTGTGTTGACCTGTAATTTTGACATAACCTTAACTCGGATGTTATAATACTCCAGATTTATTACTGAAGCTGCTCAAACTTGCCGCTTCATCCTTTTTGAAGTTTTACTCAATGAAACAGACATTAAAATTAAACGGTTCCAATCAATGAAACTCTTTAATGCCTGGGCGATTTGGCAAGTCAAGTCTTGGAAACCATACAGAAAAAATTAGTAAAAATTAATGTTTAATGAACTGAAAAACCAAATGTAAATTTAGTCGTTTTCGTTATGTTCCAGTGGTTAATTATAACAAAAGCTGGTGAAGAATAAAATATTATGTACTTATGTATCGATCTTGAGTAGAATGAAGCCAACAAAAAAATACTTTGGCTGGTTAATTTAAGAAGCTTATACTCTCGCGGTGTGTATCAGTTGAAAATGAAACGATTGAAGACAGTTTGGACAATTTTCATAACTTTACACTTCAACAGTTTAGTCTGATCTTGCACAGCACTTATGTACAGATTATTTTCATGTAGGTGTCCTTGTCATAGCATTTTGATCCCTTGCTATTTTGTATTTCTAAATAGGCATGGCCTACAGTAGTTCGGAGGTTTCTGATCAGCACTTTGATTGTGTCCCTATTGAAGATCATGTCACACGGGTGTCAAGTGAATTTAATCGGTCATTTGCATATTCCTTGCCACAACAGCTGATGATCGATAGAAGTGATATTGGTTCCCTGAGAAGAGTGAATCAATTGACTCATGCTTTTTTGTTTGAGTTGATTTCTCTTTCACACAGTCTTATAGAATATAATAATATTAGATATAGTTTTGAAATTATCTGAAAGGGGAAGATTAACATGATCTGATCGTGTGAATGTACAAAGGTTTTTTGTAGTGATTGATATTCCATTGTGTTTTTATCATTATTCATAAGATCATGTTCATGTGTACCTGTGTGACAGTATGCATTGTTTTTGTGGATACTGGCTCACATGTTTGTTAGTGTTCAGTTAGAAGAATGTATAAGTTAGTCGCTTTTTGGAATGGAAATAGCCACTGTTAACTGTTTTCAGTCAATCTTATGAAGAATTCAAATGGTTGTGCCTGATATTGCCATGAAGAAGTCCACTCTAAAGATATCGTTAAGCCAGGTTAAGTTGTTATTAGTGCTAGAATACTTTGTAAGGTGACTATGAAGTTCTACATGTTAATTGATGTAACTCTGAGCTCTAATTTGGCATTGTTTTTTCTCTTTTATTTATAGGATTATTTAAACAGACCACCCCTTAAAAGACAGTTTACATCAAGTGTTTGGGTTTCAGTAGGAGAGTCTTTGGACAAGATAAGCAATGGTGATTCAACAGGAAATTTTGACAATGGATGGGTCAATCGGTACAAAAACAAAGTTGTAGATCGTAAGATGTCATACCGATACAGGGACTCACACACTCAGTCATCATCCCTTCCTAGGAGGTATAATTCTTTACCAAAGAGTTATTCCTCTCATAATGCAACTAACAGTAGAGATTCATCGCATTCAACAAGATACAGGTCAATTTCGTCATCTTCCACAGCAACAAGCAGTACACCTGCTACACAGTCCTCAAGATATGGAAGTTTACAGACATATGGCACATCAACGCAGTCTTCACTTAACAATGACCTGAAAAAAACGTCTTCTCGCAGATCAACAATTAGTACACTTTCTAGCAGGCCTGTTGGTGTTAAGAGCATTCCAAGAAAAAACTCATATCCTTCATCGCAGTCTTCAAGTTTTCGAGATTCAACACTGTCATACACAGCTAGGCAGTTATCAAGTAGAACACGCAGAGGTTCGGGTAGTTTATCTCGTGATTCAAGCTGGGAACCTGGTGAGCTGCCCATCAGGCAGCGATCGAGTATTACGTTAAGGGAGACACAGCCGGTTTGGGGGCCAGATGAGCCCCCTACAAGACAATACTCAAGTAGTTCTTTGAGGGATTCACCCTTTTCTTTAGCATCAAAAAGAACTCATTCATTGCCTCAGGATTCTGGTGACACTGAAATTCATGTAACTTCTCATAGAAAAGTAAGTCCAGTTGAATCAACTGGTTCGTCAAGGTCTGTTTCTCCCCAAGCTATGGCCCGTTACAGACATCATAGTGATGGTGAATCGCAGACAACATCTTTACGTTGTGAACTTAGTCCAGGTGAAGCAACCTCAACTAGGCCTGTGTCACCCTCAAGTGTAAAATACCAAGGGAGTGAATCGAAAGAAGAACCAAAATCTCCAAAGTCACCTGTTGTTTTGTATGCCGGTAGCATTCAACGAACAGAATCGACAAGTTCTGTAAGTGAAAGTACTTCACTGAGCAGTTCTCAGACTGGGAGTAGTGGTAGTCAAGCTGTTGTTTGTGATAATGATAATGAACTGGAATCTTCTGCAGCGAGAGACATTTCGCTTTTGAGTAGACAGATAGCCAGCGTTTATGAAGGGTCACTCACCAGAAGTGATTCAAATAGAGGATCTCGTCCTCTGAAGAAGCAGAAAAATGTAAGTGGTGATGACGAAAAAGCAATTGAAGAAAAGAAAAATCTGGGAAAAGGAGTACTTACAGAACAGGTGACAAAAAATAATAAGAGAACTTCTGAGGGAAAAGGTTTAGTGGCAGATGGAAAGAATACGTTGAAAAAAGAACATAAAAGAAGCTCCAGTATTGAATGTGCAACAGCTAAAGATGAAAACAAAAAACCCAGGAGGAAATTGTCAGGGGTTTTCTCTCGCAAAAAGTCATCTGATTCAGAAGGGGATGAAGAGAGAATACAGCGCAAAAGCTTTTTCCCTCATAAAAGTTCAAAAGAATCTGATAAAGAAGTAACAGATAGAAGGAATTCTTCATCATCAGCACATTCTGGATCTCCACCTGTTACACCTCCAAAAAGAAAGATTTCTGGCCCTAGTAAATTTTTCTCTTATTCTAGTGACTCTAAGACAACTCCAGAGGCACCTAAGAAATTTTCTGTCCCTGGAAAGTTTTTCAAAGGCAAAGACTCAAGTGGTGGTGAATCAAGTGACTTGGAATCAGATTCCTCAAGGTCACGGTCACGTATGAAAAGACGTGTGTCATTACCAGGTGTATTAGGTCGTGCAAGAAGTTCTAGTGCCGAGAGGACTGGTAGCAAATCACCTAACCCCCAACCATTGATAGATCCAGTTCTTCTTAGTAGGCGCAGGAGCAATTTTAAGAAAGCTCAGTCATTTGATGTGCAGAGTGACACATCAAAGAGTTCAATGTTGAATAAGTTGAAATTCTGGGATCATACTAAGAAGGAAAAATTATCAGATTCAAGGACGTCAACATCACCAGAGGAGGGCAGATCAGCATCAAATTCTCCTATACCAGTCCATAATAATTCTGTATCATCCACTGTGGAAAAGAAATTAGAAGACAAGACATCACGGTTAAGGAGAAATAGGGATAAAACAGTTAAGCAGGCATCTTCTCTAGAGAAAGAGCCTGCTCTGGCTGTTAAACCTGAGGTAACAGGTTTATCTAGAGACCAAAATTTAGAATTTTCCCAGAATGAAATTCATTCTTCTAAGGGTGATGACAGCAGTAAAGTAAACGGTAAAGAAGCTAAAGTTCAGTATGTTGGCCAGGTTAATGTGCCCTCACCATCTGAGCAGCATGCTAGAAAATGCGCCCAATACAAGGTTAACTCTGGGAAAGATAGTAATAGTACAGTCACACCATCAAAGAATTTAACAGGTGCTCAAGTTTCCGAGGTAAAA